>JAPQNM010000009.1:3809912-3839912 GCA_029783475.1 Metacarcinus magister | reverse complement strand
TAGGACATCCTTAGCAAAGGGTTTCCCACATCAAGGAAAGACGTCAGAGGTGATGGTGATGATGATAAAGATGAAGGAGGAGGAAGAGAAACATGCCAGCTACTTGGAAGAAGACATAGAGAAAATGGAGAACAAGGATGAGGTGTAATACAAAGGAATACAAGGGAATACAAACAGCAACACACCCTAGAGTGCTGAGACGAGAACAAGAACGAGGAAGAGAACAAGGACAAGGAAGGAGGGCGAGGGCGAGGACAAGGAGGAGGAGGAAGAGAAGGAGGGGGAAAAGAGGAAGAGAAGAAGGAAGATGGGGAGGAAGAAGAGAAGGTTGTTCAAGGTAAAACACAAGGAAGCTGTAGGAAGAAGGATAAAAGGAGGAAGTGGAATAGGAGAAGGAAGTTACACCACAAACAGAAATAGAATGGAAAGAAGAGGAAGAGGAGAAGAAGAAGGAGGAGGAGAAGGAGGAGGAGGAGGTTGCACCACAAGACAGAAAGATCAGATAACAAAAATGTTGAAGAAGAAGAAAGAATATGACGAAAGAAAAATATAAACACGAACAATGAATGAAGAGAGAGAGAGAGAGAGAGAGAGAGAGAGAGAGAGAGAGAGAGAGAGAGAGAGAGAGAGAGAGAGAGAGAGAGAGAGAGAGAGAGAGAGAGAGACAAAAAAAAAAGTACAAACTAGTAAAAAAAATCCTAAGTTACACAAGAAAATTATAAAAAAAAACTGACAAGCAAGGAAGATGAGATGAAGCTTAGCAGAAGAGATAACAACAACAACAACAACAGGTTCTCTACTCACCAGCGAGGGAGGCCACAAGAACAATACGCCCCTGGGAGAGTCTCAGGAGCGGTAGAAAGGCTTGCGTCACACGGATGGGTCCAAGAGAATTCACTTCGTACACTCTTCTATACTCCGCCACGGGGCACCACTCGATCTCAGTAAAGGCGGCGATTCCTGCATTGTTCACCACAGCCCATAACCCTGTGTGGTGGTGCTTCGATTAGTGTTTGTTTATTGTGTGTGTGTGTGTGTGTGTGTGTGTGTGTGTGTGTGTGTGTGTGTGTGTGTGTGTGTGTGTGTGTGTGTGTGTGTGTGTGTGTGTGTGTGTGTGTGTGTGTGGGTGTGAAGGAATTCTTTTGTTCTTTGTTGTGTGTATTTATGTATGTGTGTGTAATATTTTTTGATATATGTGTATTTGTTGATTCAGTCTCGTCTTCCATTTTCCTCTCTTACGCCTACTCATATTCCTTCTTATCTTCTTCCACTGCTGTTTTTCCTGCTCACCCTCCTCCTCTAATCCTCTTCTTCCTCCTCTTCCTTCCCATCTACTCCTCTTCTTCACTTCACTATCATCACCACCATTAACAATCACCACTTACTTATCTACTACTACCATTAACTACCTTTCTCCACCCCCCCCAACTCTCTCCACCACTTACTTATCTACCACTACCACTACCAGCCACACCCTCTCCACCACTCACCCTCGTCCTCTGCCAAGTCCTCCTCCACAGTCTTGCAGGCAGCCCGCACCTTGTCGTCCTTGGTCACATCAACACTCACGACCTTCAGCCTCGGGGACGCCTCCTTCAGTAGAGAGCGGGCACCCTCTCCCTCTGGCATGAGGCACCCAGCATACACCTAGTAGTAGTAGTAGTAGTAGTAAGTGTATTATTGTAGTTGTAGTAGTAGTAGTAGTAGTAGTAAGTGTATTATTGTAGTTGTAGTAGTAGTAGTAGTAGTAGTAGTAGTAGTAGTAGTAGTAGTAGTAGTAGTAGTAGTAATAGTAGTAGTAGTAGTAGTATTTATAGTAGTAATAGTTGTTGTAGTAGTTTGGGCAAGCGAAGGAAAGTGTTTGTTTACATATTACAAGAGGTCATGCGAGAGACGTCGTGCATAGTGGTGATAATTATCGTACATATAAGGCGGTGTTTGTTTTATTAATGGTATGTTGTTACACTAACGCGATACTTTAACGTTTTTTTTTATAAATAATTGAGTGTGTGTGTGTGTGTGTGTGTGTGTGTGTGTGTGTGTGTGTGTGTGTGTGTGTGTGTGTGTGTAAATTGTTATCATAAAATTCTTATCATACTTATTCCAACTATATACAAACAATAAATTCTAAACTCCCTTACCTTGAAGCCCAGTTTGTCCAGTCTGGCCGCCAACTCCCTTCCGAACCCAGTATCGCATCCTAAGGGGAGAGGAGAAACAAAACACGATCACACCTGCTGCCTCCACGCTTCAACGAGAGGGTTTCGATCCCTTATAGCGGCAATAAAGGTGTTGGAAGAGTGTTAAGTAGAGTTGAGATGAGCAAAAGTTGGAGAAGGGATTTAGAAAGGTGTGGAAGGGGAAAGAAAAGGTGGAGAACGTTTTAATGACGGAAAAAAGGTGGAGGGGAGGAAATGAGGGTGGAAGGGAGCTTTTAAAGGTGAAATAGGGTGGAAAGGGTATACAAAGGGTGAAAGGGAGCATTCAAAGTGGAAAAAAAGGGTAATAGAGAGAAAAAAAAGTGGAAATCAACTTATGAAATGGAAAAAAAATGGTAGATAGTTTTAGCAAGTAATTCAAAAATGGAAAATTGGAAGAAAGAGAGTGGAAAAGAATCATCGAAGGACAAGGAGAGTGGAAGCTACGTAAGGAAGGAGAAGAGAGAGTTCAAGAAAGATTTTAGAAGATGGGAAAGGGGCAGAGGAGGATTAAGAAGGGATGTGTGAAGGATGACAAAGGGTTAGACTGTGACAAAGGGGTGCTGTGAGACAAAGAAAGAAAGAAAGAGACAGGAAAAAAAGAGAGAGCAGAGTACGGTAGATGAAATAAGTGAAGGAAAGGAGTAGAAACGAAAGGGGAATAAGAGAGAGGTAAGAGGGAAAGAGGGGAAAGGCTTACAGGGTGAGGGTACATGTAAGGGAATGAGAGGTGAGGGTCTTCACTGGGCATGAAATTGTATTAACTGAAACCTTTCTCTCTAACACAGATGAAATAACACACGATACAGACGGTGTTTGGAAGCGATACACCCCACACACACACACACACACACACACACACACACACACACACACACATGCTGATTCAAAGGAAGTCAAACAGAGGTACATGTATAGATATTTGAAGCGTGAAAATAGACAAAACACACACACACACACACACACACACACACACACACATCAATTCAAGCCAATAAGTTACATAAACATACACACTTTTCTTAATATATATATATATATATATATATATATATATATATATATATATATATATATATATATAGAGAGAGAGAGAGAGAGAGAGAGAGAGAGAATTGTGATTTGAATAAGAAACAATAACAATGACAACAAAAACAATAACAATAACAATCATCTTTACCTATTTTTTCTCTTCCCAAATTCATCAATATTTCTTTAATATCCCCATTCTCTCTCCATACATTCATACTAATACTACTACTACTACTACTACTACTACTACTACTACTACTACTACTACTACTAATAATAATAATAATAATAATAATCTTAGGTCCAGAAGTGAAAGGGAGAAAAAAAAAAAAAGAGAGAGAAATGAAGACATAGATAAGGAACCCGAAAACAGGAAGAGGATGAAGACAATTACAATGAAGGAAAGAATGAATGAATAGGAAGACAAAAGGAATAACTCGGAACACAAAGGAAGAAACGAGAGAATTGAAAAATATATCAAGGTGGAGTAAACGAATATATTATTTCTCTCTCTCTCTCTCTCTCTCTCTCTCTCTCTCTCTCTCTCTCTCTCTCTCTCTCTCTCTCTCTCTCTCTCTCTCTCTCTCTACGTGACTTCCATCTCTGACGTAAACATCCTTCCTTATGACGCATTGAGCTTATCTTTTGTTTTCTTTTATTTCCAAGATTTTACGTCAAGTTAGTTAACGTTAAAGTAATAGAATGAATAAATGAATAATAAGAATTTGTTGTTTGATCTTCTTCATTCATAAATCAAAAGAGGAAAGTGTGTGTGTGTATATATATATTTGTTTGTTTATCTATTAAGTTATTTATATATTTATTTTTTTTCTTTCTATCTATCTGTCTCTATTTATTTTTATATCTATCCGTCTATCTATTTGTCTCTATCTATTCTCATCAAGGGGAAGGAAATTAATTAGTCTTGTGCAGGGAAATAAATGAAAGGAAAATATATATAAGGAAACAAGGAGCAAACAAGGAAGCAGGAAGGAAACAAAAGAGGAAATAAGAAAGTGGTGAAGGACATGCAAACAGAATATTAAGAATCAAGGAAAAAGACGATAAATAATAATGAAGAGAATGCAAAGAGGAAGAAAAAATTAAATAGAAGCAAGTAATAATGATTGATAAGAAAGAGAGAGAGAGAGAGAGAGAGAGAGAGAGAGAGAGAGAGAGAGAGAGAGAGAGAGAGAGAGAGAGAGAGAGAGAGAGAGAGAGAGAGAGAGAGAGAGAGACAGAGAGAGAGCGCACGTGAGAGACAACATGTGAGAGACATATACAGAGCACAAGATAATCAATCTCTCTCTCTCTCTCTCTCTCTCTCTCTCTCTCTCTCTCTCTCTCTCTCTTTCTCTTTCATTTACATATTATCTTACACATCTACCTTCCTCTTCCTCCTCCTTCACACACACACACACACACACACACACACACACTCACCCGTGATAAAGACAGCCTTCCCCGCTGTGTCTATGGTGGTTCTTTTCATCGCATTTTGGGCGCCTTTCATTAGCCAGTCCGCTATATGGGCGGCAACAAGACCAAGGGCTAGATAGGAAACCGCCCACGATCGCTGTGACACCACCACCAAACACGCCCACGCCGCAAACCACATCCCTGCTAGATAGTACCACGCTTGCTTCATCTTGTTTGTGTGTTTGTTTAAGTGTGTGTGTGTGTGTGTGTGTGTGTGTGTGTTTTTTTTTTAATATATTGGGTTATTTTTTATCCCTTTTTTCTGTATATATATGTTTTTTCTTGTCTCCTTTCGATTTTTTTACATGTGTGTGTGTTTTGTGTGTGTGTGTGTGTTGTGTGTGTCACGTAATGTGTTTGGTACGTGCTGAGGTCAAGGTCAAGGTCATTGCAGTGTGGCGTTGAAGGTCACGTGCATCTGAAACAATAAAGACATAAAGAAATGTTAATAATGATGATAATAGTGATAATCGTAGCAAATGGTGATATCTCTCTCTCTCTCTCTCTCTCTCTCTCTCTCTCTCTCTCTCTCTCTCTCTCTCTCTCTCTCTCTCTCTCTCTCTCTCTCTTTTACAACACTTGACTCTAATAAAATGATAATGTGCTTCTCAATTATTGATGATGATGATGATGATTTTACGAGGCACAGAGAACGAGCAGATATATATAAATAGTAAAAGAAGAAGAAGGAGAAGGAGAAGGAGAAGAAGGAGAAGAAGATAAAGAAGAAGAAGAAGAAGGAGAAGAAGAAGAAGATATCAGTGGCCTTTCCAACACATCTTAAATGCTACATGACAGCTAACTTCTACATAAACACAGGAAGGAGGAGGAAGAGGAGGAGGAGGAGGAGGAGGAGGAGGACACGAAATTCTCGCAACAAACACCTCCTCTTCCTCCTTCTCCTCCTCCTCTTTCTCCTCCTACTCCACCTCGACTATTATTCATTATTTCATTTGGGTGTCATTCCCCTCTCCCTCTCTCTCTCTCTCTCTCTCTCTCTCTCTCTCTCTCTCTCTCTCTCTCTCTCTCTCTCTCTCTCTCTCTCTCTCTCATTATGTTCATCATTAGCATCATCATACTTCAGAAAACACCAAGGTCAATATTGCATTCGTGTTTGTTTAGATGAGGCAACAAGACGCGCGTGTATGTGTGTGTGTGTGTGTGTGTGTGTGTGTGTGTGTGTGTGTGTGTGTGTGTACCATGTATGTATGTGATTATGAGTATGTATGTATGTATATGTGTATGTATGTATGTATATATGTATGTATAGAGAGAAGAAAGAAAACAAAAACTGACACAAAATCACTAAAAATTAAGCACATGAAAGAATGAATAAATAAATAAATAAATAAATAAATAAATAGATGAATAAATAAATAAATCAGAGCAATAAAAAAAAAAACTGAATAACCAATATCTTCACACACACACACACACACACACACACACACACACACACACACACACACACAGAAAGATGAGCCAATCGATTCTTAACCAGGTAACATTGGGTCCCGGATAGGTGCAGGCGTATAAATTCTCTACTATATTATGGGTGTGATTGGGCGTGACGGGCGGGGGAGGACATGCACGCACACACGCACGCACACGCACACACACGCACGCACATACACACACTTGTACACGAGTGGATTATTAAGGTTACCGTGTCAAAATGTGTGTGTGTGTGTGTGTGTGTGTGTGTGTGTGTGTGTGTGTGTGTGTGTGTGTGTGACAGGTATAGTCAGTATAAGGTAAGGAAACTTTTCACACTCACTCACACACACACACACACACACACACACACACACACACACACACACACACACACACACACACACACACACACATTGGTAGGTAAACAGAAAAATAAATGAAGGATGAAAGAAGAAAGAAAAAGAAAAAAAAGGAAAAACAAGCAATTAGTTAATGTTTTTTGCTTCAAATTGTGTTCATTTTTGTTCTCGTTACACCTCTCTCTCTCTCTCTCTCTCTCTCTCTCTCTCTCTCTCTCTCTCTCTCTCTCTCTCCACACTTGTGCAAATATTAACAAAAAATGAATAAATAAATCGCCTCACCTTCCATTCATTAATCATCGTTCAGAAGCAAAAAAAAAACGAGAAATATTAGTGAGAAATTCTGAAAAATGATCAAATGCGATTCTGCGAGAGAGAGAGAGAGAGAGAGAGAGAGAGAGAGAGAGAGAGAGAGAGAGAGAGAGAGACTGTATGGATAGGTCAATTCGGAACCAGATGTG
Organism: Metacarcinus magister; assembly: GCA_029783475.1. NCBI lineage: Eukaryota > Metazoa > Arthropoda > Malacostraca > Decapoda > Cancridae > Metacarcinus > Metacarcinus magister. The sequence continues at coordinate 3,832,946 of JAPQNM010000009.1, read as the reverse complement.
TGTGTGTGTGTGTGTGTGTGTGTGTGTGTGTGTGTGTGTGTGTGTGTGTGTGTGTGTGTGTGTGTGTGTGTGTGTGTGAGTGAGTGAATGAGGAAGTAAAGGGTTAGCAAGGTGATCCATCAATAAGTGTTCTTGCCATTCTAAATTAAAGAGAGAGAGAGAGAGAGAGAGAGAGAGAGAGAGAGAGAGAGAGAGAGAGAGAGAGAGAGAGAGAGAGAGAGAGAGAGAGAGAGTTGAGATAAGAGCTATCACACAGCATCCTCTCATCGTCATTGTCAACTTAATAACAATGAGTTAATGACAGTCACTACCATACAATTATAGGAGTATTTTTGGCATAATAATCATAATTGCTCGCTCTCTCTCTCTCTCTCTCTCTCTCTCTCTCTCTCTCTCTCTCTCTCTCTCTCTCTCTCTCTCTCTCTCTCTCATTCACAAGACTTACAAAGGGACCCGCTCTTATCACGTAAAACACACACACACACACACACACACACACACACACACCTGTACACATAACCTGACCTAATTTATCCTGCAACTCGTCCTCTTAAACCTTCTTTACTTTGTTCATTATTATTTCTTTATCATTATTATTATTATTACTATTACCAATATTATTCTCATTATTATTATTACCGGTATTTTAACGTCGCACCGAGGTACAGGTAGTCACTAATTACCTGTTGCATTTAAAACCTAACAGTTGTATCATCAATAATTAATTACCTAATACAACAATTACTACTACTACTACTACTAATAATAATAATAATAATAATAATGATAATAATAATACCTCTACCACTACTATTACTACTACCATTACTACTTCAATAATAAAACCAATTATCACGACAAAAATAGTAGTAGTAGTAGTAGTAGTAGTATAGTAGTAGTAGTAATGTAGTAGTAGTAATAGTAATAGTATTAGAAGTACACAACCTTATCGCACAGGAGATAGAGAAATGAGGTACAAATGCACTATGTAAACCAATACCCCACACACACACACACACACACACATACACACACACACACACACACACACACACACACACACACACACACTACCTGGCCACACAGATGAGGTAGGGTCGGTGGGGGTGGGTAGGGAAGAGAATACTTGAGGAGCGGCTCACTACCTCTCCCTGTGACGGTCTGAAATATACTGACTAGCTGAAGGTGAGATGCAATGACTTGATACAAGCGAGGAGACAACTGTGTGTGTGTGTGTGTGTGTGTGTGTGTGTGTGTGTGTGTGTGTGTGTGTGTGTGTGTGTGTGTGTGTGTGTGTGTGTGTGTGTGTGTGTGTAATTTTTCTATTTCACGTGCGTGTTCCGGAGAAAAACAGAGAGAGAGAGAGAGAGAGAGAGAGGGGGGGGGTGAGGGCGGTGGATGAGAGGAGAATGAAAAAATCTACTGCAGTGGTGAATGAATCTGTCGAGAGAGAGAGAGAGAGAGAGAGAGAGAGAGAGAGAGAGAGAGAGAGAGAGAGAGAGAGAGAGAGAGAGAGAGAGAGAGAGAGAGAGAGAGAGAAGACAAACAGACTATTAAACATCCTAAAAACACTTGTATTGTATTACTTCAACTAATTACTTCACACACACACACACACACACACACACACACACACACACACACACACACACACACACACACCATTAATAGAGGTACATGACGAAGGATTATTAAAAAAAACGACTAGAATAATAACAATAATAATAGTAATAGTAATAATAATAATAATAATAATAATAATAATAATAATAATAATAATAATATTTTTTCAAACGTAAAGCAGAGCCAGAACTATTATATATGCGTTTGACCTGATACTCCAGATTAATAACTTTGCACACACACACACACACACACACACACACACACACACACACATAGTCTAGCTGTCTCTCACACCTACACCCACCTACACACACCGTAAACACACACTCACCTACACACACATCCCTCTTCTACACCCACACACACACACACACACACACACACACACACAATCCCCACACACACACACATTAGCTGGATAAACTAAAACTGAGAAATACCATGAAATTATTAACAAAAAATTGAGTTAAAACATTCAAGCAACTGAAACTACAAAATGTGAAGAAGAAGGGATCATGTAGGTGAAGTTACGTGAAGTTATGATGCGTTTTGACAGATTTATGAGTTTTTGAACATTTTGGGAGTTAGAGGAAGTTAGCAGTAGAAGTTAGCAGTAGAAGTTAGCAGTAGAAGTTAGCAGTAGAAGTTAGCAGATGAAGTTAGCAGAAGATGGCGCCTAACACAACGTCCAATGGGAATACTAATGGCTATTTTTAATCATTCCTCACCTTTACCTGTGACCTTCAACTTTTTAATTGTAATGCAGACGCGTTCTAAGGTAAGGAGTCATGTATGGTGGCAGGATATTTTTACTTTTCCGGCAGACAGACAAAAAAAAAGTGAAAATATAACATTATCCTCATCTTCGTTGGTAATAAGGTAAACACACACATACACACACACACACACACACACACACACACACACACACACACACACACACACACACACACAAACTCGTTCCTCCACACTACTCAACGCCTAAAATGATCACAAGGAAACATGACATCACTTACCCTTTTGAACTTGAGTAAGTAATAAAAGAAATAATAATAAATAATAATAATAATAGGCTTTTATCGGTTATTCACTCGACGCCCCAAGATTTCAATACCAAATAATGAGAAATAATTATACATATATATTTTTTTCTTATTCGTCTCTTCTCTTTTGTTTTATTTTTGATTCTTCTTCATGAATTGATGTATTTTATTTTTTATTTTAGTTTATTTTATGTTAAGGAAGTTTGGAATGTATATATGTCTCATTCTTGCGTTATATTATTTCTTATTAAAGCTAGTACTCCCTCTCCCTCTCTCTCTCTCTCTCTCTCTCTCTCTCTCTCTCTCTCTCTCTCTCTCTCTCTGAAAAATAATACCCCCAAAAAAATATAAATTGTAAAGGCGTAAAGGTCACTGGCTTTTTTTTTCTTTCTTTCTTTCTCTTCATCTTTTATTTCTTTCTCTTTTTTTTTAATGTGTACTCACCCACATCGATGAGTTCATTTTGCTTTTTGTTTTGTTTCTTTCGTTTATATACTTTTCAATAATAATATAATAATAATAATAATAATAATAATAATAATAATAATAATAATAATAATAATAATAATAATAATAAATTGAGGGACTATGTATTAAAAAAAAGAATAATAATAAACAACTTAACTGAATATTACTAAAGAGGAAAGTTATACTAAATTATGTTAGTGTGTGTGTGTGTGTGTGTGTGTGTGTGTGTGTGTGTGTGTGTGTGTGGTGTGTGTGTGTGTGTGTGTGTGTGTCTCAGAAACTGTAATGAACGTGGGAAGAAGAGAAAATGCAGCCGAGAGAGAGAGAGAGAGAGAGAGAGAGAGAGAGAGAGAGAGAGAGAGAGAGAGAGAGAGAGAGAGAGAGAGAGAGAGAGAGAGAGAGAGAGAGAGAGAGAATGTAAATATGGTAACAAATTTATCCTTGTCACTCCACTAAAAAAAAAAAAAAAATTAAAAAAAAATCGTCATATATATTTTTAATTTTTGTTTTCTTTTTTACATTTTCAGCCAAAGAGGCATTTCCTTTTTTCTTTTTTTCCCTATTTTTTTTTTCTTCTGGGATATAATCATTCAAACATTTTCTTCATTATTTTTTCTTTCCATTCTTCAATTCTTTTCTTCTTTTTTTTGTCTTCTTCTTCTTTCTCTTTACTATATTTGACGGTACACATTCTTGCTAAGTCACTTGTACAACCTTTCTTCCCTCCCACAGCCTCTCTCTCTCTCTCTCTTCCAATATTCACCATCACCACCACCACAAAGCCTCCTTCTTCCTCTTCCCCCCTCTCCTTCTCCTCCTCTTTCCCCCTCTTTCCCTCTTCCTCCTCCTTTACTTTCCTTTACCACCTCTTCGTAAACATTTATCTCTTCCCTTCCCTTATTACCAGCATTTTTATCTATCTTGTTTGTATATGCAGAGAGAGAGAGAGAGAGAGAGAGAGAGAGAGAGAGAGAGAGAGAGAGAGAGAGAGAGAGAGAGAGAGAGAGAGAGAGAGAGAGAGTGTGTGTGGCTGATCGCTGGCTTGTGTTGGTGTTGGGGGCTTAGCTTTGGGGGGGAGGGGGCAGGGGGGGCGGCGTGATCCCATATCCAAACGCTTCCCTGTCTAAAATGTCAACGTTGGGAATGACAGCTTTTGTTATTATTCAATTTCCAGCCAGTGTATGTGTTATAATGATGATGGTGGTGGTGGATTAATATTTTGACGTTTTTTTATATATATATATATATATATATATATATATATATATATATATATGTATATATATATATACTTTACTCTCTCTCTCTCTCTTATCTAAATATATCAAAGACCCTCCTTCCTTGCCTTGTACCACTATCTTATGAAGTCGATCATGTTATTTATTTTACTGTGATTTTATCAGTTACAACTGCGTATATACGAATTGATTGTGTTTGATAAGGTTTATTTAATACTACCGTCACTGTCTCAATAACTCGATCCAGTGGTTTTGGAGAAAATGTGCAGTTTGAAAGTTTATGAAATCAGAAATGTAATTTTCTCAATTATTTCCATTCCAATTAAGTTGCAGTATAGTTCAAAAGGAAGAGAGTATTCTAGTCTTTCTTTATTATTTAGAACCTTTTTTACGCATACCTCATACTTTTTGAGTTATAAAAAGATTTACATTTTTGGCAGAAATTCTAAGGATGTTCCCTTTGAAATTTCACGAAAATTCTGACACCTGAGAATCTCATGAAAACTGGTAAATACTGGTACTCGTGCATCACGAACACAAATCTGGACTACTTTTTTTGTGATTACTATAGGATTAAACCCTATTTCACTCCTACTTGCCAAATAAAACAATGGAAATAACCATTATTTCCCTCTTACTGAGGCTCCACACACACACACACACACACACACACACACACACACACACACACACACACACACACAGACACACACATTGAAAGCCCTAACATATGAGGAAAGATTAAAATAAATGCATCTAACAACACTAAAAGAAAGAAGAGAAAGAGGAGACTTAATCACAATATATAAATTGATGAACAACCTTGAGGAAACAGATAGAAAAGATATATTATTGAGAAGAAAAGGAGAGGTTAGAAATTTGAAGGGACACAAGAAAAAATTGCAAAAAGGAATTTGCTTGAACGATACAAAAAATTACAGTTTTCCCCAAAGCAGTATAGATAATCGGAATGGACAGAAGGAAGAGGTGATAATGGCAAAGAATGTACATCAACTGAAGAAAAAACTGAACATATATAGATACAGAGACAAGACCCCACGAGTGTAGCTCAGACCCTGTATACTACACCTAGGTAAATACTCACAAAACACCTGTAAATAACAAGAATCACAATCACTGCATTACATTATCTATTACTCACAACTTACTATCAATAAAAAAAAAAATATATCAAAACAATGACAACAGGAAACGTTTGATAAGAAGATACAAACTGCACCTGCTTTTTGATAACAGTGATAGGTTGTGAGCGAGAGAGAGAGAGAGAGTAAAAAAACAACATAATACTGCACTTACTTCCTTATCTATCTTCCTTAGGACTGAGGCAGGACAGATGTGAGTAAGAGCCTTTAATGGATGCAAGGTTGACTGTTGAGAACACACTGAGTCACCTCTACCTATAAAGATTGCATGTATTTTTTCAGTCTTCCAATATAAGACGGGATGAAACACAAAATCAATGAACCTATAGTTTCTGAATCCTAGTTATATTATTCTTCACTTTATAATATGGGTGAAGAGTATAAAAACAATGGAATAAGTAGTCAATAGGTACAAGGAAAGGGGTGAATGATGAGGAATTTTACCTAGGGAACAAATAAAGTTCTAAGTCCACTTAAACACCTCTTAAAATGTACTCTTAAAGCCAAGCATGGAATCAATGAAGAAATCTTTACAAATGAAGAATCTTTAATGAAAAATCTTAATACTACGACCCCAGACATATACAATAGACACGTACTATACAATTTAATAAGTATAAAAGAAAGACTATTTACACGTGTTAGGCAATTGGACGACACACAAGAATTGATTGGATGTTGTCAGGTGTAAGAGGATAGAGAGAGAAATAAAGAGAGATAGAATGAGGTGTTGCATTCTTTCTACTAGTTGGGAATCATAGCTACCAATACTTCCCTACCTGTTTTTCTCTTCCTCTTTCCCTCCATGCCTGTCTCTTCTCCCTCCTCCTCCTCCCCCTCCTCCTCCTCCTCCCTCCCTCCTCAGACACACAGTTCTAGCGGTGGTGGGCACAATGGAACAAAAGTGAATCTCTCTGCTTCAAACTGTGCCCTGTCTTCCATCCTGAGCTGGTCCAGGGGAGTGTAGTTGTGGCCGTCCTGGGACACAGCCTGGCCGGGGGGGGGCTGCCCTCCCTGCCCAAACAGACCAGGTACAGGCTCAGCAGGCTTGCCAAACAGGCCTGGCTTGGGGTTAGCCTCCCCCCCACCACTGAACAGGCCAGGCTTCAACCCTCCAAATGGTGCGCCCCCAAAGATGGAGGCTGTGGCCCCCTGTGCCTGTGTGCCGGCGCCGGGCTGGCTGCCCGAAAATATACCCGGTGCAGGAAAGGCTGAACTTGTCTGTGGCTGTGCACCAAACAGTCCACCTGACTGCTGTTGCTGTTGTTGCTGCTGCTGCTGCTGTGGTTGCTGCTGTGAGCCAAACACACTAGTCTGTTGCTGTGGCTGAGCACCAAACAGGCCAGTTTGCTGGGGCTGCTGCTGCTGTGTGCCACCAAACAGCCCTGTCTGCGGTGTCTGCTGTTGTTGTCCACCAAAGAGGCCTGCCTGCTGCTGTGGCGGCTGCTGCTGCTGCTGTTGTCCAAAGATGCTGGTTTGTGTGCCTGGGGCAGGGGTGGGCAGGGGTGTGGCTCCCCCTGGTGCTCCAAACACAGAGGCAGGGGTCTGTGCAGCAGCCTGGGGAGGGGCGGCACCAAACAGTGAGCCTGAGGTGCTGGCCTGGGCCTGGGCACCACCACCACCAAACACACTTGGTGTAGCACCGGGCGTAGCCCCAAACACACTCCCCCCAGGCCCCCCAAACACCGACGGCTGTGCCCCAAACAGTGACTTACTGGCCCCTGCCGCTGGCCCTGCCCCCGTCCCCGCCCCTCCAAATATGCTGGGCGTGGTGGAGGGCTGTGCCCCCCCCCCGAAGATGGATGGTGTGGAGGAGCCAAAGAGGGAGGTCTGGGGTGCCGGGCCAAGCAGACCGGCACCACTGGTGCTGGTGGTGGCACTGGTGGTGCCGCCCGCTGCACCACCAAACACCCCGGCGCTGGCCTTGCCAAAGAGTCCTGCTGCCGGCTGCTTCAGTACCTGCTGCGGCTCCAAGGGACCCTTGGTGTAGAACACATCACGCTGCCGGGAGACCAAACACTACAGTACAAAACAAACAATATTTTGTCCACCACACACACACTGATGCACAAACACATGCAAAACAATACATTCAATAAAACAATGAAACATGTCAAAAAAATATCCCACATAAACAGAAGAAATACAGAGGTGAAGGAATGAACACTTTCCTTCATTACTGACATCATCTAAAACTCCTCTGTTGAAAGAGTGCATGATGAACACAAGGGAAGGAACACCACAGGCACACACATCAAGAACAACCCTGAGTGCAGAGTTGAAGATGCATGTAGGGGGACAAACACACCAACACACACTCACCAAGGCCTGCACAGCTTCTGGACTGGACATCTTAAGGGCTTCACGCAGCTGTTTGAAGCACTGCTGTACTTCGTTCCAGTTGGATTGCTGTGAACAGACACCAACCCACACACAGCTTGATTAAAGGCCTGCTGTGGATGCTGTTATTACTATTATTATTGCTGTTATTTCATTATCATTTCACACACATACACACACACACACACACTCACATAGGCGGCATAAGTGTTAGTCTTGTTTGCAGTGTAAGCTTGAATTCTGAACTCCTCCGGGGATGTGTCAGTGAAGCCCACGAGGGGAGGATGTGCCTTCAGAGGGGAGAAGCTGGAGGGAAGCCACTGGCCGCTGCGCTCCCACTGTGTCATCTCACCGCTCACCTGCTTCCTGCCATACATACACACACACACACACACAGAAGATAAACCATCAAGATTAGTATATCCCATTTCAATCGTAATTTTTTTCATCTATTTTTTAAAGTATATCCCATTTCAATCGTGCGTATAGTTTGTTTTTGTATTATTTTATTTTTGATCACGTATACTATCCCTGAATACTACTACAACTAGGTCAATACATCTAGGTCCATACACCAAGGGAAAGTACATATAGACAATGATAAGCTACAATAATGAGATGAAGCAAACTATTCACATATCTATATAAACAAAACCAGGAACTACATATATATATAAAAACAGAACAATGCAAGGTATTTACAAGCACATCATACTCACACAAAATCTGTAAATTCCTTGGATTCTTGCTGTGCCCCAGACTTCCCTCCAAACACATTGCTCGTTGTCCCACCATACATCCCTGCACCGCCTCCTGCGTCAACAAATATTCATAATGACAGTTGTAGAGTTGAATTAGGTCTATCAGGTATGTGTGTGTGTGTGTGTGTGTGTGTGTGTGTGTGTGTGTGTGTGTGTGTGTGTGTGTGTGTGTGTGTGTGTGTGTGTGTGTGTGTGTGTGTGTGTGTGTGTGTGTGAAGGATAAGAACACATTACAGCAGCATTAATATTGGTTTCCTTAAGCATGAAGAAAAAGACATCAAAGCAGTAAGGCTAAAGAGTAAGACATAGAAAGCTTTCCCTAATTAGACATACTATGAAAAGGGAAGGAAGGTGTGTAGGACAGAGGTACAGGCAGGAGGAGGAGGAGGAGGAGGAGGAGGAGGAGGAGGAGGAGGAGGAGGAGGAGGAGGAGGAGGAGGAGGAGGAGGAGTTAGTTTAAGGTAAGGGAAGAAGGAGTAGAGTTTTACCTTGGTTGGGCGGGTGATAATACCAGCATTTGGCGCCATATTTACAAGTGCCCTTCAAGTAGTAGCTGCAGATCTGCTTGTTGCCCCCCCCTGCCACCTGCTGCCCAAACATGATGCCCCCTGCTCGCTCACTCACTCTAGGGACCTGGGGAAGAAAATGGGATGTATTATAGGGTCTATATATTTATTTTATCACCTGGTGGAAAAAATAAATAAGGCAAATAGATTAGTGAGACTTATAAGGACATTTGTATCACTGGATGAGGAAATCTTCAACTATCTGTGTGTTTCATTAGTAAAATCACACTTGGAGTAGCTATGCATTTTAATTCAAGATATAGAAGCAGTAGAAAATGATCACCAAGGTCACAGTGGGGTTGGGTTAACATACACTGTCCCGTCACTCGTTAATTAGGTTCAATAACTGATCGGGGAAGTCAAAGCACTCTCCGTTAGGTTAAATTTGGTTAGGTTAGGTTAAATTTGAGGTCAATATTATGAAGTACACCACTCTGACACTGCTGGACGAAACGATATTTGTTCTGGTATATATTGATGTGTTTTGAATTAATCTGAGTTATTCCCGACACAAATCATTATCAAATTAGAAAAGAATAAGAGTAATGCCGTTACAAGCAATATAATAACATGGTGGGGCTGGGACGGGTGGAAAACATTAAATTTACCAAACAACAACATTATCAACGAGACGAGTTACAACATACACAAAAAAAGCTAAAACAGTCAATAGAAGACCAACAAGCACAGGACGAAAGGCAGGCCATCGCCAACATAAAAGGCAACACAAAGTACTTTTTTTCGTATGCCAATAAGAAATTGAAAACAAGGTCATCTGTTGGCCCACTTAGAGGTGGAAATAGTGAGCTGACAGGAGACTCAAAGGAAATGGCAGACATACTAAAAACACAGTATGAAAGTGTCTTCAGCACACCAAGGGCAGATAAGATAGTGGCAGACTCACATAGCTTTTTTGCATGTGTTCCTGAAGGTGGCTCACACCTGTCCACCATCACTATCTCAGAAAAAGACATCGTTAGCGCCATAGACAAGATTGCTCCGGATGCAGCAGCTGGCCCTGATGGTTTTCACCCCCAGCTCTTGAAGAGATGCAAGAAGGAACTGGCTAAACCACTGAAACACCTCTGGCAAAAGTCCCTGGAAACAGGCATCATTCCACAGGCATTGAAAACTGGGATTATAACGCCAATTCACAAAGGAGGTAGCAGAGGACTAGCAAGTCATTACAGACCAATAACACTGACCTCACACATCATTAAGATCTGTGAGAGAATCATCAGGACAAATATGGTCAGATTTCTTGAAACAAATAACATCTTCAACAATGGACAGCATGGCTTCAGGAAGCACCGTTCATGCCTTTCACAGCTGCTGGTGCACTATGAAGGCATCCTAGAAAATATAAGGGAGGGAAATAATGCTGACGTCATATACTTAGACTTTGCCAAGGCTTTTGACAAAGTTGATCATGGCATATTGCTCCATAAACTAAGAAACCATGGCATCAGGGGACCAACTGGGAAATGGATACATAGTTTCCTTGTGGGAAGGACCCAGCAAGTATCAGTCATGGGAGCTCTATCTGAGCCCAGCCCAGTTCAAAGCGGGGTGCCGCAAGGCTCCGTACTTGGCCCGCTCCTTTTCATCATGCACGTAGGTGACATCAACAAAAACCTGGAACACTCTGAAGTCACCTCCTTTGCCGATGACACAAGAATCAGAAGAAAGGTGACAGAGGTCGGTGATGCACAAAAACTACAGATGGACCTCAACAAAATATTAACATGGGCTGATGAAAATAATATGTCACTGAATGGAGATAAGTTTGAATTGCTCAGATACGGAGATTATGAGGAAGCAATCAGTGACTTTAACTACTCCGCCAAGAACCAGATCATTGAGGAAACAAACCATGTTAAAGATCTAGGGGTATACATGAGTAAGGATGCATCCTTCACTCATCACTTCAGCAAGATCACGGATGCGGCAAGAAAGATGACTGGCTGGGTTCTAAGAACATTTAAAACACGAAGAAAAGTGCATGATGACCCTGTGGAAAACTATGGTCCTGCCCAGACTAGAATATTGCTGTCAGCTTTGGTCCCCTGACAAGATTCAAGACATAACCTCCCTTGAAGCCCCACAAAGGACCTTCACCAGTAGAATTCAGGGCGTCCAACACTTGAATTACTGGGAGAGGCTGAAACACTTGCGTCTCTACTCGCTGCAGAGGAGGAGGGAGATATATATTATCATCTATGTCTAGAAGATACTAGAGGGAAAAGCCCCAAATGTTGGGTTAGTAGTAAACCCACATCCCAGGAGAGGTCGACTGTGTTATGTACAGGAAACGCTGGGCACAACAGCAAGACTGTGAACCCTGGTGCATAACACATTCACCCACAATGGTACCCGCTTGTTCAACTGTGTCCCAAAAGAACTCCGTAACTTGACAAACATCACAGTGGAGTGTTTCAAGGGGAGACTGGACAAGTGGCTCAGTGGGATACCAGATGAACCTCCAACACCAGGATACCCTAACTCCCATCACAACACCCTAACAACCATCACCCCAAGTCCAGGAATAGGGGTTAAGGAGGGACCTGGTGCCAGTGGAAGCCCACTTCAGCTGTGCCGTTAACAGGCAAAATTTACCAAAGTAACCAAAGTAAGTAGTAATGTTACAACCAAGGACACATCTGGGAAAGACTGGGAAAGACTCGGGGAACTGCGGCTGTACTCACTCCAGAGACGCAGGGAAAGATACATCATCATCTACGTCTGGAAGATCCTGGAACAAAAGGTCCCAAATGTTGGCATTGTGGCCACACAACACCCTAGGCTGTGCTACGTGAGGACCACACCGGGATCATCACAAAGGATCAGGTCCATCATACACCACAGTTTCACCTACGACGGGATGCGAGTGTTCAATTGCATCCCAACCACATTACGAAACTTGGTAGGGGTGGCTACAGACACCTTCAAGACACACTTGGACAAGTGGTTGGCTAAAATACCTGATCAGCCACCTACACCAGGATACCCCAGACAGAACTCCAACCGCCTTGTTGAGTGGACCATGGAGGAGTGGGTGTCACCTGGCCACAGTGGAGCTTCAGCTCAGCTGCGTCACTAACTGACGAAATCTACTAAGTGAAACTAAGTGAAGTGAAACATTCAACACCTAACCTGAACCCACGTTAAGATAATCACCTTATATAGTATTTATCTTGGATCCTTATGTTGTAGTGTTGTATTGAGGACACTGGTGTAGTTAATGATGTTTTAAAGGCTGTGTATGTTAAATTTGTTGTCCTGTTGTTGGTAATCTGAATGATTGTTGTTTTGTGTTCGACTTTTCCGTGAATGAACGTCTTGTTTATATTTTTAAAATCGACTTTATTTCGGCGACGATAATATAGATGGTTTTGTTTTAAATCTATGGATCACAAAATAATATCAATAAAATAGCTGGATTAATTATGATTCAAATAAAACAAGTTAACATAGTAAGTTAGTGTATACAAATGGGGAAAAAAAATTAAAAAAATAAAAATAAATAATGAACACAACTCTTGATCTGAATAATTTTAAGGAAGAAAAATGAGTAAATCTCACATAGACAAGATAACCAAAAAACCATATAAATAATTGATAATGATAGAATAGTTAGTGTGAGTATTGAGCCGAAGTGAAGCATTAACCTCATAACATTGTGCCAAGTCCAAGTCCAAGGAAAGAAAGAGGGAATTAGGGTTGAGTTTAGTGACAGTTAAGGCGGGAAAGGCGTGTTATGTGACCCATTGACCTTTGACCCTTTGGTGATGGCCCAAGACGGGTTCATGGTGGAGTGTAGTGATGAGGAGGTGGAGAAAGGCTTCACTAAAACCTCAGATGGTGAGTGATGGTGACTGTACGTCTACTCCTTCCTTTCTGTCACTATTTGTTTCTTGTCATTTACCTATTCCTTCCTCTCCTCCTCTCCTCTAACCGCGTTCCTACCATCATCTCCTCTATCTGTTCCTTCCTTCTCTATCCTCTATCTGTGTCTTCCCCTCCCCTCTTCGTTTCATCTATCTCCTTCCCTCCTCTCCTCTGCCTGTCCCTCCTCCTGCTCCTTTTCCTTCCCTCAATTCCTCTAACAAGGTGTATATAAATGTTTTCCTGACAAATGGTTAACTCTTCGTCCTTGTCTCTTAGGAAACCGAAACAATACTTAATGGAGATAAAGTTAGCCGACTAATTTTGAGGTTCTAAGCTAAAATAACCTAACCCCAAGCTAACCTAACCAGAAATCTGACATATAAGTATTAACCTCGGGCGAAGACGCTAATGTTATCTCCATATTATTATTTTTATCTGAATAACCGAGTGTGTGTGTGTTGTTGTGCAGGTTATGAGCCGAGTATGGGTGAGGTGGTGCGGCTGTACGAGGCGCTGGCACGAGATGGCACATTCAACCTAGCCTGGCGGTGGGACTTGGGACGCCGCCTCCCCACACCCTCCCAGAGCGACTCCCAAAGTGAAAAGGAAGAGGAAGAGGAGAAGTGAGTGCCTAACCTAACCTATGCTAACCTAATCTAACTTCGAGTGAGTGTTAATGAATACAAAAATTAATAAAATAAAAAGTAAGTGCCAGATATCAGAGGTCATTAGGCAATTGTATGGAATGAAAAAGAAAAAAAAATAATAAAGGAGGGGAAGTGAGTAGTTTCTTGAATGTTTGTATTGAGTGAATTAATGCAAATAAAAAAAAAATAAATAAAAAAGTAAATAAACGCTAGACATCAGAAAGCAAGAAAAGAAAAGGAAAAAAAAATAATTTACTACCATTCTTTTTTTTGCTTTGATGTTTGTGTGTATTTCTATTTTGTCACTTTAGCTGCTTAACATAATCATAATTGTAATGTCTAACCATAACCAACCTGCTATGAGATGGATGTAACAGAATTCCTACCGTATCCCTTCATTCATTTCCTTCTTGTACTGCATTATTCACATTATTCTACATTAAAACAGACTTCCCTCGAGATCATTTCTTTCCCTTATGTCATTCCTAAACACATTATTACTATATCATTTTCCTCCTCATTCACTATTAATCTAACTTTCCCTTAGTCTCCTAGTTATCACTTTCCATAATTCTCTCATTCCCATTTTGTCGTCCCTCAGAGTTGACACATCGGGTTTTGACTTTGATGAGGACACACCCTCCATGCGCCCCGCCCCCCGCCGCACCCCGGGCAACTCAGGGCTAAAGGGCAGCGCTAAGAAGAAGACCACCAACTTTGAAAACATTTTAGCCAATGTAAGGCGCCACAAGAAGCTGGAGTTTAGGGAGAAGAGTCGCAGTAGAAAGGAGAACAGGAAGTAGTGTGTGATGACAAGCATATGTTTAGGTTGAAGGTCAAAGGTCAAAGGTCACATCATAATGGATGACATGATGGATTGTATGGTAGCATTTAATATGTTTTGTGTTTGTGATGAAAGATGAAACAAGGAGAAAGGTCAGAGCAGGAAGGAAAAGAAATGATCAAAGCTCTTTTTGGGATTCTTAGCTGCAGGGTTTGTCAATAGTGATGTTTTGTATGTATGTATGTATGTGTGTGTGTGTGTGTGTGTGTGTGTGTGTGTGTGTGTGTGTGTGTGTGTGGTTATGTAGCGGCTGAAGGAGGAATGTGTGTGGAGGGTAAGGCAGGAAGTGTTTGGTAGTGTGCGTGGGTGACAGGCTACCAATGATCATTAGGTAAATTTTCATATCAATTAAAATGGAAATTATTGATAGTAAAATTATACATAAGAACACATACATTTATGAAAGACACTGGGCAGGAAATCAAATAAATTCTTTAAAAAATATCTATTTGGATAAACCCAAGCATAAATTTTGAAGGCACTTAAAACTAATTGCATTGATAAATATGGCTTACCTGTACACCATATACAGCACCTTACACCATCATTATTATTATCATCATCATAGTAATCCCAATTCAAGAGTGACCTAATTTTTCAAACTGTTATTCAGGAAGCTACAGGTACTTAGATATAAAGGTAGTGGTAGAAATGATCAACAAGTATATACAAAATAGTGTGGTAAAACAGTGCAAAATGTTCTCGACTCCACATAAAACTGAATTGACTAACTAACTTGTTTTATTAGTTATCCCTTTGTGGTGCTGACTTCTTGCAAGATGAAAGTGCATCAAGTGTGTCTATATGAGGAAACATGTTCCATAGAAATTATAAGGAACACGCTTGTAATCATTCCATCAATCCAGTATCAGCCTCGGCAACACTCACTGCTTGGTTCTCACTGCAGGAAATTGTATTATTAAAATTCTAGAGCAAATAAAATCTACTTATCATGACTAAGAAGCCTTCCTATTTCACACCATAACGTAGCCATAGTGAGGTATCAAACAGGACTTAAATGGTGTAGTAATAAGAAGTTTGTTCTTACTGCTAATACGTACAAATCAACTCCGCATTAGAAAACTCCAGGGACGAATAAGTTCTAACGTTCCTTTATAAACAAAAGATAAACACCTTTGTAGCACACCTTACCTGGCCATCACTGAAACTTCTATACATTACAAAAATCCGAGACAAAAAACTAATTCCACGTCTCACCTGCCAGATAAACCTTCTATAAACCAGGGAATCTACGTCTTGTGCTTAGAGAATCCCTGACAGACTCTACAGCTCCCCCTGGTTGTCCCTATCATTGTAAGTCACCCAGTCATGAGCAATGGGAGCAGACAGCATGGAGTCACTGATGTCAAAGGCGTCACAGAGAGCCAGTGCATCAGGCCCCACCTCCCTGCAGACCTCCCTTGATACCTCCAGCACCTGTGGGGAGGATAGGAAGCTTGGGTTAAGGAAGGATGATAGATGAGAGAATATAAGAACATAAGGAGGCTGCAAGAGGCTACATAGAAAAAAGTCACCCAAACGGAAACTAACACATCCTTCACCCATATAAATAAATAAATAAATACAGGTTGTCTATCAATATTCCGGTTCCATCAGTTTTCCAGCATGAATTTGAGAGCGCAGTTTCAAATTTCCTGAGTTGACGCATCACTGTTTTCGGGAGGCACTGTTTATGTCTATGTATTGATGGCGCTGTACCCAGAATTAACTGTTTGCTCATGCCGGATTATTGATAGTCAACCTGTAAATGAAAAAATAGAAAATAAATAAATAAAAATGCGTACCTTAGCGAGGGTGTCAGTCTGCAGCAGGTTGTTGGTGAGGAAGACAGCTGGGTTCTTCTCCACTACATCCAGCAGGTACAGGTGGTGCAGCTGGCTCAGTACTGGCTTCAAGCTGCTCTCACACTCACCCAACACAGCCGCAAACTATGAAAGAAAAGAAAAAAATAAAAATTGTGAAGAAAAGGTTATAAATACTCTCTTGTTTTAAATAGTAAGTGAAAATACATCTATCTATATATTTATTTATCTGTATATAGTAAGTGAAAGTAGGAAATCTATCTATCAAGGTGAAGATGCCTTAATCTCAACACACATTAATCTCACCTGTTCAGACACCAGCCGTTCCCCGTAAGCCTTTGCAGCATCTTGTATAAGGTCGGATTCCTCAAGCATCCACGTCTGAAACAGCTTTGCCTTGCCGCCAGCCTGCAGCCTCTTGCCCAATGCCTGAAGGAGAGAGAGAGAGAGGTGGTTGGTGGGATGTGAAGGGGTGTGGAGATGTGTATGTATGTGTGTTTGTAGTGGTGTGAAGTGTGGAAGGGGTATAAAGAGGTGTGGTTTGAGTGTAAATAAAAAAAATAACTGAGACGAAATGAATATACAAAAGACAGTTACTACTTAAAAATAAACCCTTAAAAATTAAAACCAAGTGAGATAAATGTAATGTAAAGACAATTACTACCAAAACAACCCTGAATTCCATCCTTTTCAGGCATAACAAAGACAGTTTCAGGTTCTATTGAAGGATAACTGACTCAATACAACACACATACTTGAAAATAACGACAACAATGATAATAAAAGTAAAGGGAAGAAAACACACCTTGAATAGAGTATTTTCCCTCCTCTTAAGCAGGTCGTGAAGGTAGGCTGTACTGGTAGGGTCTGCAGGCAGGCTGGGGTCCTCTGGTAAGGGGGTGAAGGCTGCTAGTCTCTCCTTGGCTACCTTCTGCATAAGTACACTGTTGTCGCCCTCAGCTGTCATGGCTGCGTGGGCCAACCCGACGAACACACCAAACCTGAACCATGAAAAAGAGAGAAATAAAAAACGATCTTTATTTAGTAGCTATTTCCTTATACTATTTCTTCCCATTATAAAAAAAAACTTAATTAACCATACCTTCCCTCACTCCCTCCTCCTCACAATTGCAAAGAAGAGAGAAATAAAAAAACAATCTTTCTATAGTAGCCATTTCCTTATACTATTTCATCCCTTTACCTTCTACACACCTATTATAAAAACCCATTAATTAATCACCCCTTCCCTCACCTGTTGCAAGAGAGGTAGCCCTGCCCTCCACACCTCTCCCGGCACACTGACACCAAATTCTCAAGGTTCCAGGAGGCGAGAGGCTTAATAACGCAACACATAGTCACTACCTCTGGGTGCTCGGAGCCATCTTCTGCCTGGTACGCCCATCGCTTCTGTTAAGGGAAAAAGAACACAGGGAGATTGAGTGGGATAAAAGTTAGGTAGGAAGAGAGTTATTAGAGATGAGAAAGAGTGATAGAGAAAATAATTTAAGATATATAAAATATATTAGATAAAAAATAAAAAAACTAACAATAAGAAAGAAAAAAAGACAGAAAATAAAGAAAACAATAGTGAGGAGGAAAAAGATAGAAAATAACACAAACTTTTACATAATCAAAACCAAAATTGATGGCATAGGTAGAAAAATAAATTAGATAAAAAATAAATAAATAACAATAAGAGAAAAAGACGGTAGGTAAAGAAAACAAAAGATAAATAATAATACAAACCTTCACATAATCAAGACCAAAGTTGATGGCATAGGTGCGTGCCAGGAGAGGGAGGAGAGCACGTTGTTGGAGCTGATACTGCATGATGGACATATCAGACTTGCCGGCCAGACCTGTGTAGAGGGAAGGAAGGGAAGGGGAAGAGAATTGGGTGTCACTAAAGGTTATTGTGAGGTTATTATTGAGGTTGTTCATAATAAACACGAGAGACGAAAGGAGAAAGAGAAAAAAATGATGATAATGATAATAATAATAATAATAAACACAGTCAGATTACCACACCTAACCTAACCTAACTAACTAACCCACAGTAAGGCGTGAGGCAGCATAACGTAAGGCAATAGTGAGAGAGGCCTTAGACCCCCCCATACACATGCTGGCAATGCAGATCCGTCCTGACAACAGCTGGTCCGCCACGGTCAGGAAACGACTGCGAGCGCTGCCACGAAAAGGGAAAAAAATAGGTAATGATATTGTAAATGTGAAATTCTTCTATAACTTTTTTTTTAATTCAATTTTTGTTTTGTTTTTTATATAATTATGTTCTTTGGTGTCTTATTTTTACCTTTTTTTAATTTGGCGAGAGAGAAAAGAAGAAAGAGAGCAAAATTACCATCATCTAAACACAAACCACAAAAAAAAAGAGAAAGAGATCAAAACAGCATCAACACAACACAACACAAACCTCTTAATCTTCGACGCAAATTCTCCATCTGCCGTAACATCACTGTATCGGTTCAGGAGGTTTTCTCTCGGCACTCTTACATTATCAAAGGAAAGTTTAGCATTATCCACCCCATTCAGACCCATTTTATGCCCCATGTCCTCCACACGCACCTTCGGGAGAACCTGTAACAAGGGAGAGAATGAGAACATGTTGAGAGTGAGTGAAGATGAAGGAGAAATGGAATAATTGAAAATGAGAGAGAGAGGAAGAGAAAAAAAATAATGGGTGTAGATATTTGGGGAAGATTAGAGACATATGTGATGGTGAAAAGGAGTGATTGAGAGAAAAAAAAGTCATTGGAGCCGGATTATTGATAGTTAACCTGTACTACAACTAGGTAAATACACACACCTCCCTCCTCCTCTACCTCCCCTCACCTGCAGCTTCTCATCCCGTATAGGCACCAAGATGCCGTGAATGCCGTGATTTGTGCCGCTGACCATGAGCTGTGCAAACACCACAATGTGCCGCGCGTGTACTGCCCCATTAGTGATCCAGTATTTCTGTGCGAGTGGATGCGGCGTGTTCACTATAAACTCATCTGTGGGGGGAAGGGAGAGCTGGGTGAGGTGGAGTTAGGAGTGGAGTGAGAGGGTGGAGTGAGGATGGAGTGATTTGGAGTGTGGAAATGAAGTGTGGAGTCTGGAGTGAAGTGAAGCGAGTGAAGTGAGAGAATGGAGTGTTAGAGTAAAAAAAAAAGAAGAAAAAATAAATGGAAAGACGAAAAAGAGAGGTAAAAAAAAGAGGAAGGAAGGAACAGACATACAAAAAAGACAAAAAAAATGCATCAATAAAATAAATAAATAAATAAATGAATAAAAAAGAGAAGATCAAAAATACATGTAAAAAAACAAACAAGGAACAGACATAATTGGACAAAAAAAACAACTGATAATAAACAAAAAAATATTAATTATAAAAAGACGAAGCGAAAAAATAAATAAATAAATAAAATAAATAAATAGTTTCCGCCCCCATACCAGTCGCCTTGTCGTACTCTGCCGTAGTTTCCATCTCCACTGCATTGTTTCCGTAGCCAAGTTCAGTGAGGCCAAAACACCCTACATCATCCAGAGTGTCAATGCCGGCTAGCAGCTTGTCGTGGTGCCTCTCAGTGCCAAGCTTGAGCACAGTGCCACCAAACAGGTTGAACTAAGGAGGAGGAAGAGGAGGAGGATAAGGAGGAGGAGAGAGGAGGAGCAGAAAATGAGGAGATAATAACAGGAAATAAAAACAGTATGGAAATAATAACAATATGGAAATAACAAAAAATAATTACAGTAAGAAATAATAACAGGAAATAAAAACAGTAAGGAAATAATAACAACACGGAAATAACAGGAAATAAGACCAGTATAGAAATAATAACAGTACACAAATAATAACAATAAATAATAGCAATACGGAAATAACAGCTATAGAAAATAATAACAACACGCACACACACACACACACACACACCTGCACAGTCATCTTAGTGGTCATCGCCGGGTCAATAATCGCCGCCAACTCATGAGCGGCAAATATTCTCAATGGATTATTACGGAAGTCCAGAACGGATATGAAGCCAGCGTCACAGATCCTCTTCAGCCTCAATAGCGCCACCTCTCTCTCCTCTTCTAAGGATATGTTATAGCGAGGCCGCATTACAGGGTCACTCATAAACTCCCTGGGGTCACACGAAAGGTAGCAATGTGAGTTTGATTGCATTTGAGTGCTACATAAATAAAAAGGTCAACCAAAAAACACCTTTCCTTGACCTACCTGAACTTTTTGCGCATCTGGTGGTTGTCGTGGTCTAAGAGGGAGGTCATAGCAGGCAGGTCAAAGGTCAAACG
Source organism: Metacarcinus magister (assembly GCA_029783475.1). Taxonomy (NCBI): domain Eukaryota; kingdom Metazoa; phylum Arthropoda; class Malacostraca; order Decapoda; family Cancridae; genus Metacarcinus; species Metacarcinus magister. Next base: position 3,812,228 of record JAPQNM010000009.1, on the reverse strand, counting down.
GCTCTGGGCTGCCCTGAGGTCGCTCGGAGGGAGACGGTTGTTTAGGTGGTTATCGGTGACCTCTCGCTGAGCTGTTGTCTGGTGCCTCCAACCCACTGAGTGCCTGAGGAGGGAGGGAGGGTGTCTTAACGTTGCTTAAGCCTATTTATTCTGTGTTCAAGGCCATTATTTGGGTTTCTATCGCTTAACACACTGTAGAATATGAAAGTAAATATATAAAATCACACAAAACAGTCTTATCTTACTAAATGTACAAAATAATACTGAAAAACAGGCTTATCTTCTCACTAAATGTAAAAAATGAGTGAAAAACAGGCTTATCTTTTCACTACATGTACAAAATCAATGAAAAAAGGCTTATAACCTCACTAAATGTATAAAATCACCCTTGAAAACAGACTAATAATCTCACCCTAATACAGGAGAGCAGCGGCGGGCCAGGGTGAGGCTGGCCACCCTAGGGAGACAAGATGCTGCGGCCCGAATCATTTTAGGGTGACGAGAGGCTGACCTGAAGGGAAGAAATGATGGTAGTTAATAGGGCAAGGTGAAGGTGGTGGTGGTGGTGGTGGTGGTTGTAATTAAAATAAATCAAAATCTATAAAAAAAACTGTTATATCTGAAGAAAAAAATTTATTGGTACCTATTTCATAATATAAATCTCACTATCCTGTCTATTTTTAAGCCACTTCATCAAGAAACAATTATCAGACTAATTCAAAATGATTTCAAAACCTATCAGAAAAAAAATAGTTCCGTCCTTAAAATAGAGGGATGTTGGAAAACGAAAATATACCTGTGCTGATACCATTGACACCTGTACACTCAACACACAGGTAAGGTAGACTGAACCACCACCACCACCACCACCACCACAGTCTTCCATAAGTCAAGTTATGCACTACGTAACAATCACGGAGATAACCACATAAGGAAGCATGAGTAGACTAAATTAGGAATAGATAAGGAAATAAACAAACAATCACAGCAAAAATATCCAAAATAATATAAGATAACCTAACTTAACTTAGAAAACACTTAGCGAGGTAAATAATGTTTAGCACCGCCTGAAACCTTCATATATGTGTTGAGTACATTATGTATACTATGTAGGACTTCATATTCATAGCCATATCATATAAACAGTAGTTATGCAGAAATACCGAACTTTATACTGTATGAAATCAGTAGAACTTTTTATATACATTATTTCTACATAGTTACAATGTTCCTCTATAGAGTGAAAGCCTTTAAATATAAGTACAACACTTAATTCAAAACACCATAACACACCACACACCTTATAAAACACTTACTTAACTACGTCATAACAAGTCCCACCCGTCACCCCACCGTCATTCTTACGTATAATTACAGCTTACGTTATCAAATACCAAAGATGTGTGTGTTTAATATAAGCAGAAATATGTACCAAAACACACACACACACACCTGGGATATAACCAAACTCACCAGCAAACACACACACATACACACACACTCACCCAGGAGGAGAAAGTGTACAGACGACTCCTGTGTTGCAGGGATCAGCTGAGTGTCGGCGGCTTGACCCTTACAACGGCTCCTCTCTTGGTTATCTAATCTTCAAAGCAAGCACTAGAAAGTTAGATATATTTTACACACCAACAGAAAATCACAATAACACGCATTGTTCTTTACACTTGTATGGGTAATTCACTTCCTGGCAATGAAACAAAATGAGGCTTGAATCAGCGGTGGAATGCGCAATGGGTGATGGTGATGGTGATGGGGAGTGATGAAGGGGATGCATGGGAAGGAAGGACCTGGTTGTATATAAGGTTGCGAGAAAGGGAGATGCGATCCTTCACCCATGGCGATCCTTCCGAAGAAAAAATAATAAATAATAGGCTGTGTTGGACAGGTTGGAACAAGATGGGAAAACTGGTGTGAGCGGAGGCCGACCTCAGCTTATTTTCCCGTTAGGATGGATGCTACAATAATAATAATAATAATAATAATAATAATAATAATAATAATAATAATAATAATAATAATAATAATAATAATAAGGTTACGTAAAGGAGGGGGTTCCCTTTGCCTTACCACACCACTTACGACACCACGGCAACTCTCAGCTGCTGCCTGCTTCCGTGGACTCCTGTGTGGGTTGGGTGAATGCTGCGTGTTGTGCGTGGGGCAGGCACTCCCTCCTCCTTACTTTGCTGTTGGTGGTTCGTGCATGATATTAGTAGACTGTGAGGTGACACACTATATCCTTCTGGGCATCCGGGACATGGTGAGGAAAACCACAGTACTCCAAATCCTCTCTGGTTT
>JAPQNM010000009.1:3772412-3787412 GCA_029783475.1 Metacarcinus magister | reverse complement strand
GATAATGTATATCTCATATAGTCATCATCTTTCCAATAACTCGAATACCTGTGAAGAAAATTAAGATTTTGTGAAAGAAATGAATGCATAATACTATACACTCCTACATCTATAATTATATTCCAATTCAAGCTTACTATAGCTCAATAGAACGGGCGTCTCCTATTCTTTCTTTTATAGTCTATACGTTTTTTACGTAAGCCCCATACATTTCGAGTTATTTCAAAATATGTGATTTGTCTAAAAAATTCTAAGGGTGTACCCTACGAAATTTCATGAAAATTTTTCTCACCTCCGAATCTCATGAAAATTGGTACAATGATGTTTTCGGTCATGCTGAACACGAATCTGGACTTATTTTCCTGATTACTATAATATCAAACTGTATTTCACCCTTGCTTGCCTAATAACAATAATGAAATAACCATTATTTAACTTTACTGGCTGATGCTGGTCTCATATGACAAAAATACAGAGATGACTTACCCTAAATGTACACAATATAACGTATTAATGTTATTTGGTTTCCATATCTTGAACTGTTAGCGAATTAAAACGGATTAAAACCGATTAAAGTTATCAAAAGTACTTTTTGCATTCCTACATTTATACTTACATTCCAATTCCATTTCACTATAGAACAAAAGAATGCACGTCTCTTACTCTTTCTTGACTATTTAATACATTATTGACGTAAACCTCATATTATGTGATAAAAAGAAACGAGAGCAAGACAAAGAAACAAAAGACAAATAAAACTTTGAGTGCATCTGCTTCAAATTCTTGGTTTCGAAGCAGTGAAGCACAAAATCCGATGCTTCATTCTGTCACTCCATGTTTTCTCAATTACTGATTCGAACGTAATCAAGAAAACAAACGAAAAAAGAAATGAAAAAAAAGCAAATACACATTCAGGACTTCCTCTAAAACACACACACACACACACACACACACACACACACACACACACACACACACACACGTTTCCAACAAGTCAATACATATCATGGAGAGAGAGAGAGAGAGAGAGAGAGAGAGAGAGAGAGAGAGAGAGAGAGAGAGAGAGAGAGAGAGAGAGAGAGAGAGAGAGAGAGAGAGAGAGAGAGAGAGAGAGAGAGAGAGAGCGATGCAATAAATGTCGTTCCCAGTGACTGTGATACAACAAAGAGTGGGGGAGGGAGAGGTGAAACAGGAGGAGGAGGAGGAGGAGGAGGAGGAGGAGGAGGAGGAGGAGGAGAAACACGACTATATAAAGAATTGTGTGTGTGTGTGTGTGTGTGTGTGTGTGTGTGTGTGTGTGTGTGTGTGTGTGTGTGTGTGTGTGTGCAACAGGTGAACAAAGGTGATAAAAGAAGTGTTAATTAATACTATCAGACACATACATAAAAAAAACCAATATCCTCAAATAGAGAAATGAAAAGGACATGATATAATAAAAATAATAACAAAAATAACAATAAAAAGTGATAACAACAACGAAATAATAATAATAACAATAAAAATAATACTTTCTAGTCTTGTATGTTTGAACGAAAGGGTAATTTTTTTTTTTTTAGCATATACATTTTCATTTATTAGTGAAAGGAAAAAAATATAATGACCGGAAATGCAACAACAGAAAGAGTTGATATAAATACAAAAAAAAAAAGTTGCAACTCAACCTTAGGAAGATCGATAAATAAATAAATGAAGTAAATAGACATGCCAGGTGGCCACGAGGGTAAACACCACTCACCCAGCACACCCAATCTGAGCCATCGAGTGAAGGATACTGCCTGGTGAGTCTTGTAACCTCAGATTTTGTCTTGTTGCTGGAATATGAGCTGCGAAGTAGAGTAGCTTGTTTAGGATCTGCCACACACAGATCTTGGGCACACCGCTTGCCAAACACATGTATTGTGTTTAAAGCTGCATGCCTCACCACCATATTAGTGCACACAAATATGCTTGGTGTAGTCTCCATTTTATTGGGAAAAATATCCGAAAATGCCTTGCTGAAGTAACTGTGAACTTGGCCGATGATCACTAGTAGGCCATTAAACATTTATTTGATGGCAAAAGGATAGCGTTTCATTTTGCTGCGTAATTATTAGTCTTAGAGCAAATATTCATAATGACAGTTGTAGAGTTTAATTAGGTGTATCAGATGCTGCAATGATATTTCAAATATCTCTAATAGTTTTCGAGAATATGAGGAAGAAAGTCAATATTTCTAGAAAAAGGATACGGTTTCATTTGAATGCGTAATTATTAGTCTTAGAATATGTGTGACCAGTATTAAGCGAGATACAGGTTTTTCTTTTACATTTTCTTTTACAAAGAATAAATATAAAAAATAAGCGCTCTTGTAAATATAGATATACACGACCTTGAAAAAAAAATTCAATTCCGCTCAAAAAAATAATAAAATAAAAAAGAAGAGGACGTGTAAGGGAAAAGAAGAAAGAAAAAGGGGAAAAAAATGTTTGAGTTTAAGTTTGTGGCGCTCAAACACTATTGGGGAAACCATGAGTGTGGAGGAAAGAACGAGGGATACAATATATTACCAAAGATTCGAGAGAGTACGAGGTGAAGGAGGAGGAGGAGAAATAAATATTAATGATAAAAATAAATATTAATGATAAAAATAAATATTAATGATAAAAATAAATATTAATGATAAAAATAAATATTAATGATAAAAATAAATATTAATGATAAAAATAAATATTAATGATATAAATATATATTAATGATAAAAATAAATATTAATGATAAAAATAAATATTAATGATAAAAATAAATATTAATGATAAAAATAAATATTAATGATATAAATAAATATTAATGATAAAAATAAATATTAATGACAAAAATAAATATTATTAATAAAAATAAATATTAATGATAAAAATAAATATTAATGATAAAAATAAATAATAATGATAAAAATAAATAATAATGATAGAAATAAATAATAATGATAAAAATAAATATTAATGATAAATATAAATATTAATGATAAATATAAATATTAATGATAAAAATAAATATTAATGATAAAAATAAATATTAATGATAAAAATAAATAATAATGATAAAAATAAATATTAATGATACAAATAAATATTAATGATAAAAATAAATAATAATGATAAAAATAAATAATAATGATAAAAATAAATATTAATGATAAAAATAAATAATAATGATAAAAATAAATATTAATGATAAAAATAAATATTAATGATAAAAATAAATATTAATGATAAAAATATATATTAATGATAAAAATAAATATTAATGATAAAAATAAATATTAATGATAAAAATAAATTTTAATGATAAAAATAAATATTAATGATAAAAATAAATATTAATGATAAAAATAAATATTAATGATAAAAATAAATTTTAATGATAAAAATAAATATTAATGATAAAAATATATATTAATGATAAAAATAAATATTAATGATAAAAATATATATTAATGATAAAAATAAATATTAATGATAAAAATATATATTAATGATAAAAATATATATTAATGAAAAAAATAATTATCAATGATAAAAATATATATTAATGATAAAAATAAATATTGATGATAAAAATAAATTTTAATGATAAAAATAAATATTAATGATAAAAATATATATTAATGATAAAAATAAATATTAATGATAGAAATAAATATTAATGATAAAAATAAATATTAATGATAAAAATATATATTAATGATAAAAATAAATATTAATGATAAAAATAAATATTAATGATAAAAATAAATATTAATGATAAAAATAAATATTAATGATAAAAATATATATTAATGATAAAAATAAATATTAATGATAAAAATATATATTAATGATAAAAATATATATTAATGATAAAAATAAATATTAATGATAAAAATATATATTAATGATAAAAATATATATTAATGATAAAAATTAATATTAATGATGAAAATAAATATTAATGATAAAAATATATATTAATGATAAAAATATATATTAATGATAAAAATATATATTAATGATAAAAATAAATATTAATGATAAATATATATATTAATGATAAAAATATATATTAATGATAAAAATAATATTAATTATGAAAATAAATATTAATGATAAAAATATATATTAATGATAAAAATAAATATTAATGATACAAATATATATTAATGATAAAAATATATATTAATGATAAAAATTAATATTAATGATAAAAATAAATATTAATGATAAAAATAAATATTAATGATAAAAATATATATTAATGATAAAAATAAATATTAATGATAAAAATATATATTAATGATAAAAATAAATATTAATGATAAAAATATATATTAATGATAAAAATAAATATTAATGATAAAAATAAATATTAATGATAAAAATAAATATTAATGATAAAAATAAATATTGACGATAAAAATAAATATTGATGATAAAAAATAAATATTAATGATAAAAATATATATTAATGATAAAAATATATATTAATGATAAAAATAAATATTAATGATAAAAATATATATTAATGATAAAAATATATATTAATGATAAAAATTAATATTAATGATAAAAATAAATATTAATGATAAAAATAAATATTAATGATAAAAATATATATTAATGATAAAAATATATATTAATGATAAAAATATATATTAATGATAAAAATAATATTAATGATAAAAATAAATATTAATGATAAAAATAAATATTAATGATAAAAATAAATTTTAATGATAAAAATAAATATTAATGATAAAAATATATATTAATGATAAAAATAAATATTAATGATAAAAATATATATTAATGATAAAAATAAATATTAATGATAAAAATATATATTAATGATAAATATATATATATTAATGATAAAAATTAATATTAATGATAAAAATAAATATTAATGATAAAAATAAATATTAATGATAAAAATAAATTTTAATGATAAAAATAAATATTAATGATAAAAATATATATTAATGATAAAAATAAATATTAATGATAAAAATATATATTAATGATAAAAATAAATATTAATGATAAAAATAAATATTAATGATAAAAATAAATATTAATGATAAAAAATAAATATTAATGATAAAAATATATATTAATGATAAAAATATATATTAATGATAAAAATAAATATTAATGATAAAAATATATATTAATGATAAAAATATATATTAATGATAAAAATAATATTAATGATAAAAATAAATATTAATGATAAAAATAAATATTAATGATAAAAATATATATTAATGATAAAAATATATATTAATGATAAAAATATATATTAATGATAAAAATAAATATTAATGATAAAAATAAATATTAATGATAAAAATAAATATTAATGATAAAAATAAATATTAATGATAAAAATAAATATTAATGATAAAAATATATATTAATGATAAAAATAAATATTAATGATAAAAATATATATTAATGATAAAAATAAATATTAATGATAAAAATATATATTAATGATAAAAATATATATTAATGATAAAAATAATATTAATGATAAAATAAATATTAATGATAAAAATAAATATTAATGATAAAAATAAATATTAATGATAAAAATAAATATTAATGATAAAAATATATATTAATGATAAAAATAAATATTAATGATAAAAATATATATTAATGATAAAAATATATATTAATGATAAAAATATATATTAATGATAAAAATATATATAAATGATAAAAATATATATTAATGATAAAAATATATATTAATGATAAAAATAAATATTAATGATAAAAATAAATATTAATGATAAAAATAAATATTAATGATAAAAATAAATATTAATGATAAAAATAAATATTAATGATAAAAATAAATATTAATGATAAAAATAAATATTAATGATAAAAATAAATATTAATGATAAAAATAAATATTAATGATAAAAATATATATTAATGATAAAAATAAATATTAATGATAAAAATAAATATTAATGATAAAAATAAATATTAATGATAAAAATAAATATTAATGATAAAAATAAATATTAATGATAAAAATAAATATTAATGATAAAAATAAATATTAATGATAAAAATATATATTAATGATAAAAATAAATATTAATGATAAAAATAAATATTAATGATAAAAATAAATATTAATGATAAAAATAAATATTAATGATAAAAATAAATTTAATGATAAAAATAAATATTAATGATAAAAATATATATTAATGATAAAAATAAATATTAATGATAAAAATATATATTAATGATAAAAATAAATATTAATGATAAAAATAAATATTAATGATAAAAATAAATATTAATGATAAAAATATATATTAATGATAAAAATAAATATTAATGATAAAAATATATATTAATGATAAAAATATATATTAATGATAAAAATAAATATTAATGATAAAAATAAATATTAATGATAAAAATAAATATTAATGATAAAAATATATATTAATGATAAAAATAAATATTAATGATAAAAATATATATTAATGATAAAAAATAATATTAATGATAAAAATAAATATTAATGATAAAAATAAATATTAATGATAAAAATAAATATTAATGATAAAAATAAATATTAATGATAAAAATAAATATTAATGATAAAAATATATATTAATGATAAAAATATATATTAATGATAAAAATAAATATTAATGATAAAAATAAATATTAATGATAAAAATAAATATTAATGATAAAAATAAATATTAATGATAAAAATAAATATTATGATAAAAATAATATTAATGATAAAAATAAATATTAATGATAAAAATAATATTAATGATAAAAATAAATATTAATGATAAAAATAAATATTAATGATAAAAATAAATATTAATGATAAAAATATATATTAATGATAAAAATAAATATTAATGATAAAAATAAATATTAATGATAAAAATAAATATTAATGATAAAAATAAATATTAATGATAAAAATAAATATTAATGATAAAAATATATATTAATGATAAAAATAAATATTAATGATAAAAATATATATTAATGATAAAAATATATATTAATGATAAAAATAATATTAATGATAAAAATAAATATTAATGATAAAAATAAATATTAATGATAAAAATAAATATTAATGATAAAAATAAATATTAATGATAAAAATATATATTAATGATAAAAATAAATATTAATGATAAAAATATATATTAATGATAAAAATAATATTAATGATAAAAATAAATATTATGATAAAAATAAATATTAATGATAAAAATATATATTAATGATAAAAATAAATATTAATGATAAAAATAAATTTTAATGATAAAAATAAATATTAATGATAAAAATATATATTAATGATAAAAATAAATATTAATGATAAAAATATATATTAATGATAAAAATAAATATTGACGATAAAAATAAATATTGATGATAAAAAATAAATATTAATGATAAAAATAAATATTAATGATAAAAATAAATATTAATGATAAAAATAATATTAATGATAAAAATAAATATTAATGATAAAAATAAATATTAATGATAAAAATATATATTAATGATAAAAATAAATATTAATGATAAAAATATATATTAATGATAAAAATATATATTAATGATAAAAATAAATATTAATGATAAAAATATATATTAATGATAAAAATATATATTAATGATAAAAATAATATTAATGATAAAAATAAATATTAATGATAAAAATAAATATTAATGATAAAAATATATATTAATGATAAAAATATATATTAATGATAAAAATAAATATTAATGATAAAAATATATATTAATGATAAAATATATATTAATGATAAAAATAAATATTAATGATAAAAATAAATATTAATGATAAAAATATATATTAATGATAAAAATAAATATTAATGATAAAAATATATATTAATGATAAAAATATATATTAATGATAAAAATAATATTAATGATAAAAATAAATATTAATGATAAAAATAAATATTAATGATAAAAATATATATTAATGATAAAAATAAATATTAATGATAAAAATATATATTAATGATAAAAATAAATATTAATGATAAAAATATATATTAATGATAAAAATAAATATTAATGATAAAAATAAATATTATGATAAAAATAAATATTAATGATAAAAATATATATTAATGATAAAAAATAAATATTGATGATAAAAATAAATATTAATGATAAAAATAAATATTAATGATAAAAAATAAATATTGATGATAAAATAAATATTAATGATAAAAATAAATATTAATGATAAAAATATATATTAATGATAAAAATAAATATTAATGATAAAAATATATATTAATGATAAAAATAAATATTAATGATAAAAATAAATATTAATGATAAAAATAAATATTAATGATAAAAATAAATTTTAATGATAAAAATAAATATTAATGATAAAAATATATATTAATGATAAAAATAAATATTAATGATAAAAATATATATTAATGATAAAAATAAATATTAATGATAAAAATAAATATTAATGATAAAAATAAATATTAATGATAAAAATAAATATTAATGATAAAAATATATATTAATGATAAAAATATATATTAATGATAAAAATAAATATTAATGATAAAAATATATATTAATGATAAAAATAAATATTAATGATAAAAATAAATAATAATGATAAAAATAAATATTAATGATAAAAATATATATTAATGATAAAAATAAATATTAATGATAAAAATATATATTAATGATAAAAATATATATTAATGATAAAAATATATATTAATGATAAAAATAAATATTAATGATAAAAATAAATATTAATGATAAAAATAAATATTAATGATAAAAAATAAATATTAATGATAAAAATATATATTAATGATAAAAATAAATATTAATGATAAAAATATATATTAATGATAAAAATAAATATTAATGATAAAAATAAATATTAATGATAAAAATATATATTAATGATAAAATAAATATTAATGATAAAAATAAATATTAATGATAAAAAATAAATATTAATGATAAAAATATATATTAATGATAAAAATAAATATTAATGATAAAAATATATATTAATGATAAAAATAAATATTAATGATAAAAATATATATTAATGATAAAAATAATATTAATGATAAAAATAAATATTAATGATAAAAATATATATTAATGATAAAAATATATATTAATGATAAAAATAAATATTAATGATAAAATAAATATTAATGATAAAAATAAATATTAATGATAAAAATATATATTAATGATAAAAATAAATATTAATGATAAAAATATATATTAATGATAAAAATAAATATTAATGATAAAAATAAATATTAATGATAAAAATATATATTAATGATAAAAATAAATATTAATGATAAAAATAAATATTAATGATAAAAATATATATTAATGATAAAAATAAATATTAATGATAAAAATATATATTAATGATAAAAATAAATATTAATGATAAAAATAAATATTAATGATAAAAATATATATTAATGATAAAAATAATATTAATGATAAAAATAAATATTAATGATAAAAATATATATTAATGATAAAAATATATATTAATGATAAAAATAAATATTAATGATAAATATAAATATTAATGATAAAAATAAATATTAATGATAAAAATATATATTAATGATAAAAATAAATATTAATGATAAAAATATATATTAATGATAAAAATAAATATTAATGATAAAAATAAATATTAATGATAAAAATAAATATTAATGATAAAAATAATATTAATGATAAAAATAAATATTAATGATAAAAATAATATTAATGATAAAAATAAATATTAATGATAAAAATAAATATTAATGATAAAAATAAATATTAATGATAAAAATAAATATTAATGATAAAAATAAATATTAATGATAAAAATAAATATTAATGATAAAAATATATATTAATGATAAAAATAAATATTAATGATAAAAATAAATATTAATGATAAAAATAAATATTAATGATAAAAATAAATATTAATGATAAAAATATATATTAATGATAAAAATAAATATTAATGATAAAAATATATATTAATGATAAAAATATATATTAATGATAAAAATAAATATTAATGATAAAAATATATATTAATGATAAAAATATATATTAATGATAAAAATAAATATTAATGATAAAAAATAAATATTAATGATAAAAATAAATATTAATGATAAAAATAAATATTAATGATAAAAATAAATATTAATGATAAAAATAAATATTAATGATAAAAATAAATATTAATGATAAAAATACATATTAATGATAAAAATAAATATTAATGATAAAAATAAATATTAATGATAAAAATAAATATTAATGATAAAAATAAATATTAATGATAAAAATAAATATTAATGATAAAAATAAATATTAATGATAAAAATAAATATTAATGATAAAAATAAATATTAATGATAAAAATAAATATTAATGATAAAAATAAATATTAATGATAAAAATAAATATTAATGATAAAAATAAATATAATGATAAAAATAAATATTAATGATAAAAATAAATATTAATGATAAAATAAATATTAATGATAAAAATATATATTAATGATAAAAATAATATTAATGATAAAAATAAATATTAATGATAAAAATAAATATTAATGATAAAAATAAATATTAATGATAAAAATAAATATTAATGATAAAAATAAATATTAATGATAAAAATAAATATTAATGATAAAAATAAATATTAATGATAAAAATATATATTAATGATAAAAATATATATTAATGATAAAAATAAATATTAATGATAAAAATAAATATTAATGATAAAAATAAATATTAATGATAAAAATAAATATTAATGATAAAAATAAATATTAATGATAAAAATAAATATTAATGATAAAAATAAATATTAATGATAAAAATAAATATTAATGATAAAAATAAATATTAATGATAAAAATAAATATTAATGATAAAAATAAATATTAATGATAAAATAAATATTAATGATAAAAATAAATATTAATGATAAAAATAAATATTAATGATAATAATAAATATTAATGATAAAAATAAATATTAATGATAAAAATAAATATTAATGATAAAAATATATATTAATGATAAAAATAAATATTAATGATAAAAAATAAATATTAATGATAAAAATAAATAATGATGATAAAAATAAATAATGAAGATAAAAATAAATAATGATGATAAAAATAAATATTCATCATAAAAATAAATATTGATGATAAATATTAATGATAAAAATAAATATTAATGATAAAAATAAATATTAATGATGAAAATAAATATTAATGATAAAAATAAATATTAATGATAAAAATAAATATTGATGATAAAAATAAATATTGATGATAAAAATAAATATTGATTAAAAAAATAAATATCGATGATAAAAATAAATAATAATGATAAAAATAAATAATGATGATAAAAATAAATAATAATGATAAAAATAAATAATGATAAAAATAAATATTGATGATAAAAATAAATATCGATGATAAAAATAAATAATAATGATAAAAATAAATAATGATGATAAAAATATATAATAATGATAAAAATAAATAATGATGATAAAAATAAACATTGATGATAAAAATAAACAATGATAAAAATAAACATTGATGATAAAAATAAACATTGATAATAAAAATAAACATTGATAAAAATAAACATTGATGATAAAAATAAACATTGATGATAAAAGTGATAAATATATAAATATATATATATATATATATATATATATATATATATATATATATAATATTTAAATATATATATATATATATATCTAATATTTTAATATAAATATATATATATATATATATAATATATATATATATATATATATGTATGTATATATATATATATATAGTATATATATATATATATATATATATGATATATATCTAATATAAAACAAAAAAATTTTTAACATATATATATATATATATATATATATATATATATATATATATATTTACACATATATATATATATATATATATATATATATCTAATATAGAAAATTTTTTTTTAAATATATATATATATATATATATATATATATACACAGATGGGGTGTGACTGATTTGAAAAGGGGCGTGGTTAATGCTTGCATGCCCGGTAGTTGCCAATTTGTCGCTACAATTAATAATTTGGTTTACAGCAATTACTGTAGACGGCAGTGTAAGGGTTAAACCTACTAGTGCCACGGGAAACGGGAAAACAAATGAAACTACTAGTGGTTATATTCATAATAATAAATGTGGTGAGTGAGTGAGTGAGTGAGTGAATGAATGAGTATGTATGTATGTATGTATGTATCTATCTATCTATAACTTTTAATCGGTTTTAATCAGTTTGGATTCGCTAACGGTTCAAGATATGAAAAGCAAATAACATGTATACGTTATATTGTGTAGATTTAGGGTAAGTCATATCTATGTATTTTTGTATTTTCACCAGTAAGTTAAATAATGGTTATTTCATTATTGTTATTAGGCAAGCAAGGGTGAAATACAGTTTGATATTATAGTAATCAGGAAAATAAGCCCAGATTCGTGTTCAGCATGACTGAAAACCTCATTGTACCAATTTTCATGAGATTCGGAGGTGTGAAAAATTTTCATGAAATTTCGTAGGGTACACCCTTAGAATTTTTTAGACAAATCACATATTTTGAAATAACTCGAAATGTATGGGGCTTACGTAAAAAATGTATGGACTATAAAAGAAAGAGCAGGAGACGCCCGTTCTATTGAGCTATAGTAAGCTTGAATTGGAATATAATTATAGATGTAGGAGTGTATAGTATTATGCATTCATTTCTTTCACAAAATCTTTATTTTCTTCACAGGTATTCGAGTTATTGGAAAGATGATGACTATATGAGATATACATTATCAACTCCATAACTTTACTTCCATACAACTTTCTTGAAGGACCAATATTTACGTAGGAAAATGGGAAAAGCTTTTTCGACCTCATTCTGGTGGAATTTACGGGCCACAAAATGGAAAATCTAAATATTATAGTAATGACAAAACTAATACCAGATTCGTGTTCAGCATGACCGAAAACTTCATTGTTCCAATTTTCATGAGATTCGGAGGTGTGAAAAATGTGTATGAAATTTCGTAGGGTACACCCTTAGAATTTTTTAGATAAATCACATATTTTGAAATAACTCGAAATGTATGGGGCTTACGTAAAAAATGTATGGACTATAAAAGAAAGAGCAGGAGACGCCCGTTCTATTGAGCTATAGTAAGCTTGAATTGGAATATAATTATAGATGTAGGAGTGTATAGTATTATGCATTCATTTCTTTCACAAAATCTTTATTTTCTTCACAGGTATTCGAGTTATTGGAAAGATGATGACTATATGAGATATACATTATCAAACTCCATAACTTTACTTCCATACAACTTTCTTGAAGGACCAATATTTACGTAGGAAAATGGGAAAAGCTTTTTCGACCTCAATTCTGGTGGAATTTACGGGCCACAAAATGGAAAATCCAAATATTATAGTAATGACAAAACTAATACCAGATTCGTGTTCAGCATGACCGAAAACTTCATTGTTCCAATTTTCATGAGATTCGGAGGTGTGAAAAATGTGTATGAAATTTCGTAGGGTACACCCTTAGAATTTTTTAGATAAATCACATATTTTGAAATAACTCGAAATGTATGGGGCTTACGTAAAAAATGTATGGACTATAAAAGAAAGAGCAGGAGACGCCCGTTCTATTGAGCTATAGTAAGCTTGAATTGGAATATAATTATAGATGTAGGAGTGTATAGTATTATGCATTCATTTCTTTCACAAAATCTTATTTTCTTCACAGGTAATCGAGTTATTGGAAAGATGATGACTATATGAGATATACATTATCAAACTCCATAACTTTACTTCCATACAACTTTCTTGAAGGACCAATATTTACGTAGGAAAATGGGAAAAGCTTTTTCGACCTCAATTCTGGTGGAATTTACGGGCCACAAAATGGAAAATCCAAATATTATAGTAATGACAAAACTAATACCAGATTCGTGTTCAGCATGACCGAAAACTTCATTGTTCCAATTTTCATGAGATTCGGAGGTGTGAAAAATGTGTATGAAATTTCGTAGGGTACACCCTTAGAATTTTTTAGATAAATCACATATTTTGAAATAACTCGAAATGTATGGAGTTTACGTAAAATATGTATAGACTATAAACGAAAGAGCAGGAGACGCCCGTTCTATTGAGCTATAGTAAGCTTGAATTGGAATGTAATTATAGATGTAGGAGTGTATAGTATTATGCATTCATTTCTTTCACAAAATCTTAATTTTCTTCACAGGTATTTGAGTTATTGGAAAGATGATGACTATATGAGATATACATTATCAAACTCCATAACTTTACTTCCATACAACTTTCTTGAAGGACTAATATTTACGTAGTAAAATGGGAAAACCTTTTTCGACCTCAATTCTGGTGGAATTTACGGGCCACAAAATGGAAAATCCAAATATTATAGTAATGACAAAACTAATTCCAGATTCATGATAAAAAAAGAAAGAAAGAATGAAATAAAAAGAAAAATTGGAGTAAAATATTTCACACTGCCCCAAAAAATTTAACCCAAAATTTCACCACGCCCCAAAAATTCTCCCCCAAAAAATTCCATCCTGCAAACCTGAGTGAAAGAATGAATGAATGAATGAATGAATGAAGCAGAGAGTGAGCCCTCGACCACACACGAACGAACGAACGAACGAACGAACGAACCACTTAAGGGTAGGACATTGGGGGGGAGGGGAGGGGGGCGGCGTCTTCATCTCCGTTAGGGGGCAAATAAGACCATTTTACAGCAGGTGCACGAGAGATAGGTG
>JAPQNM010000009.1:3765132-3767632 GCA_029783475.1 Metacarcinus magister | reverse complement strand
AGACAGCTGTGGAGCCGTCTGGTTGAATTAAAGGAGGGAAAGATGAAGAAGTAAAATTCTTGGAGATATTTTTGGCTAGATGCTAGAAATCACGAGAAGAGTTAGAATTGGAAATATTTTGACATTTTCTATTGGTGAAAGCTTTTTTTTTTACTAAGTTAGAGAATAGATTTGGCATGACTACAGGCAGAAATATAAAGGGCATGAGCTTCAGCAGATGGATGGCTACGGTACCATATGTGAGCCGTCTCACTATCTTTGACAGCACGAGAACAAGCAGAGTTAAACCCGAGTTTTTTAGCTCTAGTATTAGCGAAAGTATGAGGAATGTATAGCTCCATGCCAGAGACAATCACCTCTGTTATGTGCTCGGCACAAAGAGAAGGATCTCTGACATGGAAGCAATAATCACCCCAAGGAAAATCAGAATAGTACTTCCTTGAGTCCTCCACTTGGCTGCCAGAAGCATCTCCGTTTAGGCGGGTCCTGAGGCCGCACTGGAGTGATAGAACAAGTAACGAAAATAAGATTGTGATCGGAGAAGCCCAACGGAGAGGAAAGTTTGACAGAGTAAGCTGAAGGGTTGGAAGTTAGGAAAAGATCAAAAATGTTTTCCCCAAGGCGGTCAGGGATACGGATAGGGAACTGCACCAGCTGCCCTAGATTATGTAGGATAGCAAAATTGAAAGTTTGCTCACCAGGTTGGTCAGTGAAAGAGAGTTAAAGCCAAAGCTGGTGGTGAACATTGGAATCCCCAAGAATGGAGATCTCAGCATAAGGAAAATGAGACAGGATGTACTCCACTTTAGAAGTCAAATATTCAAAGAATTTTCCATTGTCAGAGGAATAATTAGGTGAGAGATATACAGCACAGATGTATTTAGTTAGAGAGTGACATTGAAGTCTTAGCCAGATGGTGGAAAATTCTGAAGATTCAAGATTGTGGGCACGAGAGCAAGTAATGTTGTTACGCACATATACGCAACATTATGATGTTAATTGGTGTCCTTATAAAATTATTGAATTTGAATTGATATTTACTGAATAGCAGCCAATTACAATTACTTGTGAACTGACAAGTTCAATTACACTTACAATTACTTTTCTAATTTAAAACTCAATTACAATTACTAAAAAAATATGTAATTAATTACATTCAGATTAGATTACAATTACCATTACTCCAAGCCTGCTCTTAAGTCCATTATTGAAACATTTCTTTATGGCAAGCAACCAGCAGTCTCACTGGTTTGTATGTTTTTTTATGAAATTATTACATATATAGTCACTTTGGGGTTTTCGTTTGTCACTCTAGCCCACAGGATGCTCCCGAAAATAATAGTTAGCCCTCGCTCTGAAAAGGTTGCCCGCCCCTGGTCTATACTAAAACAAATAAAGTAGTTCTAAATTAAATTTGATTCATTAAGTGATGCTGCTGCATTCGTGGAAGCTGAAAAAGATAATTCATGGACAAACACGAGAAAAAATATTGTAACAATTTGTCGGTGACAGTTATGCAGGAGTAAAGATACTGTTTATCTTGCATGACAAAGTTGGATTATCAGTAGCAATCGGTTATCTTGATAAACGTTTTAACATCATACCAATTATACCCTTATACTATCTCTACCATTTACAGATGCTTGTGGACATTGAATGGGGCGCCTTCGGGGACAACGGTGTATTGGACTTCATCAGAACACAATGGGATAGAGCTGTGGATGAAAAGTCACTTCTCGTCCACTCTTATACGTACGTCAGTTAGAACGCTCTCTCTCTCTCTCTCTCTCTCTCTCTCTCTCTCTCTCTCTCTCTCTCTCTCTCTCTCTCTCTCTCTCTCTCTCTCTCTCATCTCTCATCTCTCTTATATGTCGCTCATTGTCATTGCTACCGACTTTTTCGTCAGAAAGCGAATACATGCCTAAATTTTAAAGTAAAAATAACCTCCTATATTTTACCATCATGAAAAGTTTAAATTACAACGAAATTATGAATTTAAATAATCGAGGTGCAATAACTTCCCAAATGTACACGTAACCCCTAACTTCCTAATTTAAATTATTTGGAAGATGAATGATTCCGACATATATATTTGCATATCTATGCAGGGTCTGGCGACAAGCACGACTTTTTTTTTAACGTTGTTTTCCCTATATATATATATATATATATATATATATATATATATATATATATATATATATATATATATATATATATATGTTTTCCTTCTTTTTCTTCTTTTTTCTTCATCTTCTTCTTCTACTTCTATTTTTCAATATTTTGCTCTCATATTTTGTTGTTTTCTTCTTCTTTTTTTTTTTTTCTTCTTCTTCTCTTCTTGTTCTTTAGTTTTTGATTTGCTTTCATTATCATCATCATCACTATCATTATCATTATCATCATCTCCTTTTTATTATCCTCTTCTTATTCTTGTTCTTGTTTTTGTTCTCTTTGTTTTTCTTATTCTAATTCTTGTTCTTGTTCTTTTTGTTCTTCT
>JAPQNM010000009.1:3750132-3760132 GCA_029783475.1 Metacarcinus magister | reverse complement strand
GATTTTTCCACCTCTTCGTCATCGTAGGATGATGTTGGTGCATAAGCCTGTATGATGATAATTCTATATCTGTTATTTAATTTTATTATTAATCATGCAACTTGTTCACTTACACTATAGACATTTTGAATATTTCCTGCTAGTACTTTGTTCACTATAAAACTTTCTCCATGTTATTTCTTCTCTTTTCCTCTGTAGAAAAAAATGTGACCATTTTTCAGTTTATGAATTTTTCTTCTGTTCTTCAAACCTCACTTAGGCCTATAATCTCCCATTTGACCCCTTCTATTTTTTTAAAACACTTCAAGACTACCTTCTATAGCTGGTGTCCTAAAATTATAACAATTTGGCATAAGTCCTTGATCAGAGACTATCGTTCAAGGTAACTAACAATTTTGCCTTTAATTATGCTTTCGAGCGTTTGGCAACTAAGAATGTCAAGCTAGTTGCTGTCGACCTTCTTAAGGATTCGGGTGACATTTGCTGACCTCCAATCGACTGGGGCGAAGCCTTGTTATAGAAATTTCATTAATACACTGGTGTCAACTGTTTTGTTTCTTTAAACATTTGGGATATATATATATATATATATATATATATATATATATATATATATATATATATATACACACATACATATACATATATTGTTACGTCACACTCCTGGCCAACAAAATGGCCGGTCCGTGATTTACAACCAAGGGGAAAAACACTCGCCACACGACCGGGCGAGACGACGAGAACAATAGTCTCCCAAGTTACCCCTTCTACTGGTGCGACGGAGGGAGAGGTAGACTGTGCATTAAAACGACACAGGTCACTGGAAAACTAGACACCCTTGACCTCTCTCCTCCTCTTTGACACAACAGGAAAAAAAATATCACAGCATTAGGGTGAGAAATACTGCTACCACGTTCGCCACGAGGCCACCAATTCTCCCTGCGGTGGACCTCGACAGTTTATATATCCACAACTCTGAGATGCAAAGGTTTGGCTTCTGGCGGAAGGGCTAAGTAGCCGCGACCGCTCTCGAAAATGGTATACCTAGAGAAATAACACAACTTCAACGAAGACCTCGAAAAGTGGTTGGAGCTTTTACACTTCTTAGGCTATGAAGGCCTGTGAACCCCAGCAGAGGAGGAATTCCACCCTCATATAACTGAGTACTGGTGTCTTCCCTCTTCCTCTCACCGCTGGGGCCAGAAACGTTCCGTCAAAGCGTTGCCAGTCTTTACTTTGTCCAACGCGAACACTATTACTTAGTGTAAGCCAATGGATGTGTGTGTGTGTGTGTGTGTGTGTGTGTGTGTGTGTGTGTATTGTGCGTGGGGCAAAGTAGACGAAGCTCAACGCTGGGCACGTTTCTGTACTAATACGTGTCCCACAACTCCCAGAAACCATAACAAAACCAAGAAACACGACCCTTAGCTAAGCCACCACCAACAGGGTAATGTGGCATGTAATTGACTAGCTAATATGTACAAAAGAAACAACGACGAGACCCGAACCCTCTCTTACGTCCACTCTGTACTGAGGCACCAGAGGAACTGGCTCAACCGGCGACACCCGCCTCCCGCCTCCCCGCTGGCTGGAGACAAAAGCAGCCGCGCGCGCACCTCATGGCGGCGCCAGCAAGCCCGCTGTGGGTTCACTCAAGGTACCCCTCTGCACTCAAAGTTCCCCTCCTTCTGCGCGTGCGCGGGAGGCGATTTTGCTGCCAGACGCACGACTCATTCTTCTGAGCGGGACTAAAATAATGTAAACAACATAGTCGCACTGCTGCTCCGATGCCCTGAAAGAGGATTGGTAATCACAAAACATGTAAGAATAATAATATTGGACACGAAATTATTGTATCTGAGTAGTCAAACCATCCCAGGAAACCATGAGCCGAATATATCATCTACCGAATTCATCATCAGAGCAGCAGTGCGACTGTGTTGTTTACAAATTTTAATATTGGACACGAAAATAATGTATCTGAGTAGTCAAACCATCCCAGGTAACCATGAGCCGAATATATCATCTACCGAATTCATCATCAGAGTAGCAGTGCGACTGTATTGTTTACAAATTTTTAGTCCCACTCAGAAGAGTGAGTCGTGCGGCTGGCAGCAAAATCGCCTCCCGCGCACGCGCAAAGGGAGGGGGACTGAGTGCAGGGGTACCTCGAGTGAACCCACACCGCCAAGATGAGAGAACCTCGCACCACACAATCCTCCCCATCGAAAGGAAAGCTCAAAAGATGTACAATGAGGCCCGCTACCGTGTCTGTGTCTGTGTGTGTGTGTGTGTGTGTGTGTGTGTGTGTGTGTGTGTGTGTGTGTGTGTGTGACAGTGGTTAATGTCCCCGTTTTTAACTAGGCAAGGCGTGTGTTCGAATATCGCTCAGATCACTAAGGACTATTCACTGACAGGGAGTGGTTACTGTCCCCATCTCCTTGCTAAAAGTATTACCATCAATATTATTATAACAACTATCATTATTATTATCATAATTATGATTATGCTTTTTATAATTACTAGTATTATCAGTTTTATTATTATTATGATTATTGTTATTATTATTACTATTATTATTATTATTATTGTTATCATTATTATAATTTTATTATTAGTATAATTATTATTCTTATTTGTTATAATCAATTTTGTTATTTTATTAGTTATTATCATTATTGTTATAATCTTCCATATAATGCTTCCAGTAAACATTTTGACTTCATTATGACTTCTTGTTGCAGTTTGACCTCCGGCAGGCCCATGACGGTTCTGGGAAAGGTGCTGCGCTTGTGGCCGCTATTGCTGACAGGCTTGGGAGGAAAACACAATAAATTTGACGCTCACAATGAAACTCTATCTTTATTTTTTGTTATTTTATATGATATAGGTATTTGATGTAGCCAAATTTAATGACTTTAATCCCGTCTTTGTAGTACAAAACAGAGGATGACAGCCTTTCGCTCTATTTTTGATATGAGGAGAGATGTATTTAGTATTTTTGTCAAATTCTGTTCGACTTTGAGATTTTTTTATGTTAAGGATTATGCTTTCGTTTATTTTTGTCATTCCCTCTTATTTACGTTTTTTTTTTAGTGTGTTATCTGTTTTGAGGACTCCAGTTTTATATTATTTCTTTTAACATTTGGTCATTATTTTATACATCTTTTCTTTTATGTTCAGAGTTTCCTAACTACTCTAGAGTATTTACGTCTACAGTAGACTTTGTTATTTTAAAGCTAATTGTAATTTAGAGTTAATTTACTAAGATGTATCAAAAAGTTTCAATTGCTTTTGAGTCATTTTGTAATAGTTATAGAGTTTTGTCCAAATATTTCTAGAAATCACAGATAACCCATACATGGTATCCATTAAGAATACATGGAAAACAATTAAAAAAATATCACAAAGTTTATCTTAATGTCCTTGCATTATTACTATTATTATTACTATCACGATTGTCATTATTATCATTATTGCTATTATTATTATTATCATCATTATTTCTCTAAATTTAATTATTATTAATAGTAAAGATATTATTATTATTATTATTATTATCATTATCATAATCATTATCATAATCATTATTAATATTAATATTAATATTATTATTATTATTATCATTATCATTATTATTGTCATTATTTATCATCATTATTATCATTATCATTAATATTATTATTATTATTATTATTATCTATTATCATCATAATTATTATGATCATTATTGTATAGTGTCCATAAAGTTTCTGGGGACAAGTAAAAGTCGTACGTAAGTCCGTGGTGCTTTAATGGTGTAGCGAGTGGTGAAGACGAGACTGCTACTGGCTTACAAACAAGTGTAGGGAGCGAGGTTAACTTATTCCTAACTCGGTGTGGAACAACCATACATTGATACAACGATACCCGGTACAAACAGTGAACCCATAAACAATCATCACACATCTCCCCCTCCCTCCTCGTTCATACACTAACAATGAACGCTGGACTATACGCTCTGAACGACGTAGTGGTTCATTACTCCTCCACCGGCTGCGTCGACGTGACTTGTGAGGGTCAGGGTCTCGGCGTTGCTGTGGCACGGGTGGCTCGTTGAGTCTGTTGTCTGCCGCTGCGTATGGGGATGAGGCCACGCGAAGGAAGCGGCGATTCCTCCACAGACCACGTCCTGAGCGTGTCCTTACGAGGTAGTCGCGGCTCCTGCCACTTTCCATAACCACGCCCACTATGTCCCATCGCTTGGTGACGGGGTCTTGGAGTCGTACGTTAGCGCCAAGGTCAAGCGGCGCCAAGGGGCGGGCGTGGGTGTCGTAGCGTTCTGTGGCCGCACTTGCTTGTGCAGCAGCGCGTCGATCACACTCCCCCGTCTTTTTCTGCCACTCAGAAGCGAAGGAGGCGCTGTGTGCTGGTACGCAGGAGCGTAGTGGGCGGCCGAACAACACCTGGGCAGGAGAGCGGCCGTCCTGACGCGGAGTGTTACACAGCTCCAGCAGGCCGCGGTCAAAGTCTTCGGTAAGTGTGCCGGAAGGGACAGTCTTCATCACCAGATGCTTTACGGACTTCACCGCTGCTTCTGCGTGGCCGTTACTCTGGGGATAATATGGCGAGGAGACCTCGTGACACACGCCCCAACGACGCAGGAAATCTGAGAAGTCGCGACTGGTGAATTGTGGGCCTCCGTCAGTCCGAAGTCGCACGGGAACACCCAGATCTCTGAAGAACCTCCTGAAGAAGGCGATGGTGGCAGATGTAGCGGTGTCGGACACACACATGGCCACCACAAGCCATTCCGAGAGTCTGTCTGCGTACACGAGGAAAGATTTCCCTGCCGTGCTGAAAAAGTCTGCAGACACGTGCTCAAACGGCCTCGAAGGGACTTCCGCGCGCATCAGGGGCTCCTGCTGCTGACTTGGTTGTTACACTTGGCAAGCCTCGCACGCCCTCACCACGTTCATGATGTCAGAGTTAATCCCGGACCACTAGAGAGAAGAAGGGCAAGAGGGGATATGATTGAGGTTTTCAAATGGGTAAAAGGAATTAATAAGGGAAACATTGATCAGGCTCTAGATATTAGTAGTCAGGATAGGACACGTGGAAATGGGTACAAACTAAAAAAAAATTTAGGTTCAAGATAAACATAGGTAAATATTGGTTCACTAACAGAGTGGTGAAAGATTGGAATAGGCTGGGTAGACACGTAGTAAGTGCTGAGTCAATAGGTAGCTTTAAAAGACGGTTGGATCAGAGTATGGATAGGGATGACAGGTGGGATGGATAAAATATTAGATTATTCCAAGGGTGGGAAACAAGGAACTGCCTCGTGTAGGTCATCAACTGGGCTATTGCAGTCTCCTCAATTTTTATGTTCTTATGTTCTTATCCCAATAAAGTTACAAATATTTCACCAAATTATATATATATATATATATATATATATATATATATATATATATATATATATATTATGTGTTTGCTTTTGTGGATGTAATTCGAACAGAACAATTATTTCTGGGGCCGTATCCTGGACTTACTGTCAAAGTAATCTTTACCGTTAAGTGCCGACTTTGGTGTTAACTTTGCTGTTAAACTGATCAGTTTTCACAGTTACTGTTAATTTTACATTCAATTTTGCTGTTACCACTGCAAGCTCCAGCGAGGACCTCTAACTATTTAACAGTGAAGTTGAATGTTGTTGTTGTCGATGTATTTCATCAAAGATGGCGGACGCTCAGGAACCCCAGCCCGTCCTCCGCATTTATCGACCAAGAAAAGATGCCCTCAACCTGTACACGGACGCTGAGCTAGTGAAGAGGTACCGTCTAGACCGTGCAGGGATAGAATTTGTTACCGACATGGTGAGAACGGACCTTCAACAGCTCACTCGAAGTCAACATTCTCTCAGTGCGGAAATTAAAATTTTAATGACTTTAAGGTACTTGGCTACAGGAAAAATGCAGCAGTGCTCTAGTGATGAGTTTGGGCCAAACCAAAGCAGTGTGAGCCGGGCAATAACCCAGACTTTGACAGCCCTCAGTGCACCGCAGGTGGTAAGAAAATATATCAAGTTTCCCCTTCACCCCCAGGAAATCATTGATAAACAAAGAGCATTCTACCAACTGGCACATTTTCCCGGAGTTGTTGGTGTCATCGATGGTACACATATTAGAATAGTTGCACCCAAGGAAAATGAAGTGGACTATGTGAACAGAAAGAACTACCACAGCATGAACATACAATTAGTTTTTGATGCAAACTACAAGATAATCAGCCTTGTATCAAAGTGGCCTGGCTCTGTGCATGATGCACGAATTCTTAATGAAAGTTCCCTCAAAACTTTGTTTGAGGAAAACCATGTACAAGCAAAGTGCCACCTTCTTGGTGACAGTGGGTATGGATGCAAGCGGTGGCTGCTGACCCCATTCCAAGCCCCACACCAGAGATATGAGGTCAACTATAACAGGTAAGACCGTTATCATAGTAATGTAGTAGTAGATTTGTTTAATATTCCGCCACAATATATATGAATGTGTGTGTGTGTGTGTATATATATATATATATATATATATATATATATATATATATATATATATATATATATATATATATATAATTAATTTGTCATTCACTACAAAGCTGTCAGTTTTTAAGACACTAGGCCCCCACCCCAAACGAACAAGCTCAATAATAAAAAGAATTAGTTGTTACCCTTAGTGACACGCCTTAATTGGGTCAATAATCTAACCCAAGATAAACTAACCTTACCTAGTTAAAAATAGCTTGATATGACACACATGTATGTAGTATGCATCATATTAGGTTATTTCCAATTAGGTAAGGTTAGTTTATCTTGGGTTAAGTTAGTGATCCAATTATGGTCCGCCACTAAATGTTATGATTACCAAATTCACAACTCATTGTGATGGGTGAATTATTTTTCTGCAGATGTTTTGGTTTTATTAATGGACCCCAGTATTTACTGAAGGCAGTGCTTACAGGTACGGCAGCCGTACCTGTAACTGGGTGACATCGAGGTATGGCTGCCGTATCTGTAAGCACTTATAGGCACAGCTTACATGTACAGCAGCCGTATCCTCATAGTGCTCGCTTATAGATACGACACGTGCCAAACTTTTGGGTAATGAAATATAAAAAACTTATATAACTAAACCGTACCAAACCAAACCTAACATAACTTGAAAGATGCTTTACCAGGTAAATAATAAGGCACAGGCCGTAGAAATAGCTAATTATTTTGGTGATAACTTTCTAAGTGTTTTTGAAACTTTGTACGATGAAAATATCAAATTTAATGCGAACACGGTGGGTGACGCCAGCACATGCCGTACCAATAGGGGATGACAATGGGGTACGGCTGCCGTATCTGTAAGCACTTCATTTAAGGAATTGTCTCCACTTAGCCATGTGCAAATTACTAAGAACACAAAACAGCCATAACAATGACTGTATGTAATATGTTTAAACAATACACTAAACCTTTACCTATACATGATTACCCCTTTCTATTAATCTAACACATGATCATCCTTGTATTAATTTAACACATGATCATCTCTCTTAAAGGGCACATAGAAACACCCGCAACTTGGTTGAGCGAGGTATTGGACAGCTGAACAGACACTTTCATGTCCTTCAGGGAGAAATTGGTCTCAGCCCACAGAAGACCTGCCAAATTGTCACCTGCTGTGCTGTGCTGTGCTGTGCTGTGCTGTGTTGTCCTCCACAATATCTGCAAGGACAGGAACATTGACATTCCTGTACAAGATGAATGTGCCCAAGCTGATGAGGTATTTGACGATGGGAATGTTGTAGGTCTCATTCACGAGATTGAGGATGTGCCACAGGAAGGTCTGGCTTACAGACAACATATAGCCAGACAATACTTTCAGTGAGCGGTCACCAAGAAGGTGACACTTTGCTTGTACATGGTTTTCCTCAAACAAAGTTTTGAGGGAACTTTCATTAAGAATTCGTGTATCATGCACAGAGCCAGGCCACTTTGATACAAGGCTGATTATCTTGTAGTTTGCATCAAAAACTAATTGTATGTTCATGCTGTGGTAGTTCTTTCTGTTCACATAGTCCACTTCAACTCATCATTAAACATATATGCAACTACATGAAGGAAAAGGAAACCAAAGATCTTATTAGGTAAATAAAGTTGTTTATGTTTATAAAAATATTGTATTAGTCACCTTACAAACAGTGCCTACACCCATGATAAAATAAAACCCAAATAAAACAAAATAGTATTGCTCCTAGCAGTACCGAGCTGAGAAGGAAGTAGTGTTCCCTTCACAGATAAATTGATATTTGTTTCCAACACAGTCAAGTTGAGAAAACCTGCATCACACCTGGACAGGTAAGCCAAGGTCTTGTACCGATCACAGCCACAAACTTTGTTTTCTTTCTCTCCATCACAGGTTAATTAAGTCTTGCTCCTATCCCAGCCTTGTTCAGCAGTTTCATTTCCCCTCATTGGAAAATATAGTCATGCTTCTGTCACAGAGAAGTAGATAAAATTTTCTTCCAATCACAGAGAAGTAGATAAAATTTTCTTCCAATCACAGAGAAGTAGATAAAATTTTCTTCCAATCACAGAAAAAAGTGATCTTGCTCCCATCACAGCCAAGTAGAAGAAAATCAGTTACCATCACAGATAAAAATAATGTTTTCTAACCATCACAGCAAAGTAGAGAAAACTTTGTTCCCATCACAGCCAAGTACAATAAGTTATATTCCCATGGCAAAGTTTTGTTCCCATCACAGCAAACTACAAAAAAAAAACCAGTTCATAATGTTTTCTAACAATCACAGCAAAGTAGAGGTAGTTCTATATTCATCACAGATAAATAACATTTGGTTTTGTACAAGTTCAGCTGATGTGACCGTCTTGCCATAGCGGCCCCGGATGATGTCCTTCCTTTGCTGCACTGCCTGCACCAAATGAAGGATTTCATCCTTAGACCAGTTGGCCTTCCTCCTCTTGGCTGCGGGTTCAACTTCATTTACGGACATGGAGGCCATCCTCAAACCTGCTAAGACAATCCTTACATGTACCACCTTGTAATAATAATAATAATAATAATAATAATATTAATAATAATAGCTAATAAACAACACCTTTCTACTGACAATCCATGGAACATATCTGGCAGTAATTTGACATGGTTTGCTAGATCCTTCTTCATATCAGGAGGAAATACTCTTTGTTTTAGGAACAATCCTGTATAGCTAGTCGTTTTCTTTTTTTAATAGCCTATATATACTTAAAACATTTTCAATACACTTAACAATTATATTGGGTGTTACTCTAAAATTTAATACTCAGTTAGGCTTTGAAAATAATCTTTGCATGGTTAGTAGACACACAATTTTATCAGTAGTATGGTGGATCAACTTACTCCATCCTTGATTTTCTAATATATGTTCTCGTATCACCTAATAACAGCATGCCTTGGTTTATTACTTATTCCATGCAAATGCAGTTAAAGTTATGCTATACATGGAAGTTAGGCAATATCTAAATAATATATGAATAAGCTTAGCACATTCCTGTTTCATAGTTTTTCACTTTTAGAGCTGAAATAATGTTTTTTGGGGGCAGCTCATCAGCGTCTGCTGTTAGGCTTGAAACAATATGGGGAGGGTTGAAGTAGTGTTATTGCTTCCCCATATATGGCGTTAGTTCTCTGGTCCAGCTTTTCAAATATGAGTAAAAGCCTGTAGCTCAACTTACCCCATGGCTCAATTTGCCTCGCTCTTCCCTACATATACCCACCCCGTCTGGACATTTACCTAACCTTACCTAACATAGCCTAATTTAACCTTAACCTAACGTAACCTTACCATAACCAAACCTAACCTATTATAAATTCAAAGACGCTTTGTGAGGTAAAACATGACGAGCACCGCCTGAAAACTTCACAGATGGGTTTATTACACTATGTATAGTATGTACGACTTCATACTTACATCA
>JAPQNM010000009.1:3720132-3730132 GCA_029783475.1 Metacarcinus magister | reverse complement strand
GTCCAGGGGTATGGGGGTAGTCTAACCGAGCCAAGCTCCACGCCACCGGCTTGGAGAAGGACAGAACGCCTCAGCTCTCACACCTGATAACACCTCACCACCTGCTGCTGGTTCTCAACATTTCCGAAGGCATTTCTGGAGACTTGGGCTCCCTTCCAGTGTGCCCTTCAACTGTACCTACACCATTCGACCCTTCCTGCTGTTTGAGGAGCAATCTACGTTGCCGAGTTTTGCTGTCACGCATCTCACCCTCAAAACAGCTGTACAGGGAGTTATTTGGGTGTCATACCCCTGCTCTAGTAATTGTTTACGAGCAGTTCGTCGTTGGTGATTTATTTTGGCTTCTAGCCTATTGTTTGCTATTTGTGTGTGTGTAAATATATTCGGGGTATCATACTCCATGATTTTTCTTCCCCACAACTCTATAAAAAGATAATATTAATTGGTAGTCACCTCGGCCCTGACATATTGGCGACCTCGCCAGGATAAGAACTACCAATTATTTATTATAATTTTACAGATTGTGGGTTGTTATCTAAGTCGCTGCTGCGCGCCGTTGCTGCCTGAGGCCCGGGAGTAATGTTATGAGTGTTTTGATTGCCGTCAAACTCTTGCTTTTGCCAGATTTTTGCACGTGAGGTGTTGTCTAATTTTTTTTTGTTTGTTTGTGTTGTGTTCTCTGTTCGGTCTTCTCCATGTCTTCCTTTCAAGAACTGAAGGAGCAGGGTGAAACCCTCGGTCTGCAGGGCAAGGAAATTGGCCAGTGGATCCTTGAACAACAGAAAAACGAAAGGGAAGAAAGACAAGCTGAGAGAGAAGAAAGACAAAAACAAGCTGAGAAGGAAAGAGAAAGAAAAGAAAGACAAGCTGAGAGAGAGAAGGAAAGAGAAGAAAGACAAGCTGAGAAGGAAAGAGAAGAAAAACAAGCGGAAAGAGAAGAAAGACAAGCTGAGAGGGAGAAAGAGATCAAGCTGGCAGAAATTGCAGCTAAAGGTAAGCCCTCAGTCCTACCATCACATGATCCTGTTTCCAGACCTAGTCTACCACCGTACAAGGATGAAGAGGACATTGCCACCTATTTAACTAGGTTTGAGCGTGTGGCCGAGATGCTGGTTTTACCC
Organism: Metacarcinus magister; assembly: GCA_029783475.1. Taxonomy (NCBI): domain Eukaryota; kingdom Metazoa; phylum Arthropoda; class Malacostraca; order Decapoda; family Cancridae; genus Metacarcinus; species Metacarcinus magister. Next base: position 3,729,011 of record JAPQNM010000009.1, on the reverse strand, counting down.
AGAGATACCTTTGCCGTTCGTCTGGGTTGCCTCCTTACTGGTAAAGCTGCCGAACTCTACACGTCCCTTCCGTCATCCACCACTGAGGATTACGAGTTACTGAAGCAAGCCTTGTTAACAGGCTTCAGTAAAACTCCAGATGGCTACCGGGTGGATTTCAGGTCAAACAAGATTAGAGTAGGACAGAACTACCATCAGTTTGTTACCCAGTTATCGAGGATGTTTGATTCTTGGGTTGAGTCTTCCTTTGTGGCCAATGTTTATGCTGATTTAAGGGAGTTTATCATCTTTGACCAATTTTTGTCCTCCTTATCAGCAGAAATACGCCTATTCATCAAGGAAAGAAGGCCTACCAAGCTGAAGGACGCAATACAACTAGCGGATGACTGGGCATCCGCCCACAACGCCTATCCTAAGGTCTCTTCCAACAACAACGCTAAGAAAATCTCCCCTCTACTTGCTACTCCACTCCAGCCTCTACCCTCTCCTGGGAGTCAGACTCCCTCAACCGTGACTTGTCACAATTGTGGGGAAGCAGGACATATACGACCACGCTGTCCCAGGAATCCTCGAGCATTCAAGGATGGAACTACTACCACGCCCCCCTATAAGGTTGGATTTTGCTTAGAAGACCATAAAGTGCCTAACTTCTCAGTTACGGGGACTATTAATGGGTCATGGTCTTCCTCTATAATTAGGGATACTGGATGCTCTGGAGTTGTAATTTCTGAGGAAGCCTTGCCAGACATTGACCCATCACTCTGCCCCAAAGTACAAGTTGCTGACTATTTGGGACGCATCGACGAATTTCCTGTCGTTAAGTGTTACTTACGGTGCCCCTTTTACACTGGTTGGACAGATGCTGTAAGGGCCCCAATTAAATTTGCTAGTGCTCTAGTTGGGAATATTCCCGGAGTACAAGATCCTGATAGTCCTGATTCTCTACTCAGTAACGACAACCATCTTCTCCATAGTGACCATGACCAAGCCACCACTGACGTTTCTTCCCTACAAGATCCTCTGTTGCCTCCTGATGACTCGCCTTCGCCCGGAACTTCCCTCTCCTCTCAAGAAAAGAACAACCGCCCTTCTGGATGTCAACATCTACCACCAGTTGAGTCCTCCACTACTCAAGTGTGTGCTGTGGAGACCAGAGCCGGTCGATCTAAACGGGTCCACCCTCTAGTTCTGCCTAAGCTCCATCCTTTGACTGTAACCCCTGATGAGTTTCGTCAACTTCAGGAATCCTGTCCTTCCTTGACGTGTTTACAGTCAAAGGCTACCACTCAAGAAGTTGAGAAGGCACGGGATGGTGCCACATACCAGTTCATACATGAGGACGGCCTCCTGTACCGAAAATGTCTCTCATCGGATCACCTTCAAAAGGTAAATGGTTTATCCTTGGTTGTTCCCAGCGATTGCCGTCCTGTCATCCTACGTGTTGCTCACGAAGGTCCTTTGGCTGGACATTTCTCCCACCGGAAGACCCAGATGAAGGTCTTGCAAGACTTTTATTGGCCAGGGATGTGTGCAGACATCCGGGATTACTGCCGTTCCTGCGACAAGTGTCAACGTATGTCGGCTAAAGGTAGGGTACGTCCAGTACCTCTTCAACCGTTACCTGTCGTAACTGAACCCTTCTCCAGAGTTGCCATTGACTTGGTAGGTCCCTTGTCTCCACCATCTTCTGAAGGACACCGTTACATTGTCACTCTAATTGATTTCTCCACTGGGTTTCCAGAAGCCATGCCTCTTAAAGATATTGACACCATATCTGTATCTGAAGCTCTGCTAACCATCTTCGCCAGAGTGGGAATCCCCAGGGAAATACTTTCCGACCGTGGGACTCAATTTACTTCCCAGCTTATGGCAGAGCTACACAAACTACTGGGAGTAAAACCCATCTTCACTACGCCTTTCCACCCCAGCGGAAACGGGCGAGTTGAGCGGCTGCACGGTACCCTGAAGTCTGCCCTTCGGAAGCTGTGCTCTGATAAGCCCAAGGAGTGGCATCGATATTTGATCCCTACTTTGTTTGCCCTCAGAGAGATCCCTAACGACCGGACTGGATTCTCTCCATTTGAACTCCTCTATGGCAGGTCAGTGCGGGGCCCCCTCTCGGTGCTCCGTGACCTTTGGGAAAACCGTAGGATCCCAGAAGATGAGAGATCAACCTTCCGTTACGTCATCGAGCTACGGGAGAAACTGACCGAATGCGCCCAGCTTGCTGCCAAACACGCGGATGTGAGTATCGCCCGGTATAAGTCTTACTTTGACGTAAGATCTCAAGACCGTCAATTCCAGCCAGGCGATGAGGTATTGTTACTACTGCCTAGTGACTCCAGCAAGTTGTTGGTTGCTTGGAGTGGCCCTCACAAAGTTTTGGAAAAACGGGGTAAGGTGGACTATTTGATCGAGATGCCAAGAGGACCTAAACTTTACCACGCCAATATCCTCAAGAAGTACCACCGGCGGGCCCAAGTTAACCAGCTACAAGTCCTCGACGAGATTTCACCTTTAAGCGAGCCCGAGGAAAAGAGTAAGTCATCCTATTTGAATGAGGGTATTGATGATTTACCTGAGCTTTCTTTAACACCTGATAGTCCAACTAATGCTGAAGAACCTATCATTAATCACGCTCTCACTTGGAACCAGTCTGCTCAGGTTGAAGACCTGTTTCTCACATACCAGTCTACTTTTTCGGATCAACCTGGCTGCACCAAGACTGTCGAGCACGACATCACCCTCACTACAACGGAGAGAATACAAGCGAAGATCTACCCGGTGCCAATCCATCTCCAGCACTACTACCAGGAAGAGGTTGAGCAACTGTTGAGTCAAGGAATCATCCAACCTTCAACCTCTCCACACTGCTCTCCGGTTATCATGGTCAGGAAGTCCGACGGTACGTATCGGATGGCCATTGATTACAGGTTACTCAACTCAGTTACTATTTTCCATGCTGAACCATCCTGCAGTATTGAGACAGAGCTGCATAAGTTCGTTGGTGCCGAGTTCTTCTCAGAGCTAGATTTGAGTAAGGCATATTACCAGGTTCCACTTTCTGCCAAAGCTCGACGCTTCACTGCGTTTCCCACTCACAAGGGCCTGATGGAATTTACTCGGATGCCTTTTGGTCTTGTTACGGCCTGTGCCACTTATATTCGCTTAATGAGGATTGTGCTTGCTGGCTTGGCCAATGTTTCTTTTTATTTTGATAATATTTTTGTGTATTCATCTGATTGGCCCACTCACATCTCTGCCCTCAAGTCTGTTTTAGATAGACTACAACATAACGGTCTGACTGTCAAACTTAAAAAGTGCCGGTTTGGAGCAGAGTCCATCAACTATCTGGGATTTGTTTTGTCCCGCGACCATCTTCAACCACAAGTTGGCAAGTTGACTGCCATCACCTCCATGACTCCTCCTACCACCAAGAAGTTACTCCGGAGTTTCCTAGGTTTGATATCATTTTATAAAGCTTTCATTCCTCAGGCCTCTGAGCTTACCGGCCCCCTCTCTGACTTGTTGAAGAAGCCGGTACGGGATCCCCTCCAGTGGACTGAAGATCTGCTTGAACGGTTCAAGCTGCTGAAGCAAGCCTTGACTTCGGGACCTATTCTGCGTCTTCCGGACCCCAGCCAGACCTTCGTCCTACGTACCGATGCTTCAAACTATGGATTAGGTGCTGTACTCCTTCAGTACCATGATGATCGTCCACATCCCATCTCTTACGCCAGCCGGAAACTACTTGATCGGGAACGACGATACTCTACCATCGAGAGGGAATGCCTGGCCATCGTATTCGGCATTCATAGGTTTGACTTCTATCTTCGAGGTAAGGAATTTATCCTTGAAGTAGACCACAAGCCTCTAATATACCTTCAGAAATTCAAAGGTAAAAATGATAGAATACTACGATGGGCTTTAGGTCTTCAACCCTATAAATTTAGGGTTGTTCATGTTGCCGGGACGGACAACATTGGAGCCGACCTTCTCAGCCGGCAAATAGCTTTTCTTTATTTTGTTTTCCTGCACTCCAGTCTTTTACAAGTTTTGTTTCCTGCACTCAAGTATTATAAGTTTGTTTATGTCTCCTGGTCAGCTGCAGTTCTTCGACATCAGCTGTGCAGCAGATGTTTTAGTGGGGGCATGTGTGAGGAACTGCACCTGCCTCGTCTTCCCCTAATTAGTGGTTGAACTACCACTCTCGTCTGCCGGCGCTTGTTCACCACTTTTCCCCGCCACTACCCCACCCCCTTGTCCAGGGGTATGGGGGTAGTCTAACCGAGCCAAGCTCCACGCCACCGGCTTGGAGAAGGACAGAACGCCTCAGCTCTCACACCTGACAACACCTCACCACCTGCTGCTGGTTCTCAACATTTCCGAAGGCATTTCTGGAGACTTGGGCTCCCTTCCAGTGTGCCCTTCAACTGTACCTACACCATTCGACCCTTCCTGCTGTTTGAGGAGCAATCTACGTTGCCGAGTTTTGCTGTCACGCATCTCACCCTCAAAACAGCTGTACAGGGAGTTATTTGGGTGTCATACCCCTGCTCTGGTAATTGTTTACGAGCAGTTCGTCGTTGGTGATTTATTTTGGCTTCTAGCCTATTGTTTGCTATTTGTGTGTGTGTAAATATATTCGGGGTATCATACTCCATGATTTTTCTTCCCCACAACTCTATAAAAAGATAATATTAATTGGTAGTCACCTCGGCCCTGACAATATATATATATATATATATGATATATATATATATATATTATATATATATATATATATATATATATATATATATATATGATATATATATATATATATATATATATATATATATATATATATGATATATATATATATATATATATATATATATATATATATATATATATGATATATATATATATATATATATATATATATATATATATATATATATATATATATATATATATATATATATATATATATATATATGATATTGTCAGGGCCGAGGTGACTACCAATTAATATTATCTTTTTATAGAGTTGTGGGGAAGAAAAATCATGGAGTATGATACCCCGAATATATTTACACACACACAAATAGCAAACAATAGGCTAGAAGCCAAAATAAATCACCAACGACGAACTGCTCGTAAACAATTACCAGAGCAGGGGTATGACACCCAAATAACTCCCTGTACAGCTGTTTTGAGGGTGAGATGCGTGACAGCAAAACTCGGCAACGTAGATTGCTCCTCAAACAGCAGGAAGGGTCGAATGGTGTAGGTACAGTTGAAGGGCACACTGGAAGGGAGCCCAAGTCTCCAGAAATGCCTTCGGAAATGTTGAGAACCAGCAGCAGGTGGTGAGGTGTTGTCAGGTGTGAGAGCTGAGGCGTTCTGTCCTTCTCCAAGCCGGTGGCGTGGAGCTTGGCTCGGTTAGACTACCCCCATACCCCTGGACAAGGGGGTGGGGTAGTGGCGGGGAAAAGTGGTGAACAAGCGCCGGCAGACGAGAGTGGTAGTTCAACCACTAATTAGGGGAAGACGAGGCAGGTGCAGTTCCTCACACATGCCCCCACTAAAACATCTGCTGCACAGCTGATGTCGAAGAACTGCAGCTGACCAGGAGACATAAACAAACTTATAATACTTGAGTGCAGGAAACAAAACTTGTAAAAGACTGGAGTGCAGGAAAACAAAATAAAGAAAAGCTATTGCCGGCTGAGAAGGTCGGCTCCAATGTTGTCCGTCCCGGCAACATGAACAACCCTAAATTTATAGGGTTGAAGACCTAAAGCCCATCGTAGTATTCTATCATTTTTACCTTTGAATTTCTGAAGGTATATTAGAGGCTTGTGGTCTACTTCAAGGATAAATTCCTTACCTCGAAGATAGAAGTCAAACCTATGAATGCCGAATACGATGGCCAGGCATTCCCTCTCGATGGTAGAGTATCGTCGTTCCCGATCAAGTAGTTTCCGGCTGGCGTAAGAGATGGGATGTGGACGATCATCATGGTACTGAAGGAGTACAGCACCTAATCCATAGTTTGAAGCATCGGTACGTAGGACGAAGGTCTGGCTGGGGTCCGGAAGACGCAGAATAGGTCCCGAAGTCAAGGCTTGCTTCAGCAGCTTGAACCGTTCAAGCAGATCTTCAGTCCACTGGAGGGGATCCCGTACCGGCTTCTTCAACAAGTCAGAGAGGGGGCCGGTAAGCTCAGAGGCCTGAGGAATGAAAGCTTTATAAAATGATATCAAACCTAGGAAACTCCGGAGTAACTTCTTGGTGGTAGGAGGAGTCATGGAGGTGATGGCAGTCAACTTGCCAACTTGTGGTTGAAGATGGTCGCGGGACAAAACAAATCCCAGATAGTTGATGGACTCTGCTCCAAACCGGCACTTTTTAAGTTTGACAGTCAGACCGTTATGTTGTAGTCTATCTAAAACAGACTTGAGGGCAGAGATGTGAGTGGGCCAATCAGATGAATACACAAAAATATTATCAAAATAAAAAGAAACATTGGCCAAGCCAGCAAGCACAATCCTCATTAAGCGAATATAAGTGGCACAGGCCGTAACAAGACCAAAAGGCATCCGAGTAAATTCCATCAGGCCCTTGTGAGTGGGAAACGCAGTGAAGCGTCGAGCTTTGGCAGAAAGTGGAACCTGGTAATATGCCTTACTCAAATCTAGCTCTGAGAAGAACTCGGCACCAACGAACTTATGCAGCTCTGTCTCAATACTGCAGGATGGTTCAGCATGGAAAATAGTAACTGAGTTGAGTAACCTGTAATCAATGGCCATCCGATACGTACCGTCGGACTTCCTGACCATGATAACCGGAGAGCAGTGTGGAGAGGTTGAAGGTTGGATGATTCCTTGACTCAACAGTTGCTCAACCTCTTCCTGGTAGTAGTGCTGGAGATGGATTGGCACCGGGTAGATCTTCGCTTGTATTCTCTCCGTTGTAGTGAGGGTGATGTCGTGCTCGACAGTCTTGGTGCAGCCAGGTTGATCCGAAAAAGTAGACTGGTATGTGAGAAACAGGTCTTCAACCTGAGCAGACTGGTTCCAAGTGAGAGCGTGATTAATGATAGGTTCTTCAGCATTAGTTGGACTATCAGGTGTTAAAGAAAGCTCAGGTAAATCATCAATACCCTCATTCAAATAGGATGACTTACTCTTTTCCTCGGGCTCGCTTAAAGGTGAAATCTCGTCGAGGACTTGTAGCTGGTTAACTTGGGCCCGCCGGTGGTACTTCTTGAGGATATTGGCGTGGTAAAGTTTAGGTCCTCTTGGCATCTCGATCAAATAGTCCACCTTACCCCGTTTTTCCAAAACTTTGTGAGGGCCACTCCAAGCAACCAACAACTTGCTGGAGTCACTAGGCAGTAGTAACAATACCTCATCGCCTGGCTGGAATTGACGGTCTTGAGATCTTACGTCAAAGTAAGACTTATACCGGGCGATACTCACATCCGCGTGTTTGGCAGCAAGCTGGGCGCATTCGGTCAGTTTCTCCCGTAGCTCGATGACGTAACGGAAGGTTGATCTCTCATCTTCTGGGATCCTACGGTTTTCCCAAAGGTCACGGAGCACCGAGAGGGGGCCCCGCACTGACCTGCCATAGAGGAGTTCAAATGGAGAGAATCCAGTCCGGTCGTTAGGGATCTCTCTGAGGGCAAACAAAGTAGGGATCAAATATCGATGCCACTCCTTGGGCTTATCAGAGCACAGCTTCCGAAGGGCAGACTTCAGGGTACCGTGCAGCCGCTCAACTCGCCCGTTTCCGCTGGGGTGGAAAGGCGTGGTGAAGATGGGTTTTACTCCCAGTAGTTTGTGTAGCTCTGCCATAAGCTGGGAAGTAAATTGAGTCCCACGGTCGGAAAGTATTTCCCTGGGGATTCCCACTCTGGCGAAGATGGTTAGCAGAGCTTCAGATACAGATATGGTGTCAATATCTTTAAGAGGCATGGCTTCTGGAAACCCAGTGGAGAAATCAATTAGAGTGACAATGTAACGGTGTCCTTCAGAAGATGGTGGAGACAAGGGACCTACCAAGTCAATGGCAACTCTGGAGAAGGGTTCAGTTACGACAGGTAACGGTTGAAGAGGTACTGGACGTACCCTTCCCTTAGCCGACATACGTTGACACTTGTCGCAGGAACGGCAGTAATCCCGGATGTCTACACACATCCCTGGCCAATAAAAGTCTTGCAAGACCTTCATCTGGGTCTTCCGGTGGGAGAAAAGTCCAGCCAAAGGACCTTCGTGAGCAACACGTAGGATGACAGGACGGCAATCGCTGGGAACAACCAAGGATAAACCATTTACCTTTTGAAGGTGATCCGATGAGAGACATTTTCGGTACAGGAGGCCGTCCTCATGTATGAACTGGTATGTGGCACCATCCCGTGCCTTCTCAACTTCTTCAGTGGTAGCCTTTGACTGTAAACACGTCAAGGAAGGACAGGATTCCTGAAGTTGACGAAACTCATCAGGGGTTACAGTCAAAGGATGGAGCTTAGGCAGAACAAGAGGGTGGACCCGTTTAGATCGACCGGCTCTGGTCTCCACAGCACACACTTGAGTAGTGGAGGACTCAACTGGTGGTAGATGTTGACATCCAGAAGGGCGGTTGTTCTTTTCTTGAGAGGAGAGGGAAGTTCCGGGCGAAGGCGAGTCATCAGGAGGCAACAGAGGATCTTGTAGGGAAGAAACGTCAGTGGTGGCTTGGTCATGGTCACTATGGAGAAGATGGTTGTCGTTACTGAGTAGAGAATCAGGACTATCAGGATCTTGTACTCCGGGAATATTCCCAACTAGAGCACTAGCAAATTTAATTGGGGCCCTTACAGCATCTGTCCAACCAGTGTAAAAGGGGCA
>JAPQNM010000009.1:3702632-3712632 GCA_029783475.1 Metacarcinus magister | reverse complement strand
AACATCGTAAACATGTTTTTGTTTGAATTCAAAAGTGACTGTAGTTGTGTTTCCGATGCAGGTGTGGACGTTGGTGGCTGCGGCTGTGGTGGTGGTGTGTCTGGCTACCTGGTTTGTCTATCGGGCTCAGGATGCCATCTTGTAAGTAGTTCTCCGTGAAATATGAAGAAAGTTACAGCGAATATTGATTCAAAACCTTAGATTATTGATCTAACATGTATTGCAGTCGTGGGTAAATGATTTGTTTGAAAACATTGAGGGAATAACCAAGTTTTTTTTCAAAAACATTTTCAATAGTGAATGAATTCAGTTAGTGATAAGAACCTACGATTAGTATTTACTTGTAAGTGCCTACTCTGAGGAAAGGCGTCAACACCTACATCTGCAAGGATAATAATCAGGGAAAATTGACTTTATGATAATTGTTATTGTTTTGCATGCCATACTTTAATGTTGAGAGCTCATTGTATATGGTATCAGAAATTCACTTTACGTATTAAAGCTTTGTAGTTTCAGGAGTTAGTTTATTCAAAAGAATCGTTTCTCTTATTCTGGGACAGATATTTTTGAATATCGAAATAGTGAAAATATCACGTAACATTGTTCCTTTGACTAGCAAATAAAAAAAAATTATTACGAGAAAAACGCACATTTGTTGTATGGTGTATCTTATGATTGTGTTGTTTGTTTGTGTAACTCATTTATCAACACTACTTCATGAGACAGAACAGGAACTGACGTGGGCGGGACGGATGGGAAGTGAATCAGTTCACCCTGTTCACTTGTATTCTGCTTTACAAATAATCATCAAAATTGTCAAGATCTGTCACTCTTATAATCTATTTAGGCAATATGTTGAAGATGAATGTGCAGATCTATTTTGATCTACGACTGATCCCCGAGTACGAGGGCTCAGACAAATAATCAGTGGTTGAATAGCTAGAAAAAACTTGAACCTGTCAGCAAAAAAAAGAGCAGTTGATGATGTGGCAATTGTCATTCCTCTATGTCTTACTGGAGATGCTTTTGCAGTCTATTTACAGCTGTTAGGAAAAAGCTAAACAAACTTAAGAAGGCACTTGTAGCAGCTTTCACAGTCGACCCGCTTATATGACCTACGAGCAGCTCGCTACCAGGAAGCTGCGCAACGGTGAATCTCCCAAAATGTTCCTGGCTGAGCTACAACGACTGTTGTTTAGTAAAATGACTGACAAAGGACTGGCTTGTGCGCTCGTGTTTGGGGTCCCATAGAACGTCTGTCAGCCACTCAGGGTGGGATCTTGGATGGAATCATCGGACATGAGTCAGATCCTGACACGGACAAAAGCAGTTATGGAGAACGACTGCCTCCTGCACCGTGAACGCGTGCTGGAGAGCCACCGAGTAGTCGGTATCCGGGTGGCGGCAGAGAGGGTTCATGAGTCAACGATGCTACGAGTGTCATGGCTCAGTCAGCAGAGACCGGCAAGGGGCTGGACAAGGCACGCGCCATGGCCTTTTTTCACCTATTAGTTCGGGTAACGAGCTAAGCGAGGAGGTGTCAGCGCCAGCTTAAGGCCGTGTCACACTAGGCGATCGTCAAACGAAGTATGTGAAACGAACACGGCGACTCTATTTTGTGCCGAACCTCGGCGAAAATTTTGTGAAATCGGTGTTTTGAGTGAAGGTGTGGCGAATCTTTACCGAAACTGTATCGAAATTCCATCGAAGGTTGCTGAATCTCGGCGACACTATGACGAACTTCGAGGGTCAAATGAGGCCGACACCTTGTCAACAGTTGCTGACAGCCTAGCGACTCATGCGACACTGTACCGACAACGTTGCGTATGTATACGTTCGGCAGCTTTCGCTAGACTCTCGGCACAGTTGCTAGGCTGTAGGTAGAAGGCTGTCGCTAGAGTGTCGACGCGTTCAACAGGTTCGAAATAGCTTTGCCGGCCCAGCAACACCATATCGAACGAGCCGACACTGTCAAACGTGTCAACACTGAATAAATCCTCTGTCGAACGTGTTGGAAAGCGTTCAAAACCTAGCTGGCGAACGTGTCGCACCTGACGTAGTTGCCAAAACGATTGGCCCTCGATATTATAGCGTATTGCAGCGCATCTGGCCGACATGTTGTCGCACTTGCAGTTGCCGCTACAGGCAACTGTACACCCACAATGCAGCAGCAGAGAACATGCTTGGCTCACATCTGGCAGGTGGATCCAGTGTGGGACCCACTCTCTGGTTCTAGCATTCCATATCCAGCCCCAGTCGCCAGGAGAGGAAATCTCCGGTGTTCTGAGGAGGGCCTGCTTCCAGATAAATGCAGCACAAAGAAATGCTCGCTTCGCATGCTGGAGGAAGGCATGCTGGGTTGGTGGGATGGAATCTATGTCCTTGAGACCACTTGTGAACATCTGCCTTCCTTGCTTCAACCAGTGAAGCTGTACAACCCAGCGCTCCAAGTGTTGCATGTGCTGATAATCAAGTTAGAGACATGCTGGGCCTTGGAGTATGGCTACAAAATTCTCAGTGACTTGAGGAAAGCTTTTCCAAGCATTCCATGCAGTCTTCTTGCCAATGCCATACAGAGCTGATGCAATGTCACATCCTGTCATGGCATGAAAGGCTAGAAGTGTTTTAGTGTGTTGAGGCCCCAGCATCTGTACAATTGAATGGTCTTGAATGTCTTTGTATAATTTGCCATGGCTAAACCCAATCCACAGCTCAGTGAGGCCTAATTTCTGGAAAAGGCTGATGGCCAGCACCACAACATCGCTGTCCACAGTCCTGAGATAGGCCTTGGTGTGACCTTGCAGTGCGGCATGACACAGGTGCAACATCATCTGGGTGTCAGACTCCTCCTGCTGACATGGAGACAAGCTGCTGAGGTTAACCTGCTTGTTGGTAAGGACAAGTTCTCCCCTTGTGGTTAACAGGTGGAACTGTAGATCAGGTGTTGTGGTGCATTTTTGCAACTCCCAACTCACAAGCTGGAAGAAACCTTCCTTGTTATGGCTGTCTTGTAGGAAATTCTGCCACTGAGCACCCTTGGGCAGAGGAACCGTGGATGAAACTCTGGTTCACTAACCTTGATCCCACTGCACACACTGCATTTTATCTCTATCAAGTTAGGCACTTGTCTTTTTAGGACTGACTATGTCTTCTTCATCAGAGTTAGCATCCTGTGCTCTCTTTTCCAACACTCTCTGTACCACATTTGAGCGAAATCCACTTCAGCACCCATTGTGGTATTTGACCTCGTTTTTCAACAAAGTGCTTGCAATTCCAGAACCATCATCAAGACAGTTCAAGGTAACACTAAGTGGCAGCGGGATATCATTCTCAACAAAATTGAGGAGATCCTTCTCAAGAGACTTGTACGCCTCATGATGACATTCTTTCTTCAATGGACAGCGCAAGTCCTTTTTAGATTTGCGTTGACACAAGTATCACACTACCCAGTCTGTAGTCCTTCTTCCAACAATGGGTTGATTTTCACTCATGTTGATACGGATGCAGGTACAGCAGGTTCACAGGAACAACTTTCACCTTCAGACTCTGAAAAAGAAACAACATTAAGCTACAAAACAACACCAGAAACACATTTTCAGTCAGTCAGTCAGTCAGTCAGTTAGTCAGTCAGTCAGAGCCAGCCCTGCTACCCACGTACATGGAAGTAGGGATGATCAGCAAAAAAGAAGAGATCAGAAAAGAGAGACAGTAGAAAAAATATGATAAAAAGTTTGCCCACAAAAAGCAAGCACATACACACTTACATACCCCAACCACTCTTCATCAACCCTTTCACACATTTTCCATCATCAAAATTATTGAAAAAGAGGTATTACACATGAATTTAGAACAAATTGTGACTGTGATATAACATGTTTCTTTATTCATACCGGTCATATTGGATTTTGCGCATACCGGACACCAGGGGGCAATCTCATTTTGTATGTGATGTTTTTTTTTTAATCTCCTAGGTCATATCTACCACCATGCCAAATTTTAAAAACTTGTCACCAAGTGTTCAATTTTGACGAATTCCCTCCCAGCTATTAACTCCAGCAGAAAAAACAACAACACTGTAGGTGAGTGTATCTACTGCTAAATAAGCAAGGTGAGAGCGGAGCACGAAACACGTCTAGCGAGTTTAGCAGCTGGAAAGCGTGTGTATCACACGGTTGTTTGGTTGGTTGTCTATAGTGTCCCCATCTATGAGACACACGGGCTATCTAGAGCCCGTTAATGTTCTGTGTTGGTGTGCATCACATTATCATTTACAAACAAGAATTAAGATAAAACGTGTATAGGGAAAATTTATGTAGATCAGGGGGAAAAAATATGCGCCCGTAACATTGTGACAGGGATATTTTATAAAATAGTGGCTTATCATATACTTACTACAGACTATACATGTTGCTATCTATAAACTTCAGTAAACTGTTGATAGTGAGAAAAATATAACAATGCAAGAAATATGTTATGATCATAAGACTTATTGCTGTAATAATATGAAAAAATTTCGTATTCTTGAGTTATTCTCTCCCTAATAGGATACTATTATAATTTTTTAAATGTTTTGCTAATAGATACATGGTCTTAATAACTCACATAATTTTCCAGGGCAGAACAGTACGTGGAAGAAAATGGCAGGAATTCCAGCGTGTGGCGCATCTCGTGGTCTTGGACCGTCGCAGTTTCAGTCGCTCAATGTAATTTATCATAAGCACCATGCTTGATTCTTGATTGGAGGGGTTGTATCTATTAGTGTTTATATATTAGTGTGCACACTATATATATATATATATATATATATATATATATATATATATATATATATATATATATATATATATATATTATATATTAGTGTGTACATCACTTATCCTATGGAATGATTTCTGTCTAGATTGATGGTTTCCAGCCTGTGGCTTACGAAGGGTTGTTTAGGGGATCGCGAAGCTTTGAGAATACATGGATGTTTTTGCCATACACTCACAGTGTCTTGGAAAAAAATAGAGGGTAGGGCACATTAGGCTCCAAACAAGTGTGTAGAACGTGATTGTACATCACGATCAGAAGTTTATGTATATGTATGAAATAAATACATTTATAGTAGTCCGGTGGTGTAGCGGCAACGCGTTTAGTTCAAAATTTATATATTCTGGGTTCCGGTTCGTGTTTATCTTCTTAAAGGCTGTAACACAAGGGTTGATAATATATATATATATATATATATATATATATATATATATATATATATATATACATTTATATATATATATATATATATATATATATATATATATATATACATTTATATATATATATATATACATTTATATATATATATATACATTTATATATATTTATATACATTTATATATATTTATATACATTTATATATATTTATATACATTTATATACATTCATATATATATATATATATATATATATATACATTTATATATATTTATATACATTTATATATATTTATATATATATATATATATATATATATATATTTATATATTTATATATTTATATATATATATATATATATATATATATATTTATATATTTATATATGTATATATATATATATATATATATATATATATATATATATATTTATATATTTATATATATATATATATATATTTATATATGTATATATATATATATATATATATATATATATATATATATATATTTATATATATATATATATATATATATATATATATATATATTTATTTATATATACATATATATAATAATAATAATTTAATAATAATAATGATAATAATCATAATTAATAATAATGTATATGTTTATCATAATTGATTTTCTAAGAATTGTGTTTTATGTGCACTCCTTTTCTTTTCTATAGCTAGTTCTTGGTGGCCACGTGGCAGTGCTCTCCGTCTGCTAACCGGTACCTGGTTGCTCATGGCGCTAATCTTGGCAACAGTATATCGTTCAAATCTTAAAGCAATGATTATTATTCCCAAGATTCGTCTTCCCTTCAATAACTTGGAGGAAATGCTGGAGACGGATATTCCTTGCTTCGTTCCTCTCGGCAGCCTCATGCATCTACTGATGAAGGTGCGACATATATAAATGATAGGTTACCAAACATGCACTCGAATTGAGCTCTTTGATTTTAATAAATGTGTAAACTATATGCTAGCCTCCGTTCAAAGTGGGTAAACGCACGCGTTCCCGGTTGCACAAGGCCCTCGAATTGGCCCGTGACAACCTAACTGTGGCGCAAGCCAAGATGAAGGCCTACTATGATAAGGAGGCCAAGGTCCGAACATTCGAGTCAGGGGAGAAGGTGCTGGCTTTGTTGCCTCTTCAAGGAAAGCCCCTAGCGGCGAAGTTCAGTGGCCCCTATGTTGTCAAGAAAGTGGGAGACTTGGACTATTTGATTGCTACCCCAGATAGGCGCAAGTGCGTGCAGCTGTGCCACGTAAATATGCTGAAGCCCGCTCAGCTGAGCCTAGTTTTGGTTCGGGGGCTATTACCATCGCGGGTGGAGAAGAGAGGGAGAGCGATGGTGCGGTGGTTAAGGCCAGCGTTGTCAGTGGTGGGGGTGAGCAGGAGAATAGCCGTGTTGTCCAGAAAGAGTCGGTTGAGCACGGTGGTGAGGTTAAGTCTGGTGAGGAGGAGGAGGAGGTGCCCTTAGTCCTGGCATTGGGCGTAGATGCGTCACTTTTGCCCGTCGAAGCCCAACCGGAGGAACCAGTGTTTGGTGACGCTGTCCCTGTGGCGCTTTGGGAGGAGAACAGTCACTCTGCATTGCGGGAGCGGCTTCAGCCTCTCACCCCGGAGAGGAAGGAGGAGATGTTCCAGCGGCTATGGAAGTACCCACGTGTCTTCGGCCAGGCGCCCGGACTGACCACATGGGCGGTGCATGATATTGATGTAGGCGACGGTACGCCTGTCAAGTTACCTCCTTACCGAGTGAACCCGGTTAGGCAAAAGGCCATGGAGGAGAAGTTTAAGTACATGCTCGACCATGACTTAATTAAGAGAGGGTCCAGCTAATGGAGCTCACCTGTTACCTTGCAGCCCAAGCCCGACGGGAAGGTCCGCTTTTGCGTCGACCTTAGGAAGGTCAACGCCCTGTCCAAGGCGGACACTTATCCCCTCCCTCGGGTGGATAACTCGGTGGATAAGATTGGTGCGGCCACTTAATCACCAAGATTGATTTAGTCAAGGGATACTGGCAGGTACCTCTCTTGGAGAGAGCTAAGCAGGTGGCTAGCTTCGTTGTTAACGGGGCTGTGTACCAGTGCCAGGTCATGCCCTATGGCCTAAGAAACGCTCCTGCCACGTTCCAGAGGTTGATGGACAGAGTGGTGGAGGGTGTGAAGAACTGTGCCGTCTACATAGACGATGTTGTAGTGTTCGACACCTGCTGGGAAGAACATCTTGATAATGTGGAGGCACTTGTCAGGCGGTTGGAAGGCCAAGTGTGAGTCCAGGCCAGTGTGGAGTACCTCGGGTATGTGGTGGGTCACGGTCAGGTGTCCCCACCACAGGTAAAGGTGGAGGCTACTAAGAACTTTAAGGCCCCACACTGCCGACGTGCCCTTCAGAGATTTTGGGGCATGATTGGTTATTACAGGCGCTTTATTCCACTGACCTGTTGCGGAAGGACACGAAGTGGGAGTTGTCCGTCGTCTGCGAGCAGGCGTTTGGTAGGGTCAAGTCCTTGCTGTGTAGCAGTCCGATCCTTCGGGCCCCGGACTTTACGCGACCTTTTGTATTGGCAGTGGATGCTAGTCGCGTGGGAGTGGGGGTTGTGTTGTTGCAGGAGGGAGAGGACGAGGCGGAGCACCCTGTTGCTTTCTTCTCGAAGAAGCTCTCGCCTGCACAGAGAAACTACTCCGTGATAGAGCAGGCGTTGTTGGCCATCTTGTTGGCCCTTCAGCATTTTGAGGTTTACTTGCCATCCCACGGACCAGTGATCAAGATTTATTCTGAGCATCACCCTTTGCAGTTTCTTAACAAGTTCAAATTTAAGAATCAGCGCCTCACGCGGTGGAGTTTGTTGCTCCAGAAGTATAATTTGGATTTCAAGCACATAAAGGGGAAGGAATGTTATTGCTGATTGTCTGTCGCGTTTGGGCACGTAGGTGCCTTTTGGGCCCAGAAAAAAATTTCTGAGGAACAAAATTTTCCCATAGGGGTGGGCGTGTGACTAATTCTAAGAGATGGATATGTCTTTGTGTGTGTGTTGAAATAAGGGAGATAGTGAGGCAGGTATGTGGTGGTGACCTTGAGCGAGGGTGGGGTGAGAGGTTGTGTCGTGCCCTTGCGCGGGGCCCCCGGCTTCTCTCGTGAACCCCCGTTATAGTTCCAGTTTTTTATTTTTGCTGTTTTCCCGTGTTTTTTAGTCCCTTTGTGGATGTTGTTTGTGTTATCCGTTTACTCAGTTCGGTAACAGGCCTAACTGCACATCCATTGAGCCTTTCTTTCGAGGGCGACCATGTCTGGTCGAACAGCTTGGCTGGCGCCACCAGTAGCCGTTGGTGCTTGGGGCCCGAGTCGCCTCGGAGCTCAGTCTGCTCTTGGCTATTGTCGGAGTTAGACGTTAGAGTTTGGTTCGGATCTCGTCGTTGTCTTTCTGTACATATTAGCTAGTCAATTACATGCCACATTACCTTGCTGGTGGTGGCTTAGCTAAGGGTCGTGTTTTTTGGTTTTGTTATGGTTTCTGGGAGTCGTGGGACACGTATTAGTACAGAAATGTGCCCAGCGTTGAGCTTCGTCTACTTTGCCCCACGCATAATACACACGCACACACGCACACACACACACACACACACACACACACACACACACACACACACACACACACACACACACACACACACACACACACACACACACACACACACACACATCCATTGGCTTACACTAAGTAATAGTGTTCGCGTCGGACAAAGTAAAGACGGGCAATGCTTTGAAGGAACGTTTCTGGCCCCAGCATTGGCAAGAAGAGGGAAGACGCCAGTACTCTGTTATATGAGGGTGGAATTCCTCCTCTGCTGGGGTTTACAGGCCTTCATAGCCTGAGAAGTGTAAAAGCTCCAACCACTTTTCGAGGTCTTCGTTGAGGTTGTGTTATTTCTCTAGGTATACCATTCTCGGGAGCGGTTATGGCTACTTAGCCAAACCTTTGCATCTCAGAGTTGTGGATATATAAACTATCGAGGTTCAACGCAGGAAGAATTGGTGGTGTCACGTACCTCTCTTTATATTTAATTTAGATGTCTAGGGGTATCTAAGAGCCAGTGACAAACTTATATTTATTTATTATTATCCAAATCTCCCGAGCACTTAATAACAATGTGTCCGTCACAGTAATATGTACAGTCGTCCAAGGAAGTGGTGCCGTATAATTCAGATTGTTTCGTTTTGGCTACATCTGGCAACTGCACCCAACATAAGTGACGTTCACCGGCCGCCATATTTTTTCGTTTTAGTGATTGGCACTACATTATCAGCTATGTACATAGCTGATAATGTAGTGCCAATCACTAACTCCCAGTCTCAACTCCAACCAATCTCAACTCCAACCAACACTACTCCAACCAACACTACTCCAACCAATCTACCTCACTTCCTACCACCAACCAAAACACATACCTTTGTTTTCACCACGTGGACCTCCACCACGTTACAGGACCTCAGCCCTCGCCAACCAGCCAAACCCCACACCTGTGACCGAGAGCGAGAGCGAGAGCGAGAGCGAGAACGAGAGCGAGAGCAAGAGGGAGAGGGAGAGGGAGAGGGAGAGGGAGAGGGAGAGGGAGAGGGAGAGGGAGAGGGAGAGAGAGAGAGAGAGAGAGAGAGAGAGAGAGAGAGAGAGAGAGAGAGAGAGAGAGAGAGAGAGAGAGAGAGAGAGAGAGAGAGAGAGAGAGAGAGAGAGAGACCCCGCTCTCTTCCTTATATATGACCCACACCCTTTGTGACCTGGCTTGCCCTCATACAA
>JAPQNM010000009.1:3692632-3697632 GCA_029783475.1 Metacarcinus magister | reverse complement strand
GGGGGGACGATGAAAATGAAGGTTGACAGAAGTTATATAATACTATAAAGATAACATGAATACATAAATACGTACAATAAAAACATGAAAATGACTATGAATACATATATATACAGAAAGGTGGCACAGGAAATGAAGGGGAAGGATGAAGGAATGGCTACTAGGCTGGGCGAGACCGTAGCTGGTACCTTGAAATAGATGGAATGGAGGGTGAAGGAGATGAAGGTGGCTGACTCTCAACGCTGTCAGGCGCATGACGTGGGAGTGGAGAGGCAGACTCGACATCGAAACCACGATCGACTCTTTTGAGGTGGTCCCTGTGAGCTAGGTTCTCTCTGCCTGACTTTAGGTTGAGGAGTTTGACTTTATGGCCAGCCATGATTTCGATCACGCGGTGAGGTCCGTTGAATAGCGGATTGAGCTTAGAATGGCGGTCTTGAACTCTGGTGAACACGATGTCACCGACTTCGCGCGCTGATGCTGCTTATACAACATAGACTGCTGAGAGTCTGCAAGGCTATCACGGACGGAAATATGAATGCGCTGAAAAGCTGAGACGCGATACCTTACATAGTCATCGACGCAGTAGAGAGGACGAGGCTCAGAGGAGAGGAACTCATATGGGAGTTTCTTGTCAGAGCCATATAATATGAAATGCGGGGACTCGTTGATGGATGAGTGAATCGCAGAGTTAAGAGAACACGCGACTAAGGGAATGTGTTCATCCCATGAGGAGCTTGAACCGGCAATGAAGCGTAAGATATCGAGAATTCGACGGTTTGCTCTTTCAACTTTTCCGTTCGCCTGAGGAGAATATGGAATGATGTTACACTTTTTGATCTGGAATGACTCGCGAACAGCTTTGAGCATGGCATCGACCCCGACAAACACTGCTGAAATGATTCACCTTGCCACAATTAAAGCACTGCCTCCCACGGGCCGGACAGTTCATAAATGCGTGTCGTTCTCCCCCACAGTTCGGACACGGAGCCCATGAGCGAGACGTAGAGGGATCATGGAGAGTTGTTGTTGCCGATTGTTTTACTGCAGACGCTGTGACAAATATGTTTTCTGATTCGAGAACACGCGAGTGTTGAGCCACTTGCTCGGCACACTGAACTATGGCGATGACCTTGTCTAAGGTCAGATTGTTGCCCTCTTCTAACAAGCGGTGACGCACTGCACTAACTTGCCGAGGATGAGCTCTTCGTTGACATTTTCAGGAAATTGACAGGTGGAAGCGAGACGTCGTAAGTCCGCCACAAACTCGGCCACTGGTTCACTTAGTTGTTGCTGCCGAGTGTTGAACACAAATCTCTCGATGCACCTATTTTAAGTTGGCATCAACTCCTCCTTAAAGCTCTTCAGGATCTTGTCAATGTCATGCTTGTCGTCCTCTTGTGCCCAGGTAAAAGACTTGTATCGTTCCTGGGCAGCAGGTCCACAAAACGACAAGAAGTAGGCAGTTTTCACTCGTGGCAGCTTCTTGGTGAGTTCTGTTCCCTCCAAGTAGTTCTCCCATTCGAACTTAAACTTCTTCCAACCCTCAGCCGTGAGTAGCAGTGGTCCAGGTGGTGGTAGAGACACGCGAGCCATGATGGTGACGAAGACACTCACGTCGTCAGTGTAGAACGTATAACACTGTTTCACTCGGGATACCATGTAACAATATGATGAGGGTGGAACGAAAGCCGTATGTTTCCGTAACCCAAGTTTATCATAATACACCAAAACTAGTCTTGAATGGGAGAACGGGGATCTCTGGGCTGTGGTACGCACTATATCCTGCCACGGTGGTGTGTGGTGCGTGGTGTGCCCACACTGACAGGACGAGCCGCCAAGATAGTAGGTGCGGCGGGCAGCGAGTGGAGCAGGTGCTGCAGGACTCGTGACCCCTGGCCAGTGACAGTGCAAAAGGTGGTTGTGAGCAGGGATGAAAGTAAGATTAGATTATTGCAGGTACTATCTCTTCCCGGTACGGCGTACCACTGCGTACCGGCTTACTTTCACCCCTGTTCCTAACTTTACTGTATATAAACAAGTTTTTATGTCCTCTTCCTCCAAACAACCTGCTTTTCCTCTTTTTCTTCTTGTGTTTTGTTTACATCGGTTTTGTAGACATTGTTGTATGTTATTTATTTGTTATTATTAGTGTTTGTTATATATATTTTTAATGTTAATTAATTTGTAGAGTTTTTTGTGATAAATTATTTTTATATTATTGTTTTATTCGTTATTTTATGTTTTTGTTTATTTTCATATCGTCTTTTCGTACGCTTTGTTGACATTGTCGTATGTTGAAAATGTTTATTATTACTATTATTATTATTAATTATTATCATGATTACAATTATTATTATTCAAAAGCGTACCCCTGCGTACCGGCTGTGTATATCTTCCCGGTACAGCGTACCCCTGCGTACCGGCTTACTTTCACCCCTGGTTGTGAGCCCGTCAGAGGTGGTGGGTGGACTGCACCGCGTCCAGCTTCCAGTATAGTGGTGGCCTCGCTTGAAGGGCCCGGGTGAAGCACTTGTGTAAGTACGTGGTTAACAACTGTTGACGCGCTACACCAACAGCCCCTCAACTCGTTACCGTTACAATTATAACACTTAACGTCACGAAGGTTAGATGTCGGTTGTATATTGAGATAGATGATGCAGTCGAGGGTAGATGATGCGGTCAGGTCACGTAGACACACACTGGACTACGTCTGCCTACTAGCAAGGTCACGAGACGACTGTGAATATTGTGTGTGTGTGTTTGTGTGTGTGTGTGTGTGATTATGTGTGTGTGTGATTATGTGTGTGTGTGATTATGTGTGTGTGATTATGTGTGTGTGTGATTATGTGTGTGTGTGTGTGTGTGTGTGTGTGTGTGTGTGTGTGTGTGTGTGTGTGTGTGTATGTGATTGTGTGTGTGTGTGTGTGTGTGTGTGTGTGTGTGTGTGTGTGTGTGTGTGTGTGTGTGTGTGTGTGTGTGTGTGTGTGTGTGTGTGTGTGTGTGTGTGTGATTATATGTGTGTGTGATTATGTGTGTGGGTGTGTGTGTGTATGTGCGTGTTTATTTTTGTGTGTTATTTAATGATGATTATTTTGCAGACAAAATCATGTCCGAACTACGTGGCTGATGAAGCATATATTACAGGAGGTAGTGCAAGCCTTTTAATTCCGAAGAATTCGCCACTGAAATCACGATTAAATAAAATGTAAGATTATTTAATTTACAATTTTCACTGTGTATTTGAGTTCGTGTGTGTACGTGTGTAAGTAAGTGGTAGTGTGTGTGTGTGTGTGTGTGTGTGTGTGTGTGTGTGTGTGTGTGTGTGTGTGTGTGTGTGTGTGTGTGTGTGTGTGTGTGTGTGTGTGTGTGTGTGTGTGTGTGTGTGTGTGTGTGAATGCTTATGTATATTTGCATTACAAACATCATCAGGCAAGGGTATATATCCTTAAATTTCAATCTAGGTATCGCCAACTCACCGGCCAAGTCATTTCCTAGAAGAGTTGCCTTGAAAATAGATCATTTTGATTTAATAACTCCCATTTCCACTGTGCCTTGGAAAATTGTATATTTCAGTTGTAGTTCAGTTAGGTTTACCTCTGAAATACCAGATATTGATTCAAGGATACTTTTTTACTAGCGTACTTCCGATGGATGCTTGGCAAATCCTTTTGAACTAACACAGTTTGAGCTGACGTTTTGCCTCTTATTATGTGCACAGGATGTTGCGGTGAATCCTTACTAAGTGAAATAGTTTTTTCTCATCGAAAATGCTTGATAGGATCAGTTATGGGTTCACATTTGAAAGTTGTTTAAATAATTAATTGATGCAACAAATTTTGTAATTTCAAGACCCTTGGAATGGACAGATGATTTAGTTAGTTAAATAGTTAGTTAGTAAATGTGAAAAAAAAGTAAGGGCCAGACACTAGTGGTCATGTAAAGGTAATAGGTAGACGGCAGAGCAATGAGATGATGGTAAGACAAACTATGGGGAGGGAAAAAACAGTTAGGTATAGTCAAATACTTAGATGTAATGGAGGACGTGGGTTTGTCACAGAAAGGAAATTATGTTGTCTAAGTGGAAAAGTGGTGATCTTTAAGGCAGAGAGATCAAGATAGATGTGTTAATGGAAGAAAAACTGCGGCTCGGCCAGCCATATAAGAAGGGCACAAGATAAAACAGTCGGATACATAGTGTTACATGGTATTACAAGTCAGTGGGGAATGTGTTATAAGATAGATGAGCGTGATTGGTGTGACCATTAACTAATCGTGTGAGTGCAGTCTCCAATTAGAAGCGGATGGTTTCACTGCACGAAGTTTATTATTTGAGAGGTCAAACCAGAAAGATGGAAATAATCACAGGCTGGAACTTCCGCGACATTATGGCATTCTAATATAGTAGCAAAAAGGGCCGCTGACTCAATATGTTCACTGCCAGTAATTTCAGCGTGGTTCGGAATCCACCAAAAACATACCCTATTTTTATGGGCATGGAGGCGAAATAACCAGTCCTTGATTTCATGAACTAAAGGATCAATAGTATAGAAAGAGAGTAGGAGGGAGGGAGGATTTTGAAAATCTGTGAAAATTACAAGGGATGAAGATGGGTAGGAAACAAGCTTTCTTTCTCAAAGCAAATAGAATAGCGTATAGCTCAGTCATAAGTACACTGGACACGCTTGGCAACTGTAACAGGAAATTATACGAGGGGAACAGAATGGTAAAACCAGAGCCATATTGGGATTTAGAGGCATCAGTAAGAACACGGGTGCAATTAGCAAAGTCTTTAAGAAAAAAAGGTTCGTAAGTTATAAGTTGGTGTAACAGACATCAAAATTTTAGAAAGGGCAAAGGAGCGCATTTAGGGGTAGGTTTAAGCAAATGGCGGAAAAGAAAGGATATAGAAATTGAGGACATTTAAATCGACGCGGTGTTGCTACGTCACAAGAATATATAATATGGAGCGCGCCAAATACAAAAGTATAACAATGATA
>JAPQNM010000009.1:3671075-3683053 GCA_029783475.1 Metacarcinus magister | reverse complement strand
TTTTTAGTACGGTGCCAAATGACCTCGATGTTGCGGCACCATGATTTATTGTCACCAATCAATCAATCAATCAATTTCCCCATGGTTGCAAATCACAGACCGGCCATTTTGTTGGCCAGGAGTGTGACGTAACAACATATATACATACACACATACAAACACACAATTCTACACACACACAAACAAACACACTATACATCTTTATTATTATTATTGTCATTATTATTAAAATTTTTATTGTTATCAATATTATTATTATTATTATTATTATTATTATCATTGTTGTTATTATCATTATTATTGTCATTGTTATTATGGTTATTACTATTATTATTATTACTATTATTACTAATATTATTATTATTATTATTACTATTATTTGTATTATTATTATTATATTTATTATTATTGTTATTATAACTATTATCATTATTATTATTATCATTATTATTATTATTATTATTATTATTATCATCATCATCATCATCATCATCATTAGTATTATTGTTATAATTATCATTATTAAGATCAATATTATAATTAATATTGTTATCATTATTATTTTGAGTATTGCAATTACTATTATTACTATTATTACTATTATTACTATTATTATTATTATTATTATCAAAATAATTATTACATGGTCCTTCGTAATCTCCCACGCAACAAGCAGGATTGAGTACATTGCTTATTTTCTCCTCGGTCTCCTCCTGCTTCTTCTTCTTCTCCTTCTCCTCCTCCTCCTCCTCCTCCTCCTCCTCCTCCTCCTCCTCCTCCTCTTCCTCTTCCTCTTCCTCTTCCTCTTCCTCCTTCTCCTGGAAGTAGTGGTAGCAGTAGTGGTAGTGACAGTATGGTCTTGGTTGGCCTTCCTTTCCCTGCCGGCCATGGCTGGGGAGAGAAGCCTTCACCCTTACTATCCTGTATCCTTCACTCTAGAGTAGATAGTGTAGTCTCACAAACAGCCTCGTAAGGGCCAGCAGGCCTGTTGTTGTTTGTTCTTCCTATGTGTTCCTATGTGTTCCTCCACTCCTTTTATCACTATAACTTTCTCTCATTCACATATGCAATCAATTTATACATTTACCTCCCTTCCTCTCTCCTCTCCTGTCATTCATTCCCTCCTCCTTTCCTTCCCTAGCACCCTTCCAGCCCTTCCTCCTTCCTTTTCTCTCTTTCATGTTTATCTCTTCCCCCACCTCTCATTCCCTTTAAGGCTTACCTCCTTCACAAACTTCCCGTCCTTAAGTACCACGTACAGAACCCTGAAGTTGGTGCCCCCAAGATCCAGGGCAAGGTACTCCCCGCACTCTGCAGCACATGGGAGAAAAGGACACACAAGTAATATACAGGTGGCACACACGTATCTCTAAGGCATAGGTTCCTAACCAGGAGTAGATTTACCTCTTAGGATAAAAAAAATTACATGACCTAAGGTAAGAATCCTCGTATCTAAAAATCTAATAATAATTCTATAATAATAATTTTGATAATGGTTTTGGTGTTTTTACTTGTTTTCTGTTTAGTGAAACGAATAGACTATATAACTTTTTTTCTTTATCGAAGTATATTACGAGCAAATCCTAGATAATAAATGTGCCTTTGTGATGGCTATACATATTTGTATGGAAGAAAAGGAGGTTAATGATGGAGGATCGGAGAGGAGAATTCCTGCTCTAAGGTAATACAGAGTTGGCATTATGTGTAACTCCTGTATTAAAAAGAAGCTACACAAGTAAGACAGGCAGAACATATAATACAGAGTTGACACTTTATATAGGTAACAAACAAAACACACAGGTAGAAAATATGAATACGCAAATAACATACAACTATTTTTCTATTCCAGTCAGACATTATGAAGTTTCGTTATGATACTTATGTTTTAAAGCCTAAAGAAGTAAGTATTCTGTATTCGGAGGAATTGTCGCTATTTACGTATATTTTTGTTCAAAAATTTGAATATGACAACCTTAACAAATCGAATGAAATATCCTTATAGCTTGTCAGGAGTTTCACTATTTTCGCGAATTAGTACGGTAAATCAACTAAAAAGCAATTACATGAGATCGTTAAAATCAGTTATTAGAAAACAACCTTCTAATCATAATGCTTAATGAAGACTTGTCGAAGCATTTTGACATGCAGTGTTTTCGTCAGAAGCAATGCACTTTTATAAGTAAAGTTTATGCAAAAAAAAACTATGTATACATGATCTTAAATTTCTAGTAAAATACAACTGAAACAATATGTATAAATTGCATAAAACATTCTCCATCTATTACGCCGAGGGGCGCGTCGCCTCGCCCAATGTCTATATAACGTGTAGGGACACTCTTTTGAATAAATTGGTTTCTTCCCGCGCATCGACGGTTATGACGTATGCAAAGGTTGACCAGCACCTCCGCTCAAGACAGACCTGCTGGTGCGTATGTGTGTGTGTGTGTGTGTGTGTGTGTGTGTGTGTGTGTGTGTGTGTGTGTGTGTGTGTGTGTGTGTGTGTGTGTGTGTGTGTGTGTGTGTGTATAACCCATAGGTATGAAATTATCTTCTTGGAAGGTTGACCGGTGGTGGTGGTTGGCTATCGTGCCCCCGAATGGGGCACACGGGCTAACAATAGGCAGAGTTTTCGTAATGATCGCTGATGTCGTGTGGTGGTGGCGGACTCTGGTCAATCTACACCAACATCAGTAAATAGGCAGATATCGTGCCCCCAAGTTGGGGGACACACGGACGCAACACAACACACCCACTGGGATCTGGGCGCGGATCCATGAAGTTGACCGGGAACAACTGCTCAAAATACTCAGCCCAACGAGCTATCTACTCATCCACGTCTGAAGCGAGACAACCATCTGCTGTTTGGATACCACTCACTCGAGATGCAGACATGGAGCAGAGCTTCTTTAGGGCTCGATAGGTAGCTTGGAGGTCATAAACATTTAAAGGAGCCTCAACATCCTCCTGACATACCTCTCCTTGTCTCTCCTCAGAAGAGTTCTAGTCTTACGTGATAGAGCTTTGTACTGGTCCCGGTTTCCAGCCATCTTGGCAGCGCAACTCTTCTCTATACTGTCCAGCGCCTCCGCCGAAGCGAAGCTACTCCGTGACCTCAGACGTTTCCCAATGCACCCCTTTCAGCCTCGAGAGTTTCACGTTTAAAAGTATCCCACAATTATACTGAATTTTCAATGGCTTCGAGCAATTCGAACCGATTTGTGAATGTCACTACATACACATGAGAACATTTGAAGTCCTTCAGTTTCTCAAGACATAGTGATTACATTTCGATATCCATTTGGACTTGACATGAAGCTTGAGTGTTGCAACAGCAAGCCTGTGATCAATTGCAAAGACTTTGGTACTCGGGAAAACCCTGCAGTTCTGGAGGATCCTCCAACGAGCACTAAGGAGGATGTAATCAATCTCCTTAGCTACCCCTCCGGTATTGCTATGCCAAGTACAGCACTTGACGATGACGATGGATAGGATATTCAAACGCTGCCGCACTACACCATGGAATGCCATGGTAGCAGGAGTGAGAGTACTGTCTTTCAGCGACATTCCATTGTGGCTTTAGTTTTGGCCAATATTCTACTGTGGGATTTATTCTGAATACTTCACAATTCAACGATGGATTAAAAGATATGTAGAGTCTAGAAAACCTTGAAAATTTGAGATTTGGAGTTTCTCGTCATTCATACAACATATGCAAATTCTTTCAACAACTAAACTAGTATTGACATCTTGCCTTCAAATACCATTAATAGATCATTATAAATGTATCTTCTTTACAAACGGTAATAGGCTATAATCAATATATACCAGAAATAGGCTATCATTTTAATATATCTTCAAACTATTGGTAATTGGCTATTTATCATCTATACATGCCGGTAATAAGCCTTCACTTTCCAGTCAGTAATGGGCAATAATTAATAAATCTTCAAATACTGATATGTTATAATTAACATACATTTAACTACCAATAATAGGTTATACTTAATATATCTGCAAATATTGGTAATAGGCTATAATTAATATGTTGTCTTCAAATACCGGCAATAGGATATGATTAATATATCTTCAAATAATGATAATTGGGTATAATTAATATATCGTCTTCAAATACTGGTAATAGGATATAATTGATTTATCTTCATATAAAGCTTAAAGGCAATGATTAATATATCGTCTTTAAATATCAGTAATAAGATATATTTAATAAATCTTAATGAAAATAGGCTATGATTAATATATCTTCTTTAAATATCGGTAATAGGATATAATCAATATATCTTTAAATACTGGTATCAGGCTATAAACAATATATCGTCTTTAAATAGCGGTAATAGAATATAATCAATATATTATCAAACACTGTTAATAGGCTATCATTAATATCTTCAAATACCGGTAATTGGATATGATAACTCATCAAATATTGATAATAGACTACAAAATGTCAAGCGCAACTATCATGTGTACATTATGTGTATTATGAAGTTAAATGCACTTGATTAATTATTTGACTTCCTTTTCTTGCCATATGAACAGAAAAAAGTTAACCAGATAAGAAAAAAACAAAAACAACTCATGATAGTTTAAAAAAAATCTTAGTATAGCCAAAAAAAATTCATAACTGAATGATTGCTACTATTTCTACTACTATTACTACTACTACTACTACTACTACTACTACTACTACTACTACTAATAATAATAATAATAATAATTATAGTAATAATAATAATAATAATATTACTACTACTACTTCTCCTACAACTATTATTATTACTAGTATCACTAGTACTATTAGTACTACTACTACTACTACTACTACTACTACTACTACTACTACTACTACTACTACTAATAATAATAATAATAATAATAATAATAATATTAATACTAATACTAATATTACTACTACTATTTTTACTATCATTACTACTATTACTAATACTAGAAATGTTAATACTAATATTTTTACTATTACTACTACTAATACTTATACTACTACTTTTACTAGTACTACCACTACTACTAATAATAATAATACAATAACTACTACTACTACTACTACTACCACTTTTTATTACTACTACTACTACTACTACAACAAAGAATTATAACTATTACTATTAATATTATTACTACTATTACTAATACTAATAATAATAGTAATAACAATAATTATAATAATAATAATAATTATTATTATTATTATAAGTTTAGTAATACCAATAATAATAATAATAATAATAATAATAAAAATAATAATAATAATGAAAATAATAATTACACTAATAATCATAATAATAAAATAAAACTACTACTACTCTTACTCCTACTGCTTTTTTTTGTATATCATAAACCGTTGGCGCTAGTAGGCTTTATGGAGACTAGTTTAGACTGCCTCTGCCCGTTATTTGGCGTAGTTTTTTAGCTTTTTTATAGTGACGCCTCGAATGTTTACGTTCTCTCTTGAATATGTTGAGAACTAGAGATGCTATTGCTGCTACAGCCTCAGATGCATATAAACATTGTAAGTCCCGTCTGAGGACAGTATGGCAGTAATTTGGGTAATCCTTGGCCACTCGGCGGTAATACCAGAGATAGAAAAGTGGCCCGCGAATATCGGGGGATCGAACCAGGGTCCCTAGGTTTGCATGCCCAAACGCTGAACACTGTACCACCGCCTCCCCTACTACTACAACTACAACTACAACCACTACTACTACTACATTTATTACCACCACACACACTTACAATGAGTGAGTTGTAATGAGCTGATCCGAGCCGTAGCACCACCCTTTGCTTGTCCACCTCCCAGCGTGTAGGGACATAAAAAGTGCGGTCATACCTGAGAAATACAGAGTGGCTTAGACAGTCAGCTGACAATTAAATAAAAGAAAAAAGGAAGGAAGAAAGGAAAGAAAGAAGGGATACTTTAATGTATCATACTGAAATCAAAATGAAAAAAGGATATGGAAGGGGCTATTCTTTTGTATGTAGTAGAGCTGTTAATATGTTCATACCAAAATTTAAGGAAAAAGGTAGTAAATTTTGATGTAGCATATATGTTAACAATAAAATGGAAGAGGAAATACTATTGAGAGTAAAAAAAATAGTAAATCCAGTAGCCTATAACAATCATAGAGGCAAATCCGTGCAAATTCCCCTCAATGTATCTTCCTGGGAGAAAGATGAATTGAAATGCTGAAGTATATTACCTGTGCCCATCAAGTTCAACAAGAGGTTATATTTTCACTTTGTTTAGTTTGTTTCTTCGTCAGTATATTAGCAGCTTCCTGACAACACCATACATTGCAACCTCATAAAGGACCCCTTACCTAATTCTCAACTGTATTAAATTTTGAAGTCAATCACAGGTTAAGATCAGGAATAATTAAGTTGCCATAAGTATTCCTATTGGACATTATCTTGGGCACCACCTTCAGTACGACCAGCTACATTCTGACTGCCCATTTACAGCATTTTCAAGAATTAATAACTGTCAAAATGCACCATAACTTTGCAAAATAGTCATATGGTCAGCAGCAACTTTAAATAGATGTTTTTCTAAAGTGAGTACTTCACAGCAACTGCTGCTGCCAGCTGAGAGTTAATAGGGAAGTTGACATCAAAATATTTGAGGGAATAAGGTAAAGCAGATAGGGAAAAAAGCAAATACCTTAACAGCTCCAGTAAATAGAAAAAAAACGTGCGATAAAAAAAACTCTTACATTATTCAAGAGAGAAAGAGAAAAAGAATAGGTAGTTGGAAATAGGAACCCATGCCCATAGATGATATGGTAAAACTGTGTGATCAGATAATTGGTGGCATGGAACAACGTACATTTATTAGTGTTCAATAAATTATGTCAGTTTATTCAATCAAAGAAAGATTGCTTAGACAGAAAGCTCTGTTAATGAAACAGATGACACTGGAGGTGTTTAAAAAGACAATCTCTCGTAGTGCTGCTGAACTGAATGGTCACCATAACAACAATGACAACATTGATCTACACTCTTCTTTAGGATCCTCAACTAGTTGTTTTGTCCTTTTACTGCATGTAAGTATATGTTCATGTGTTCAGCTTAGTTTGAGCCAGTTTATGTTTAAAAGTTTCACTTAATGTTTTATCTTTTTTCATTATTAATCCGGGTGATTCAAGAATCCCCGAGCTAGGCCATCTAAGGCCATGTAGCCCCACTAGGGTGACAAGAGTGCTGCCTCCCTCACTGAGTAAATGCCGGGATCAAAGTTCAAACTTGCGACCACGAGCAGAGCACTCTACCACTGAGCCATCCGGTCCCTTGTAATGTTTCATCTAAAAGACGTTTAAATCAACGCTAAAAATATTCCATCCCAAAATCCAAAAAATTTTGAAATTCCGAAAGTATCTGGTCCCAAGGTTTTCGGATAAGAGATTGTGAACCTGTATATATATATATATATATATATATATATATATATATATATATATATATATATATATATATATATTCTACCGAAACAATACTTTCCTCATTGCTGCCATTTTATTCTAGCCAACATGCAGTTGCCTTCAAAAAGAAAGAAGCACCTTAGGCTCATTGGTGAAGGGAAACCTTAGCAAAAAGGAAATTAGAATCTCCCAACGATCACAATAGCGGCAGCAACTTTGCTCTAAGTGCTGATGAGAGTTTTTGCGCCAAAATGTGGGCTCAAGCAAAAAAAAACTAAGTTTGGAGGTCAGCCTCGGGTCAACTTTGTTGCCCAAAATGCAGTCTTAGATCACAACTTTGGAGATGAAAAGGTATCACTACTGCAAAAAATGAGCATCACTTCAACTCAGCTCAGGAAGTCTTCAATATCAAGATTTAAAAAGAATGAAACACCCAAGTTCAAAAAGAAGTATACAGAACATGAAACTGGTGAGTTCCAGAACAAAAAAAACTGGCAACAATGAGGAGTGTTGCAGCTCTAACACCTCTAATACCTCACTACAAGATGGGTGGGAGGAACCATGAGCCATTGAAGACTAATTATGACTTTTTAAACCATTTTTCCAATATCCAAATTCAAAGAAATGGTGGATCAACACGGGCCACATGATAAAAAAGAGCAATGAGGACACACATAATAATGAAAAAAAACTTATTGTTTGAGAGCCTGTATCTCAAAACTACAAATCTGCAAATAAAAATTTAATGATTCAGCCATTTCTTCACAGATCATAACAACATTTTCAGGGATGGGAGAAAGGACAACAATCTACACAACTTTGCATTCAAATTTTATCATTCGTGTCTTGTTTCTGGAAAATGCAGAGAAGTGAAAATCAGCAGAATATTTAAAGTTGTGGTAAAATTACATTTCTTCAAACATGATACAATAAAATAAAAATTGAGCACATAGTCTTAAAGATGAATAGTGCAGCAACATATGTGCTGAATTTGAAGTGGGAAAATATAGAAACCTTTGACACATTACATTTTAAAGGGGTATCAAAAAATAAATAATAAGTGATAGAAATGTTATATATGATGTGCCCTATCACTATGCAAATTTCAGTAAAAAAAACAAATAAATAGAAAGACAAAAACGGGACCAAACGAAGTCTCCTTTAAAACACAAAATATCAAGAAGGATCTCACCATGCCCAGCCGATGTGGTCCCTGAGAGCTTTGTCTTGTGTTACATCGTTGTAGCTGCTTGGAACAGCCATGGAGATCACTGGTCCACTCTGCCGGGTTATGCAAGGTTGTTAAGCAAGATTATGGGGGAGTAAATACAGGTCTTTTGCTATATATTATCTTGATACCTTACACATGCTAAAAAAAAAAAAGCCAAAACAAAGTAACAGAAAGTCAAATAAAGTCTTACACATGTTGTCATCTGATACACATCTCATCACCCTTTGTACACCCGACTCAAAACAATGATACTTTCACACTCAATAAACCTGAGAACAACACACTAACACATTCTCAAAACCTTTATATGACTCTCATCACCTAAGATCAATTTCTGCATACACACCATTTTTGTGGCTTCCTCACTTAAAAACTCGAACCACACTCCTTACACACTCTCACTAACACTGTAGAACACACTCTTTATGAATGAAAATTAAATCTGACAGCGAATATTGCAGAAATTGATGTAGAAAAAGTTAGAGGAGGTATCAATCAGAGTTGGGTTCAAGTACAGGCTACTGCACTTAAGTCCAAGTACCTGGATATTTTTCAAGTACAAGTACAAGTACAGTCACTTTGCTATATACTTAAGTCCAAGTCCAAGTACATGTCATTGTACTTAAGTAGTACAAGTACAAGGTGAAGGAGTTGAGAGTGGAGCGTGACAGGAAATAAACGCGTCTGGTCCTGTCTAGACAGTGTCTACTGTAGCATGTTACCAATTGAGAAAATACTACATAATTATGCTCCTTTATTATTACACTACAATATCATAACACTCAATGTAAGTATTTACCCAATAGTATCAACACAAAGTTCAATACAATCTGTAAACAGTATATAACTTTTGATTAAATACAATGTACTTATTTGTACTTGAATGTAGTTGGTATTTTTCAAGCACTTTGGATCTAAGTACAAGTACATGAAAATCTGTACTTAAGTCCAAATACAAGTACATGTACATGTACTTGGACCCAACCCTGATATCAATACACCTGGAGTCGCCATTAAGAGAGTGGTCCATCCTGGGGACATTATTGGTCCCCTAGATGGACATTTACTTGCAACAAGGCAGCAAAAGTCAGGTGAATCATTGGATGAATTTCTGAGAGAACTGCATAAGTTAAGTAAAGATTGTAACCTAAAAGCTCTGAATGCCAAACAGTATCATGAAGAGTTAATTTGAGATGTCTTCATTAATGGCATTGCCTCACCTTTGTTACGT
The DNA here is from genome assembly GCA_029783475.1 of Metacarcinus magister. Classification (NCBI taxonomy): domain Eukaryota; kingdom Metazoa; phylum Arthropoda; class Malacostraca; order Decapoda; family Cancridae; genus Metacarcinus; species Metacarcinus magister. Next base: position 3,673,137 of record JAPQNM010000009.1, on the reverse strand, counting down.
CAACACCTCTTGGAAAATAACACACATGACCTACAAAGTGCTTATAATCAAGCTGCTTCATTAGATCTAGCACAACACAATGCTGATGCCTACACACTTGAGACGACTCATACAGATGCTGTAGTGAAATCTAAGACTTGTGAAGAGGATGTCTTGGCAAGTGATGGGGAGAGGACCACACCTGACCACACTTCACTTCCTTCTGAAGGATCTTGCAATCTGCAAGACAGAAATGCTTCTTCTGTGGTGGCCCTCGCCATTATCGGAATAGCTGTCCAGCAGGTGAAGCAATTTGCAATAAAAGTGCCAAGTAGGGACATTTTGCCCAAGTGTGCAAGTCCAGAACTTCATCAGGCTCAGTAGCAACAGTGTTCAGCTCCCAATGTTCTGGCTACAATTAACAATGTTCCACAGGGTCTTTCACAGGCTGCAACTTCAGTAACAGTTGTTGGTTGGGAGATAAGTGGTATCATGGATTCCTGTAGTACTGACACCTACATTAGTGAGATAGTTGCACGGGAACTGAAACTGAAATTACATCCAACCAGTAAGGACATTACTATGGCTTAGAAATCTCTGAATACCAGTTCTCCAGGATGTGTTGTAGTAGATCCTATCCTCAGTCTCAATAACCAGTCATATCCTGCCACACGTCTTGGCATACTGAGTGATCTATGTTCTGATGTAATACTTGGCCAGGACTTCCAACGGCAGCACCTGAGTGTGAAGTTTGAATTTGGTGGACCTAGGCCTGAGTTGACTTTAAATGGTGATGGTACATACTGTGCTCTCACAGCTGCAGTAATAGAAGAACCATTTCTCTTTCCTAACTTGTCACATAACTGTTCAATAGCTACTATATCAAGACGTTTCAGTAAAGATGACCAAGAGTTTATTGCAGATGAAATTAACAAGTTACTTTTAGAAGGGGTAATTGAAAATAGCTTATCTTCCTGGCAAGCTCAAGTTGTGGTTGTGAAGGACCCAACTAATCACCATAAGAAGAGGATGTGTATTGACTATTCACAGACTATAAACCAGTATACCGAGTTGGATGCATACCCACTACCAAGGATTGATGAGATGGTGAATGACCTTGCAAAATACAATGTGTTCTCTACTTTTGAACTGAAAAGTGCTTACCATCAATTACCAGTAAAGGAGTCAGACAGGAAGTATACAGTAGGCCCCCCAAGGGTGCACACTCAAAGGGTGCGAAATTCCAAGGGTGCGGGCACTACCAGTGCGGCACTTATATTATATGAATATTACCAAGAACATTAGCTGATGTGATATAATTATCCCCATTTTTATTTTATCGCATATGGCGAAAATGGCGAGCGCCAGCGCAAGCCCTGCCTTTATACACCTCTCTTCACTCTTAGACACCATAGAACACTCTTGTACCCTTACACACCATTGAGGAGATTTAATACAACCTGAAATCACCAAACACACCCTTACATACCTTACGGAGGGGCTGGCTGTACCACTGCTCACGAAATCCTTTGTCTGGGTCATGGAGAAGTGCAAGCCGAAATTCCCACAGCCCATCCAGTGACCGCACCTCCCTGTTTGGTGACTCCCTGGGGTAAAGGCCGCCCCAAGGCACATCATCATCCACTCCCTTACTCAATGCTGGTGCCCCAAGATGTCCCATAGCAAGGAGTGCTAGATGGAGCCACATCATTGTTGTTATCTATCTGTGGGTCATGGCAGTGGGTGGTAAGAGTTTACTGGGTTCGGTTGAGGTTTGGTAATTAATTAATAAGATTGCAAAAATTTTTTTTTCGACCCACACATTAAATGGCCAACACTTGAACAATTGTGAATTTAGAATGCATATTAAGCAATGTAATTACTGTCTTTCTTGTTTCCGTTATTTTTTGCACTATTATACAAAGTGGGAGTATAGAAATTTGCTGTCATGACATATTTAGACTGTTTTAGTACAAATAACTACATAAGCATAAGGTATTACATTGAAGGAAAATACATAGTTAAGAAATATTTCAATCAACTAAATATTTGTTTAAATCAATCGGAAAAGGATATTTTTTTT
>JAPQNM010000009.1:3641245-3651245 GCA_029783475.1 Metacarcinus magister | reverse complement strand
AGAGAGTGAGGAGGGTATCAACCAAGTTCTTAGAGTGTTAGAGAATTATGGTAACCAGTGGAAAATGAAGATCAACAGTAGTAAGACAAAAGTGGTGGTGTTTGGAAGAGGAAGAGCCCAGACCACAAGTTAGGATTTCAAATTTAAGAATGAAATAGTGGAAGTAGTAGGAGAATATTAATACCTTGGAGTCTTATTCAGTAGTAATGGGAGACTTAGGAAAGGACAAGAAGAATATGTTCAAGCAGTGACGCGAGCTATGTACAGCCTTTTAAGAAAGTGTAGGAAATTTGATCTCCCTGCTGACCTTCAAATTGATTTATTCAGAGCTACAGTGTTACCAGTGATGTCGTATGGCTGTGAGGTGTGGGGACATAATGTAATAAGTGAGCTGGAAATTTTACATATGAGGTATTTAAAGCATTTGTTGTGTGTCCACAGAAATACTTGTAATGACATTGTTTATGGGGAACTTGGGGTAAATCCTATAGATGTTGATATTAAAGAAAAATTTGTTAGTTATTGGATTAGACTTATCACTGGAAGACAAGAAAAGTTTGGTTATGTAATTTATCAATATTTGTTGCACCTATATACTGCTGGACTGTACACTTCTCACTGGCTCAAAGAGATCAAATCCATTGTCAGGGCCGAGGTGACTACCAATTGATATTATGCTTCTATAGAGTTGTGGGGAAGAAAAATCATGGAGTATGATACCCCGAATATATTTACACACACAAAAATAGCAAACAGTAGGCTAAAAGCCAAAATAAATCACCAACGACGAACTGCTCGTAAACAATTACCATAGCAGGGGTATGGCACCCAAATAACGCCCTGTACAGCTGTCTGGAGGGTGAGATGCGTGGCAGCAACACTCGGCAACGTATATTGCTCCTCAGACAGCAGGGAGGGTCGAATGGTGTAGGTACAGTTGAAGGGCACACTGGAAGGGAGCCCAAGTCTCCAGAAATGCTTTCGGAATGTTGAGAACCAGCAGCAGGTGGTGAGGTGTTGTCAGGTGAGAGAGCTAAGGCGTTCTGCCTGTTCCCGATCCGGCGGCGTGGAGCTTGCCTCGGTTAGACTACCCCCCTACTCCTGGACAAGGGGGTGGGGTAGTGGCGGGGAAACCGGTGAACAAGTAGTTGGAGAGGTGAATCAGCGCCGGCAGACTGGAGTGGTAGTTCAACCACTAATTAGGGGGAGACGAGGCAGGTGCAGTTCCTCACACATGCCCAACTAAAACATCTGTTGCACAGCTGATGTCGAAGAACTGCAGCTGACCAGGAGATATAAACAAACTTATAATAGACTTGAGTGCAGGAAACAAAACTTGTAAATGACTGGAGTGCAGGAAAACAAAAATAAAGAAGAGCTATTGCCGGCTGAGAAGGTCGGCTCCAATGTTGTCTGTCCCGGCAACATGAACAACCCTAAATTTATAGGGTTGAAGACCTAAAGCCCATCGTAGTACTCTATCATTTTTACCTTTAAATTTCTCAAGGTATATTAGAGGCTTGTGGTCTACTTCAAGGATAAATTCCTTACCTCGAAGATAGAAGTCAAACCTATGAATGCCGAACACGATGGCCAGGCATTCCCTCTTGATGGTAGAGTATCGTCGTTCCCGATCAAGTAGTTTCCGGCTGGCATGGGATGGGGACGATCATCATGGTACTGTAGGAGTACAGCACCTAATCCATAGTTTGAAGCATCGGTACGTAAGACGAAGGTCTGGCTGGGATCCGGAAGACGAAGAATAGGTCCCGAAGTCAAGGCTTGCTTCAGCAGCTTGAACCGTTCATTCAGATCTTCAGTCCACTGGAGGGGATCCCATAGCGGCTTCTTCAACAAGTCAGAGAGGGGGCCGGTAAGCTCAGAATCCTGAGGAATGAAAGCTTTGTAAAATGATATCAAACCTAGGAAACTCCGGAGTAACTTCTTGGTGGTAGGAGGAGTCATGGAGGTGATGGCAGTCAACTTGCCAACTTGTGGTTGAAGATGGTCGCGTGACAAAACAAATTCCAGATAGTTGATGGACTCTGCTCCAAACCGGCACTTTTTAAGTTTGACAGTCAGACCGTTTTGTTGTAGTCTATCTAAAACAGACTTGAGGGCAGAGATGTGAGTGGGCCAATCAGATGAATACAAAAATATTATCAAAATAAAATGAAACATTGGCCAAGCCAGCAAGCACAATCCTCATTAAACGAATATAAGTGGCACAGGCCGTAACAAGACCAAAAGGCATCCGAGTAAATTCCATCAGGCCCTTGTGAGTTGGAAACGCAGTGAAGCGTCGAGCTTTGGCAGAAAGTGGAACCTGGTAATATGCCTTACTCAAATCTAGCTCTGAGAAGAACTCAGCACCAACGAACTTATGCAGCTCTGTCTCAATACTGCAGGATGGTTCAGCATGAAAAATAGTAACGGAGTTGAGTAACCTGTAATCAATGGCCATCCGATACGTACCGTCGGACTTCCTGACCATGATAACCGGAGATCAGTGTGGAGAGGTTGAAGGTTGGATGATTCCTTGACTCAACAGTTGCTCAACCTCTTCCTGGTAGTAGTAGTAAAAATAGTAATAGTAGTAGTAATAGTAGTAGTAGTAGTGGTAATAATAGTAGTAGTAATAGTAGTAGCAGTAGTAGTAGTAGTTGAGAGGAAAACCAGTGGAAAAATCACTAAGAGTTACAATGTAACGGTGCCCTTCAGAAGATGGTGGAGACAAGGGACCTACCAAGTCAATGGCAACTCTGGAGAAGGGTTCAGTTACGACAGATAACGGTTGAAGAGGTACTGGACGTACCCTTCCCTTAGCTAACATACGTTGACACTTGTCGCAGGAACGGCAGTAATCCCGGATGTCTGCACACATCCCTGGCCAATAAAAGTCTTGACATACCTTCATCTGGGTCTTCCGGTGGGAGAAATGTCCAGCTAAAGGACCTTCGTGAGCAACACGTAGGATGACGGGACGGCAATCGCTGGGAACAACCAAGGATAAACCATTTACCTTTTGAGGGTGATCCGAGGAGAGACATTTTCGGTACAGGAGGCCGTCCTCATGTATGAACTGGTATGTGGCACCATCCCGGGCCTTCTCAACTTCTTGAGTGGTAGCCTTTGATTGTAAACACGTCAAGGAAGGACAGGATTCCTGAAGTTGACGAAAACTGATCAGGGGTTACAGTCAAAGGATGGAGCTTAGGCAGAACTAGAGGGTGGACCCGTTTAGATCGACCGGCTCTGGTCTCCACAGCACACACTTGAGTAGTTGAGGACTCAACTGGTGGTAGATGCGGACATCCAGAAGGGAAGTTGTCCTTGTCTTGAGAGGAGAGGGAAGAACCGGGCGAAAGCGAGTCATCAGGAGGCAACAGAGGATCTTGTAGGGAAGAAACGTCGGTGGTGGCTTGGTCATGGTCACTATGGAGAAGATCGTTGTCATTAGTGAGTAGAGAATCAGGACTATCAGGATCTTGTACCCCGGGAATATTCCCAACTAGAGCACTAGCAAATTTAATTGGGGCCCTTACAGCATCTGTCCAACCAGTGTAAAATGGGCACCGTAAGTAACACTTAACGACAGGAAATTCGTCGATGCGTCCCAAATAGTCAGCAACTTGTACTTTGGGGCAGAGTGATGGGTCAATGTCTGGCAAGGCTTCCTCGGAAATTACAACTCCAGAGCATCCGGTATCCCTAATTATAGACGAAGACCATGACCCATTAATAAGCCCCGTAACTGAGAAGTTAGGCACTTTATGGTCTTCTAAACAAAATCCAACCTTATTGGGGGGCGTGGTAGTAGATCCATCCTTGAATGCTCGAGGATTCCTGGGACAGCGTGGTCGTATATGTCCTGCTTCCCCACAATTGTGACAAGTCACGGTTGAGGGAGTCTGACTCCCAGGAGAAGGTAGAGGCTGGAGTGGAGTAGCAAGTCGAGGGGAGATTTTCTTAGCGTTGTTGTAGGAAGAGACCTTAGGATAGGCGTTGTGGGCGGATGCCCAGTCATCCGCTAGTTGTATTGCTTCCTTCAGCTGTGTAGGCCTTCTTTCCTTGATGAATAGGCGTATTTCTGCTGATAAGGAGGACAGAAATTGGTCAAAGATAATAAACTCCCTTAAATCAGCATAAACATTGGCCACAGAGGAAGACTCAACCCAAGAATCAAACATCCTCGATAACTGGGTAACAAACTGATGGTAGTTCTGTCCTACTCTAATCTTGTTTGACCTGAAATCCAGCCGGTAGCCATCTGGAGTTTTACTGAAGCCTGTTAACAAGGCTTGCTTCAGTAACTCGTAATCCTCAGTGGTGGATGACGGAAGGGACGTGTAGAGTTCGGCAGCTTTACCAGTAAGGAGGCAACCCAGACGAACGGCAAAGGTATCTCTGGGTAAAACCAGCATCTCGGCCACACGCTCAAACCTAGTTAAGTATGTGGCAATGTCCTCTTCATCCTTGTATGGTGGTAGACTAGGTCTGGAAACAGGATCATGTGATGGTATGACTGAGGGCTTACCTTTAGCTGCAATTTCTGCCAGCTTGATCTCTTTCTCCCTCTCAGCTTGTCTTTCTTCTCTTTCCTTCTCAGCTTGTCTTTCTTCTCTTTCCTTCTCAGCTTGTCTTTCTTCTCTTTCCTTCTCAGCTTGTCTTTCTTCTCTTTCCTTCTCAGCTTGTCTTTCTTCTCTTTCCTTCTCAGCTTGTCTTTCTTCTCTTTCCTTCTCAGCTTGTCTTTCTTCTCTTTCCTTCTCAGCTTGTCTTTCTTCTCTTTCCTTCTCAGCTTGTCTTTCTTCTCTTTCCTTCTCAGCTTGTCTTTCTTCTCTTTCCTTCTCAGCTTGTCTTTCTTCTCTTTCCTTCTCAGCTTGTCTTTCTTCTCTTTCCTTCTCAGCTTGTCTTTCTTCTCTTTCCTTCTCAGCTTGTCTTTCTTCTCTTTCCTTCTCAGCTTGTCTTTCTTCTCTTTCCTTCTCAGCTTGTCTTTCTTTTCTTTCTCTTTCCTTCTCAGCTTGTCTTTCTTCTCTTTCTCTTTCCTTCTCAGCTTGTCTTTCTTCTCTTTCTCTTTCCTTCTCAGCTTGTCTTTCTTCTCTCTCAGCTTGTCTTTCTTCCCTTTCGTGTTTCTGCTGTTCTACGATCCACTGGCCAATTTCCTTGCCCTGCAGACCGAGGGCTTCACCCTGCTCCTTCAGTTCTTGAAAGGAAGACATGGAGAAGACCAAACAGAGAACACAATACAAAAACAAAAAAATTGGACAACACCTCACGTGCAAAATCTGGCAAAAGCAAGAGTTTGACAGCAATCAAAACACTCTCATAACATTACTCCCGGGCCTCAGGCAGCAACGGCGCGCAGCAGCGACTTACAGATTACAACCCACAATCTGTAAAAATATAATAAATAATTGGTAGTTCTTATCCTGGCGAGGTCGCCAATATGTCAGGGCCGAGGTGACTACCAATTAATATTATGCTTCTATAGAGTTGTGGGGAAGAAAAATCATGGAGTATGATACCCCGAATATATTTACACACACAAAAATAGCAAACAGTAGGCTAAAAGCCAAAATAAATCACCAACGACGAACTGCTCGTAAACAATTACCAGAGCAGGGGTATGGCACCCAAATAACGCCCTGTACAGCTGTCTGGAGGGTGAGATGCGTGGCAGCAACACTCGGCAACGTAGATTGCTCCTCAGACAGCAGGAAGGGTCGAATGGTGTAGGTACAGTTGAAGGGCACACTGGAAGGGAGCCCAAGTCTCCAGAAATGCTTTCGGAATGTTGAGAACCAGCAGCAGGTGGTGAGGTGTTGTCAGGTGAGAGAGCTGAGGCGTTCTGCCTGTTCCCGATCCGGCGGCGTGGAGCTTGCCTCGGTTAGACTACCCCCCTACCCCTGGACAAGGGGGTGGGGTAGTGGCGGGGAAGCCGGTGAACAAGTAGTTGGAGAGGTGAATCAGCGCCGGCAGACTGGAGTGGTAGTTCAACCACTAATTAGGGGGAGACGAGGCAGGTGCAGTTCCTCACATCCATATTAAACAAATGTGGCTTGTCAGGAGTGTGGTTGTACCAGGAGGTGCCTAACCCTGTGTGGCTGAGAAAAACTGTGGAACAAAGGCTTAAAGATCAGTGGATCTCTCATTGATATAGCAGTGTCATGATGAAGTCTGTATATAGTACATATGTAACCTTTAAAAGTTTATTTGGTAGGGAAGAATACTTAACAAAACTAAAGACAAAATCAAGAATTATTTTTGCTAAACTAACAACAAACAACAACAGGTTACCAATAACAGCTGGAAGGTACCAGAATGTCCCTAGAGAGGAAATATATTGTAACAAATGTGATGCTCAATTATTAGGAGATGAATATCATGTAGTATTAGTGTGTAACAACCAGACAATAAGCCAGCTGAGGCACCTATATATGCCAGAGTTCTTCTGGACAAGACCAAATAGGGAAAATTTTTGTTCACTAATGTAGTGCAATGATATAGATATATTCAATAAGTTTGTATGTTTCTTGGGTGCAACATTTAAAATGTTTAGGTAAAATTGAAGACAATATGTATCTGTGAGTTATATGATATTGATGTGGATGGTTGTGTTTATGTATACAAATGTAGCAGCTGTGCTCCATACTTCTTTTGAAATCTGAGCAATAAACTTAATTCAATTCAAAATAGCTGTATGCCCTTGTGGTGGAAGGTAGTGTTGTTGCGTTCGCGTTCTCGTGTGCCGTATTATGGTGGTTTGGGGTATCTCACACCCCATATAAGTGTGGACGCACTATTTAGCTGGGGCTTATCACATCCAATACAGTGATAAATGCAATATGTTCTGGGGTTTGTGTTACCCCAAAAAGTGTGTGCGTACTAAGTGGTGGGGTATGCGTGATAAGTTCGCACTTATTAGAAAAATATTGGACATATTCGTGGAAAAATGTATGTATGGTGAGAATTTAACTGTAGACGATAAGCTGCTGGAGTTCCGAGGCCCATTTATAATGCATATACCGAATAAACCAGCAAAGTACGGTATCAAGATCGTCCTAATAAATGATAATGACAGCAAGAATCTCCTGGGATCTATACGCCCAGTGCGTGGACTGCAACAACTAAGCAAGGTAAGCTCGTTTTCTATCACTAAATGGTCATTGATTACTGTATATTACTGTAACAGAATGTTTATAGCACATACGTTAACTTTTTTTATATATAAAAAAATCCCTGTAATTTAGTGTTCAGTTATTAGAGTAAAAACATTGTTATAAAAATTTGGTGTTGCTCAAACTCACTCATATTACTCTCATATGGTGTCGTCTTGGGGTCATAGAAAAAAAATATAAAATAATAAAAAAAAAATAACAAAGTGAAAAATGCCATGTCTTGACTAAAAAAAAAGCCACTTATTTGCTTCTCTCCTGTACAGTTCGTAGGTGTGTGTTACGATTGGGACTCCCTCAGCTAATGCTCCTGTGACCTGGGTCTGGCTGGAAAAAAATTTCAAGTCTTCGGCTGGAGCAAATTTTTAGTATCAATTTTTATGTTGGCATATAGCAAAATTTCTGAAATTTCAAAAATTTTTTGAGTTGTCCATAAAATATTAGTTTTTTTGTTCAATTCATTTGTTCTGGAAAAGAAATAAAATAATATGTATTGTAATTCTTGTTTTTTTATTAGAAACAATAAAATTTTATTGCAAATGTGTATTATTGATTTTCCAAAATGGGATATGTCAAACCCCACGTAAGTGTTGGTGTGACGCAACCATAGGGTAAGTGTTCTAGGGTTAAGAGAACACTGAAGTATATCATAAGTTGGGTCAGTCATTTTTGTCTACACTCATTCATGATGTATCCTGATACCCCATCTGCTCTAATTGCTTTTGTCTCACTCAATTCTTTCATGATTTCCTATGTCTCCTCCATATTTATTTTGTTTTCCTACATCTCATATTTTCTTTTGTGTCCTTGTGGCATTTTAAATTCATATTATGTTGTAAATTCTTTCTGAATATTGCTATTAAGTATTTCATATATTTCTGTAGGGTTCTCATATACTTTCTCATTTTTTTCAATCTAGTTATATTTTTTAATGCATTATTTTTCCATAAATTAACTTATGAAACAGCTTTGGTTTTCCCTTGCCTTTGTTAATGATATCATTTCATATCTCTTCTCTTCTTCTCTTCTTACCCTTTCAATATTAATTCCTGTTAAGCTCATGTTCTCTTTCCATTTCTGAATCGGGTTTTCTTTTTATTCGCTTCCATGTTTCACCCCTTTTCTTTTTAGCTATTTCACACTTTTCTTTTTCCTTTTACTTTATGAAATGGAATGTATTTTTTGACTCTTTGGTCGCATGTCATCAGGAAAATCATATTTTTCTTGCATTTGCTTTAGTTCCTTCATTTTCATCCAGTCAGTTTCATTGAAAAACTTCTTTGAGCTATAGTGTGCTTTTTCATAATTCCTCTTTTCTTTCTATATGATTCCTCCCGTTTATCTCCCTTAATCTTAATATCTAGGACCACATGGTCACTCCTTCCAAAGAGCACTCATAATTAATATATTTTTCCAGATTAATTCCTTTATTAATTGATAGGTCCAACTTGGTTTATCTGCTTCTCGTCTCAAAAAAATTATTTCTCCACGTATTTTCACTTTGCTTTCATACATCACCCGCTTTACTTCACTTCAATTATAATCTCCCACCAGTGTTACTCTTTTACTGCTTTTAGTAATAATTTCTAAACTCTCATGTAATACCCGAAATGTAAAAGTCCTGTACAGTCCCCCTTAACAGTTCTCTATAAAACAAATTACTTACTTATATCAACCTAATTATTATTCACTTCAAATTAAAATCAATCTTCATATCTTAAAGTAATTAATTTTGCTAGTTTTCCTTTCATAAGTTTAATAACAAAAGATGATGCAATCCGTGGAAAATTCCTACCCAAACACAGATTTCCCGCTAATACTCGTTCGAGTTCCCACTTACTCAAAATTCCTTTCATGTAATAATTGAATTCAAAATTATTAGTTTAATTAATAACACTTTTTCTACACCATAATTAATTATGTATAAACTAGTAACAATATTATATCTCAAAGACAAGTGACGATAGTAATCAAATGGGAGAAAATTCTTAGTAAGTTACCCCAACGTAGATGCAACCCCCCCCCCACACACACACACCTCCCCCTGCACGCCAAGCATTGTCTCCCATCCCAGTAAGCGTCTAATCTCCGCCAAGCCCACAGGTCAGTGTGTCATCCCGTATAATCCATTAATATTCGCTACATCCTTCATTATACAGTGTTCTAATATATGCAGTAATCTTCTCTTTGAATATGTTAAGTCACTGAAAGCCCTTTTAAGGCTGATTAAGTGTTGATAATAACAATGTTTCCCATTTCTATCTGTTGTCTCGGCGTCTCAGCCCCTCAGACAGCATGGTCCCCTTTTCATAGCCAGGTGGAAAAACAGACAAAGGAAGAGAGTTCCACAGTTTACCAGTGTAGGGGATAAAAGAGTGAAGATATTGGTTAACTCTTAGAAAGATGGATAGAATAGGGATGAGATGAAGTAGAAAGTCTTATGCAGCGAGGCCGCGGGAGGGGTGGAGGCATGCAGTTACCAAGTTCAGAAGAGCAGTAAGCATGAAAATAGCAGTAGAAAAGAGATAAAAATGCAACATGGTGTCGGTGACTTATAGAATCAAGAGTCAGTTAGAGGAGGAGAGTTGATGAGACGAAAACCTTCAGACTCCACCCTGTTTAATACAGCTGTGTGAGTTGACCCCCCCAAAAAAAAACATGAGAACCATACTCCATACATGGGCGGATAAGAGCCCTGTATACAGCAAGCAGCTAGGTGAAAGAATAAAATGGACGCAGACGAAATAGGACACCTAATTACTTGGAAGCTGATTTAGCAAGCGTAGATATATGAAATTGCCAGTTTAGATTTTTAGTAAAGGATA
>JAPQNM010000009.1:3621245-3633745 GCA_029783475.1 Metacarcinus magister | reverse complement strand
GAGAGAGAGAGAGAGAGAATTCTCGCAAGAAAATATACAAGAAAAATAAACAAAATAAGCATTAAACTGTTATGAGAATACACGAAAGGAGCAAAAGGAAGAGGTGGAGGATAACTCAGAGGAGAGAAGGAAAATGTTAGCAGAAGAATTTGTTTATGTCTAATAATCACACCTTACGTGTGTGTGTGTGTGTGTGTGTTGTGTGTGTGTGTGTGTGTGTGCGCGTGCGTGCGTGCGTGGGTGGGTGGGTGTGTGTGTGTGTGTGTGTGTGTGTGTGTGTGTGTGTGTGTGTGTGCGTGTGTGTGCGTGTGGGTGTGTGTGTGTGCGTGTTTCTTATCATAGAAGAAATAGTAATCAAAATTTCCTCTAAAAAAATAGATTCCTTATCACAAACTGAATATCACAGTAAATTCTTTGAAAAAATAATATTTGAATCCTTATTACAAACTAAATATCACAGTAAATTCTTTCCGTTCACAGCCGCAGTATCACGTGCAGATAATACTCAGATATCCTTTATAGTCCATAAATACATACAAAAAATAAATTTTGGTTACATGAAAGGAAATTAATGTTGGTATTATTTAGAATTTAGAGGTTCTTATTGAGGAAAAGAATCATAATAATGTTTTCCTCCTTTAGGCTGCATCGCCGATGTGAAATAAGTTACCCTGCCTTGGAAAAGAGCTGTTCTGAAGGAACAGAAGATGCAGGTGTGCACATGAATTTTTTCACTAGGTGTTGCAGTTTAGGGAACAGTGTGGCGTGTTCCCTCCACCATGCTAGGGGATCGTCTTTGTGTATGTGGGGCTCCTCAAGGTATCTCCTCATTTCTATGAAGGGGACTGAAGTTGGTTGAGAAGAGACGTGTGACTTATAATCTTTGATTTTGTTGTCAAAATCACTCCAGAAAGATTTTTTCTTTTCTTGTGGCATAGTGTTCAAGGGTTTGTTTGGCTTTTGAGAAGTGCTTGGCTCTTTTGGCTCTTCTGAACGCATCAAACTGATCAAGCGTTCTTGTATAGTTGTGATGTTCGACGCATCTACAAATGGGACCTTTTTAAATCTTGTATCTTAAAAGGTGGAAGCTTCCAGGAAGATGTTGCTTTCCATGACAGAAAACCTTCGCTTTATTTGACGAATTAACTGTCTGCCAATCTGATTATCTGTGCCGATGCAGGAATTTAGAGAGAGAGAGAGAAGTTACCTTCCCTGCCGATATTTCTTTAGAAGCCTCTTCAAATGGTTCCAAGGCGTTCACAGTGCTCTGAAGGAGCGTAATTTCATTATTGTCGAGGCAGAAAGCATTTTTACTAAGTAAACAGAGCGTATAGTGACATTTTCGTGCTGCTCCAGGTTTCTTTCAATCATGTAATACGTGGAGTTCCACCTTGTCTCAATATCCTGAATTAGTTTTTTGGCAGGCTGATTATTTTGTTACTGTACTTGAGCAAGCCTGTCAGAAGCCTTGATGTTGTGGTGGAAGAAAGCTACAATTTCTTTTACTCTTTGCACATCAGGAGTATTTTTTATGGCATCTGGCACAACTAGGTTTAATTTATGTGCGAAGCAGGGAATATGTTTGACATTTAGTGCTTTGACCGCTGCAGTCATGTTAGCAGCACTGTCTGTTACAATGAAACATACTTTGTCCATTATGTTCCATTTTTGGCAGATGGCTTGTACTTCCTCTGCATTTTTTTCTGCTGTATGGGCCGTAGACATACACACAGTTCTAGGACAGCAGACTGAAGAGCCCATTCTGGAGAAATTAAATGTGTGACGGCACATTTTATTTCTCCAGAATGGGCTCTTCAATCTGCTGTCCTGGACACTGTGTATGTCTACGGCCCATAGAGCAGAAAACATTGCAGAGGTAGCCTTTTGTCTGCCTTGAGCTCCAGATGTCAGTCTTCAAGGAGATGCGTTTTGCATTCTCCAGCTCTTTTTATTCTTTCTACCTCTTTCTTATAGATGGAAGGCAGGAGATTCCTACTTATTTCCCTACGACTTGGCAGATCATATCCAGGGTTGAGGTCATGAATAAGACGTCTGAAACCCTTGTCTTCGGCAATGTTAACTGGATCTCCACCCCTTGATTCTATTCTCCTACTGTCCTCTTTACAGGGTCTGGCGACAAGCGGGATTTTTTTTTTTTTACTTATTTCTGTTTTCCCTTAGCCCTTTTAATATATATAAAAAAAAAAATTAAAAAAAAAACTGAGATTGGTTGCAGATCTTCTACTGGCCTCTGCCGGGGCCAGTGCTGCAGCTGTATCTCCTGCTCCCATCGGGCCGGTTGCTGCAGCTTTGGCTGTGTCTGGTGCTCCTGCTGGAGAGATCGGAGCTGTGGCTTTGATCCCTCGTGGCAAGTATGCTGCGGCGGCTGTTAGTGGCGGGCCTGCTGCTAACTCAAACGCTACGCAGCTGTACAAGAAGCAGCTCTGTGGCCGAAAGAAGTAGATAAGTGTTGGGTTAATTAAGTTACTGCCTTAACAAATCTTCCATTAGTAATTATGGAAACTAATTACTCGTTGACACGAGAATTACCATTTGCGTCTTTGAGTTATAGTGATTCATTACAATCCGTCCTTTATGCTACCCCACAGTTTCTCATAAACAATGTTGAAGACTTAGAATTTAATCCTTTTTTTGTGGACAAAGGAAAATATAACGGTGACTTAGAGATCAATGAATTTCTCTTGTGCAATAGGTTACCTAACATTCCAAAATCAGAATACTCCTTTTTGGATAACCTTCACTTACAGTTCAACAAATCTCTAACCAATTTTAATTAAAATATACGGTCTATCCAAAAGAATTTTCAACTTCTCCAGGACACAGTTTTACTTAACACTTCCATTAATTTTGATGTTCTAGGGTTTACTAAAACTAGGTTGGCTCCTCATATGTGTTCTTTGTATGAACTACCTGGTTATAACATGTATAGTAATTCCAGAAACGTTCATGGTGGTGGTGTTGCTATGTATGTTACAACTGATTATGATTTCTCTGTACAAAGTCAACTAGAAATTTCTAATTCTTCTATCGAATCGTTAAGAGTTGTAACTGTAATTGCTGAACAAAATTATTTATTTTTGTGCATATATAGACCTCCAAGTGGTATTATAATAATTTGCTTAATGTAATGACATATCCTCTCCTCTGCAATTGATCAAAACTTTCATGGATTATATATCTTTGGAGATTTTAACTTGAATTTATTGAAAAGTAATGAAAATAATGTTTTTGAATTCATAAACTTAATGTATTCTTTTTCGCTTTTCCCATTAATAACCAGACCAACCAGAGTGACCAGCACATCAGCTACACGTATAGACCATATCTGGATGACACAACTTGAAGAGAATATCAGTAATTACGTTATTCATACAGATATTTCCGATCATTTTCCTACCGTTTCACAGTTAGGCTCGATTAATTAATTCATAGACCACACTACACCAGCAAAAGAATATACACTAAACTATCCCTGGAAAAATTTACTAATGATCTCACAACAGTTAACTGGAATTCTGTATTAAATTCAACTTGTGTTGAAGAGGTTTATAATCAGTTTTTTAATGGATTTGTTAACTATTTCAAGCTCATTTTCCTATTAAAAATATCCGTCAAAATAAAAAAAGTATGAAAGTAGTCCACATATAACTCCTGCTCTTAAAATCAGCATCAAAGAAAAACACCGATTAGAAAGGCTTGCAAAAAAAATGACCATTAACTAAGGGAGACTTGTACAGACGATATAGAAACACGCTACCGTCAACCTTAAGATCTGCAAAAAGCTTGTATTTCAAGAACAAACACGGATAACCAAGGTAACCCTAAAACACAGTGGTCTTCAATAAATTCTCTTTTGGGTAGATCGGCCAACATTAAACGAACCATTGAGTTACACCCACATTGTAAAGACACTGCTACTAAATTTAATGAACATTTTCTAAAAAACACACATGCCTTAAATGAAGAAACTAACTATAATGATTATCTAAGGAATTCACCCAATTTTTCCATGTCGGAAAAATCTTAACCTCCTTGAAATCTGATACCCCTGGTTACGACGATATATCTCCAAAAGTACTAAAGCACACTTCATCTCTTGTATCCACCCCTTTAACCCATATAATTAATCTTTCCTTAGAAACAGCTAAATTTCCAGATCAATTAAAAATAGGTAAAGTGATTCCCATATTTAAATCAGGTGATAGATGTGAGATAAATAACTACAGCCCTACCTCCATACTTCCAGCATTTAACAAATTTTTTGAGCAGATTATTTCCTTTCGACTAATCGATTATCTTGAAACTAACAACCTTCTAACTGAGTACCAGCACGGCTTTAGAGCTCATCGATCCACTGAGTCTGCGATACTTCAGTTCATAAATAATGTGTATTTAGCCTTAGAGGGGGAAAAAAATGCAGTTGGGGTATTTATAGACCTATCTAAAGCGTTTGATTCATTAGATCAGGAGATTCTACTACAGAAATTAGAACATTTAGGAATTAGAGGTGAACCACTATATTTATTTAAGAGTTATCTCAGATGCAGAAAACAGGCTGTGTACTGTAACCAAAGTTAAAATTTATAGATAAAGGTGTGCCACAAGGGTCTGTTCTAGGCTCGATACTCTTCCTTATATATATATATATATATATATATATATATATATATATATATATATATATATATATATATATATATAATATATATATATATATATATATATATATATATATATTATATATATATATATATATATATATATATATCAATGATATTGTTAACGCTAGTACTAAACTTGAATTTGTAATATATGCTGATGATACCACACTTCTATCAAAGGATAGAAACCCATAACCCAACCCATAACCATAACCCAAAATAAAATTTTAAGATGCATCTTTTTCCTTTAAAAATTTGACCCTACTAACCATATATTTTCTGATGCCAAACTTATGAAGTTTCCCTTTATTCATAAACATTTCATGTTATTGCTAATATTTAAAAATCAGAGACACAACACGATATTCAATTTAACTGACAATGTTGTAAACACTAGAAACAATAATATCAATTTAATCTGTCCAGTATTTAGAACCACATTATTCAAAAACAGCATCATTAGTTCTGGCCCTAAATTGTTCAATAGTCTGCCTCTCGATAAAAAAATTTTTTTACAGCTACCACTTTCGATATTTACAAAAAAGGAAATTAAGGTCTATATAATCTCATAGCAGTATCTATAATCTTGTGTAACTTTTTTTATTGTTCTATAATCACTTTTCTCATGTCATTGCTTTCCATCATTTTCTCTATCTTATTCAGGTGTTTGTTTGTTTGTTTGTTACCATAACCTTAAATTAATTTCATAAAAACGTCCGTCAAGGAGCTACGGCTCGACGGAACGTGGCTAATGTATATGTAATGTGTACGTATTATATAATTATGTATTGACATTGTTATTAGCATTAAACATTTACTTACTTACTAACTTACTTATACACACACACACACACACACACACACACACACACACACACACACACACACACACACACACACACACACACACACACACACACACACACACACACACACACACAAACGCGCGCGTACACACACACATACACACACACACACACACACACACACACACACACACACACACACACACACACACACACACACACACACACACACACACAAACACACACACAAACACACACAAACACACACACACACATAAACACACACATAAACACACACACATACACACACATACACACACATAAACACACACACACACAAAAACACACACACACACACACACACACACACACACACACACACACACACACACACACACACACACACACGAGTGAGATAACAAGGCGCTTAAATTTTTTCGTGAAGGAGCTTTGTAAGGAACTGGTTTCAGGTATAGAGATTTTTTTTCTTCGCAAACTCCATCTCGTTCTTCCCTCTCGATAAAGTTTTCTAATCATTAAATAGTCGAGGATTCCTGCATTCTCCCCTTCCTTCTTTACTTCTCTACCTTTGCCTTGCCCTCTGCTTTTCTCTTTTTCATCAAACTTTTCTCGTATTCTTCTTTTGCTATTTTTGTTTGTCCATACCCTTCCTTTCGCCTCCCCACCTTTATCTTTCTATATATCACCTTCTACTGTTATTCTCCTGCTCTCTCTCTCTCTCTCTCTCTCTCTCTCTCTCTCTCTCTCTCTCTCTCTCTCTCTCTCTCTCTCTCTCTCTCTCTCTCTCTCTCTCTCTCTCTCTCTCTCTCTCTCTCTCTCTATCTATCTATCTATCTCTCTCTCTCTCTCTCCCTCTCTCTCTCTCTACCACTTCCCTTCCTTCCCCTTTCTCTATAGCTCTTTACCATTTCCGGAAACTTCCTGTTTTTGTTAGTCTTCTTTGCTCTATTCCTCTAATATTCTTCAGGTTTCTCAACTCCTCTAAAATTGGATGGCGTCGTTGGACGGACCATCTCGCCCCAAGAATATCGTCTTTGTCCAGTCTTGGAGAGTGCGGGAACTATGTGGAGCCGTGGGACTGAGAGCCTTGGATATGGTCCGAGTGGGAGTGAAAGGTGGTGAGAGGGGAGAGGGAAGTGGGAGGGGCGTTTAGAATGCAAGGAACCTGGGAGAGAGAGAGAGTGAGAGGAAGGGAGGAAACTTGATGGAGCTGTGATTGTAGTGGAGAGTTGTTGTTTTTTTTCCAATGAATGGCAGTACTTTCATGATAAAAAAAATTAGAAAAGTTCTTTAGGTATGATGTAGCTGTTGATGTTTTCAGGACTAGATTGACATTGAAGGGAACACACGAATGGTAAAGTGAGGGTCAGGAGCAGAAAGTGTACTCAGGAATAACGGAGGAGAGGAAAGCAGGAAAGAGAGAAGGAGAAAATAAGGTAGAAGACCACAACAGCATAAACGGATAACAAGGAGAATAACAGAAAGAACTAATATTGGGAGGCGAGAGAAAAAAAAATAGGCTGCCTGTGTCTATATATAGTTACTATTTTCATTTAAAATGCACATCATTAAACAAAACAAATAGATTTTGTATAATAATTACCATTTATTTAGATATTTAGGCCTCCGTAGTAGTTAGCTTACAAAATTAAAAGTTAATCTGTGGAAAACCTGATTCAGGTTTTGCTCCTTGTCCTCATCCTCGTCATTATCTTTTTCGTTCACTTAGTTTTTCTCGTGGTGTGTGTGTGTGTGTGTGTGTGTGTGTGTGTGTGTGTGATATATATATATATATATATATATATATATATATATATATATATATATATATATATATATATAGAGAGAGAGAGAGAGAGAGAGAGAGAGAGAGAGATAGTAGGGGGGAGGGACGAGAGGGGGCGCAGTATCATATACTGCTGCACAAAAGGGAAAGTTGAAGTTCTAAATAACCAGACTCACTTGAGTTTTGAATGTGACGTGACACTTCCCTGTGAGGAGGAGGTGAGGTAAGGCTGCGAATATTTTCTCTGCATAATCAGGTTCATTATGTTCGTACTGTAGTTCCTTGTTGAGAAAAGTATATGTATATATTAGAGTGTTGCCCATTCCATCGTGCCGCTATGGTAAACAGTGGCGCCTCTCCGTTTTCCTTGAGGCATTATTGGTACAAAGTATCACTAGCAGTGTCTTCTTTATTTTATTGGTTTAGATTTTAGTTCTTATCAGGTACAGGTTAGAAATGTTTACTGTAAAGAGACTCATAAAAATCATTGTACGCATTATTTGACTAATGAAATCCCTCTCTCTCTCTGCCTAGGAACTCTTGAGGAATCAATTAATTATGTTCATATTCAGCAGCGTCTAGGGAAACATGAAGATTGGCAGGACACATCACACAAGTGAACGAATTATTTATTTTTTCTTCCGCTTGTGTTATTATTCGCTTGTATAATGAGGGGCCTTGTGAATCGAAAGGGCGCGGAACATGTCCCTTTGCCAGATGTGGCGGGAACGTATACTTGAAGAAAATACATAAGAACATAAGAACATAAGAAATGATGAGACTGCAAGAGGCCAGTTAATGACCTACACGAGGCAGCTCCTTGCCCCCCACCCTTGGAATAATCCAATATTTAGCCATCCCACCTGTCATCACTATCCATACTCTGATCCAAACGTCTTTTAAAGCTATCTATTGACTCAGCACTTACTACGTGTCTACCCAGCCTATTCCAATCGTTCACCACTCTGTTAGTGAACCAATCTCTACCTATGTCTGTCCTGAATCTAAGTTTTTCTAGCTTGTACCCATTTCCACGTGTCCTATCCTGACTACTAAATTCTAAAACCTGATCAATGTTTCCCTTATTAATTCCTTTTACCCATTTGAAAACCTCAATCAAATCCCCTCTTGCTCTCCTTCTCTCTAGGGAGTGGAGATTAAGACGTTTTAACCTATCTTTGTAGGGTAAATTTCTCAGCCCCTGAATCATATTGGTCATTCTTCTCTGGACTGCCTCCAAGGAGCCTATATCTTTCCTATAATAAGGGGACCAAAACTGAGCTGCATAATCTAAGTGGGGTCTTACTAGCGCTAAATACAACCTCAGAATGACCTCAGAACTCCTATTTGTCACACACCTACTAATAAATCCCATTATCTTGTTGGCTCTATTTCTAGCTATAATACACTGTTCCCTGGGGCGCAAGTCACTGCTTATTTGAACTCCTAAGTCCCTCACACTATATGACTTTCCTAAGGTATTGTCATTTAATGTGTAGTCTACAGGCCTATTACCTTTACCTACACTCATAATGCTACACTTGTTAATATTAAACTGCATCTGCCATTTCTCTGACCACTCGTACAGCCTATTTAAGTCATCCTGCAGCATCCTAGCATCATCTAAATTCTTTACCGGTCTTCCTATCTTTGTGTCATCGGCAAATTTACTGATATCACTGTTTATTCCTGTCTCTAAGTCATTTATATAGATTATGAATAACAATGGTCCTAGTACTGATCCCTGTGGTACCCCACTAGTGACTTCTTCCCATTAATCTGTACCCTCTGTTCCCTACTAGTAAGCCATCCCCTAATCCACTCTAGTATCTTCCCACCTATGCCATGAGCCTTGACTTTACTTAGCAGTCTCCTATGGGGTACTCTGTCAAAGGCTTTACTGAAGTCCAAATAAACTATATCATACTCGTCCCCCTTATCTATGGTTTCAAATACTTTCCTATAGAAGGTTAATAAATTTGTCAGGCAGGACTTCCCCTTGCTAAAACCATGTTGACTATGTCTAATTAGCTTGTGTTCATCTAAATGTTTTCTAATTGCCCTTGCTATGATAGCTTCAGGTACCAAAGGTACCTGCAGCAGGTGAAGTATATACTGCCAAGACATGACAGTATTCCTAAATCCTACCCTGGACTCTGATTGACCTAGAGCAGTGGTTCTCAAAAGGGGGGAGGGGCCGTGAGCACAGGACGGAAGGGGAAAAAATTCACGGAAAATCACGAACTCACTGCCTATTACTACTACTGTGGGCCAATACAATAATAGCTTAGTCAAGAATTATCTATCTATCTAACTATGGTGGCATAGTTTGGGGGGGAGGGGGGTTGAGTGGGTGGCGCAGGGAGGAGGGGGCCTCAACTACATTGAACCAGCTTTTGGGGGGCTCAGCTTGCAAAAGGTGAGAACCCCTGACCTAGAGTAATGAATTTTCCAGCTTTGAAGCACTTACCGCACGTTTTCTTTTCATCACCTGGTCAAACACCGTATGTTATCCTTTCCTAAGTAATTGATCTGATGAGATGACATGTGTTTGAAGTCTGCTCTAGTCAAATAGATTTAGTTCACTTTGCAATTCCATTTTCTTTTATTTAATGAATATCCATAGAAAACTGCTTACACGGCTAACTTAGCATGATTTGAACGCTGAACCTCAAACAACGGCAAAAAAAAAAAAGAGAGAGAGAGAGAGAGAGAGAGAGAGAGAGAGAGAGAGAGAGAGAGAGAGAGAGAGAGAGAGAGAGAGAGAGATATATATATATATATATATATGACCAAACTCTAACGACGTTGGAGGGAACACAGGAGCAAATGGAGCAAGTGAAAGCGATGGATATCAGGAAGGCCAGCGAACCTTACGGTGTCAGCCTACAAATCATGTGGCTCTGACACTGACAATTAATTCTTTCATGAAATATTGTCAGTAAATTTGAGCCACTTGAACGAACTATTAGACTTTCTCTGTTTATAGTCAAATATTATCATTCCAGATGTGAATTTTTCTCCTCCTCTTCCTCTTTTTCTTCTTCTCCACCTCCTCTTTTCTTCTTCTTCTTCTCCACCTCCTTTTTTCTTCTTCTTCTTCTTCTCCTCCTCCTCTTTTTCTTCTTCTTCTTCTTCTCCTCCTCTTTTTCTTCTTCTTCTTCTTCTCCTCCTCCTCTTTTTCTTCTTCTTCTTCTTCTCCTCCTCCTCTTTTTCTTCTTCTTCTTCTCCTCCTCCTCCTATTTCTAATTAATATATTTTTCATATTTTTTTCTTTACATTTACACACACACACACACACACATAGGCACACAAGACTATTTTCCCTACCCTAGTAGGCTGAACGTTACAGCGGCCTGCGGAAAGGCCGGGACAGGCTGCCATCACCCTCAGTGATGCCAAAAAAATAAATATTGGTGGAGATGACACACACACACACACACACACACACACACACACACACACACACACACACACACACACACACACACACACACACACACAGACCTTGGCGTGGTGTGAGAGATGGTAATAAGGACGTAAGCTCAATGTAGCCCATCACCGTAATTATGGTTGTTTTCCCGGAAAGTGGTGGTCGAGAATTATAGAAATGGGTTTTTATGGAGTATAATAGCTACATGTTATTTGTAGTTATTTCTGCCTCACTGTTCACGTTTTTATTACTCAGAGCTATATTCATCTGTTTGTTTTCACTTTCATTATAGTGACCTACAGTTTTATTGATATTCTTTTAATGTCATGATTCGCTTTTTAAACTTTCCTTAATACGGTATTTTAGTAAATGCCTTGTATCTTCGGCAGTGAACCCAGCGGCGTTTCTAGCACTTGAAAAGTAGGGGGGCCACTTAGGGGCCAAGGTTAATGGGAGGGGGGCAAACTAAGGTTACGTGTAAGGACCAATATTTTACTATTGTAACATTATTATCTCTCTCTCTCTCTCTCTCTCTCTCTCTCTCTCTCTCTCTCTCTCTCTCTCTCTCTCTCTCTCTCTCTCTCTCTCTCTCTCTCTCTCTCTCTCTCTCTCTCTCTCTCTCTCTCTCTCTCTCTCTCTCTCTCTCTCTCTCTCTCTCTCTCTCTCTCTCGCTCTGTCTCTCGCTCTGTCTCTGTCTCTGTCTCTGTGTGCATGCATGCATTTTTGGGGAAAACTTTTGTGTGTGTGTGTGTGTGTGTGTGTGTGTGTGTGTGTGTGTTCCCTCACATTTGAAGCCTTTCCTTTTTTTCTCAAAATTATGTATTTTCCATCTGTTTCTTCCAGAGTTGTTAGATGCATTTCTTTCAATCTTTCCTCATAGGTTAGTTCTTCCAATTCTGGCACCATCTTAGTTGCAATTCTGTGTATTCTTTCTAATTTCAACACATGCTTTTTTTTTGTGCGGGGACCATATTCCAGTTTTGGTCTGATCATTGTAGTTAGGATCTTTCCATCATATCTTTATCTAGGAAGTGAAAAGCCATTCGTTTATTCCTTAGCATCATGAAAGTGTCACCAAATATTCTATTTATATGTTTCTCTGGTGATAAGTTGTCCTGTATTACCACTCCCAAATCTTTCTCTTCTTTTGCTATTGATATAATATTTTCCCCTAACTTATACGTCCATGAGGGTCTCATTGCACTTTTTCCCATTTCCAATACATGGCATTTTTTTGCATTAAATTCCATTTCTCATGTCTTGCTCCATTCATATATCTTGTTTATATCATTCTGTAGCTCCTCACAATCCTTGTGGTTTCCTCTGTTTCTTAGTAATTTTGCATCATCTGCAAATAGACTTATGTAACTGCTTACTCCTTCTGTCATGTCATTTACATATATCAAAAACATTATTGGTGCCAAAACTGATCCCTGTGGTACTCCACTTTTCACTTCTCTCCATTCTGATTTTTCATCCTTTGCTACTGTTCTCATTTCCCTTCCTTTCAGGTAGTCTTCCATCTAGTTCTTTAATGTTCTTTAAAATCCTTCAATGTGTTCCAACTTCCATAGTAATCTCCTGTGTGGAACCTTATCAAATGTCTTTTCAAAATCTAAATATATGCAATCCGCCCATCCATCTCTTTCTTGTATTATATCTATTACTCTTGAATAAAAACTTAATACGTTTGTGACACATGATCTTCCTGTTCTGAATCAAAATTGTCTATCTGATATTATTCCTTCTCTTTCTAAGTAATCAGTCCATTG
>JAPQNM010000009.1:3580150-3613451 GCA_029783475.1 Metacarcinus magister | reverse complement strand
TTTTTATTTTCCGTGTTGTGATGATCAGCTGACTGATTCAAGATGGCGGCGCACCCTTTTCTTGGGCACCCTTATCGCCGTGGAAAAAACTTGCTGATTAACATATAATAGAGTCTGGAGCAATTATAGCTGCAGTAAATGCAGTATTTAGATGGCTAGAAGATGTGAGGAAATAAAAGAAGCCGTAAACTCCTGTGAGCGTGGTGATATTGCGTAGATGATAGTGTGGCTGGTAAATTTCTAGTTCCTCCCAATGCACTTGGGTGTAAATAACACACTTTTCGTATAAATATTGATCCATTTCGAACGATTTTGACATTCATTTTCGTCGCAAACGCATATCTAATAAGACATCCCCATCAACCCCCAACAATTCTGGGGACCTATGGGAATGCGGGGTTCTTGTGGGAAGACAAAATACAATGATTGTCAGTAAGTAGTTTGGTAATTCTGCATAACTACTGCTTCGACGATATCGATATAAATATGAAGTCGTACATACTATATATAGTGTACTTAACACATCTGTAAAGGTTTCAGGCGGTGCTAACCATTACTTAGCTGGTAAAGCATCTTTCATAAGAACATAAGAAGAACATAAGAAATGAGGAGACTGCAAGAGGCCAGTTAATGACCTACACGAGGCAGCTCCTTGCCCCCCACCCTTGGAATAATTCAAGTTAGGTTAGGTCATGGGGTAGAATTTTACATCTTCACCGAAATAAATTGTCTGCAACGCGTCCAACTTCCTATTGTTGGTCATAGAGAACATTTAATAGCTTCTAAATTAACCTAGGTAAAGATTCGAAAGACGACCCAGTCTGTTTTTTGGACAAAACTTTTTTCTTAAAAATTTTGATGTGTTTTGAATTAATCTGATGTTTGTTTGTTATGCCATGCATTTTTTTCCCAAGGTAAAAATTGCCACAAAAAAGTCAGATTAATTCAAAACCCTCAAAATCAATAAGAGAACAAATTTCTTTAAGTAAGCCTAAGCAAACCTAATTAAACCTAACTTAACCAAAGCAAACCTAATTAAACCTAACCTAACCTATCTGAACAAGTATCTGAGGTTGAATTTGCAGTGCATTACAAAGGTAGTGAGATATCGAGTGGGTCATCTTACGAATCTTTACCTGGTTTGGTTATGTAAGGGTAGATTTAGTTAGGTTAGGCTTAATTAGGTTTGCTTAGGTTTAATTAGGTTTACTTAAAGCAATTTTTCTCCTATTGATTTTGATGGTTTTGAATTAATCTGACTTTTTTGTGGCAATTTTTACCTTGGGGAAAAAAAATTACCTGGAATAGCAAATAAACATCAGATTAATTCAAAACACATCAAAATCTATCAGAAAAAAATTTGCTTTGTCCAAAAAACAATCTGGGTCGTCTTCCGAATCTTTACCTGAACCTAACATAACATAACCTAAATTAACCAAACCTTAACCTACATTGTCAAATAACAGAACCTTGTTCAAACCAAACTAAACTTTACTTTTCGAAGAGGTCTCACAGAAAACATTGAATATCTCACAAACTAAGAATTTGCGACGGAATTTTAATTAAGAAAACCTTTTCAAAATGCAACAGATAATGCAAAAATACAACCCTGAATTCTCTAGAGTATTCTAATGAAGATGTAAAATAATACTGGTTATGGTTAGGTTACATTAGGTTATGGTTAGATTAGGTTTGGTTGGGTACGGTTTGGCTCGGTTAGGTTCGGGTATATAAGCTTTTTATATTTCATTACCCAAAAGTTAGGCATTTCACTCTAGATTTTTTTCCAGATTGCCATATTAAAGCCTGAATCTAAGTCAATTTCTCTAAGTCAATTATTACTCGAAATCAATTGCTCGAGAAATAATTTCTCAAACTATCAATTGTTCAACAGTAAATTGCTCTAAATAATAACCTAACCTAAATAGAAATGTACCCGTTCTTGATTTTAACTGTTCAATTAACAATAATAAAGTTGTATTTCTTTATCTTATTTTTGGATATTATTCATTAAACTAACTTTTTTCGAGCAATCTACCTTTCGAGCAATTGATTGTTCGAGATATTATTTTTCGAGCAATTTACTGTCGAGCAATTGATTTCGAAATATTTACCGGATACCTTATGGCCTATATTTGATTATAATGACGAGCACCACCTGAAACCTTCACAAATGTGTTAAGTACACTATGTATAGTATGTAGGACTTCATATTTATATTGATATCGTCCTAGCAGTAGTTGTGTAAATTTACCAGCAGTTTCGAATACATTTAATGAGCTTTATTTTTTCATATATTTATTATCTAAGTGTGATCTGAAGGATTACCTTACCCAGAAGGTGATCCCAGCATTGTACATCATTCTTGGCAACTCACCCAGTCTTTCCAGGTGTCCAAACCATCTCAGTATTCATATCAAATTATTGTTGTAATTTACTTAGAAAATAATGTCTTTTAAGGTAAACATGATAGAAAACCAAGAAAATTTATTGACTTGTAAATACAATAGATTAGATTATCTTAGATTAGAAACAAACATTCAAGACATAAACCCATATACATTAATGAATACAAGTATGTACATGTTTGGGAGACTGCACTATGTAAAAATTGAAAATGAAAGTAGCTGAGGAATAATATGGAGATAACATTAGTATCTTCTCCCGAGTTTAATACTTACATGTCAGATATAATTAAAGTATGTTCCTATCAAATTTGTTATTGTATGTCGCCTCTATCTGTATATAGACAGTTAGGTACAGTAGGTGTTGTGTTATTAATAGATAGTCGGGTCATAGGGCGTTTCTTGACCATCTGTTGTAAGACGAATTCCTTATTACCGAGACGGCGATATTAAACAACGTCTTACTTCATCATATATACGAATGTATTGACTTTACTGTCTTAATTACTAATTCTATAACTTCAAAGGTTCTTAGTGCATTGTTCCTGGATGAACCTTAGTCTCTGACAGATAAGAAAATTAGCTTAAACGTCTCCGACAGTGAACTCTAAGATTCTGCGGCTACTTCCTCTGGTCGGCTTGCAAAATGTAAACAAACAACCCCCCAGTCTCAGTCCCAGTCCCCTCGGCTGATGCTCTGGAGCATCAGCCGAGCTGTGCACGCCAGCAAGGCTCGGCTGGAGGTTCGCGGCGTTGTGATTGGCTGAGCTCGGCTGATAATCATTGCGGGAGTCGCTACCGAACGACGGGAGGGTCTGTGTTTGTACGTGTGTGCGTGTGACTCAGATTCGGGTAGTGGACGTGAATCGGTTAGTAGGCTGGGATTGGCTCTTTTCTGGCGGCCTATCACAGACGTGCCATATGTGCTAGTTTGTTCATGTGTGTGTGTGTGTGTGTGTGTGTGTGTGTGTGTGTGTGTGTGTGTGTGTGTGTGTGTGTGTGTGTGTGTGTGTGTGTTTCACTATACAGTCTGCTGCTGGTCTCTCTCGAGACAGCCGGCTGTCCCCCTATGGAAAGAGCTCAGAGCTCATACTGACCAATCTTTGGGTTGGACTGAGACCGCTCACACACAACACACCGGGACAACAAGGTCACAACTTCTCGATTTACATCCCGTACCTACTCACTGCTAGGTGAACAGGGGCTACACGTGTGTGTGTGTGTGTGTGTGTGTGTGTGTGTGTGTGTGTGTCAACTACACGTATCTGACGGTACTCGGGACAGAGAACATAAGAACATAAAAATTGAGGAGACTGCAAGAGGCCAGTTAATGACCTACACGAGGCAGTTCCTTGTCCCCCACCCTTGGAATAATCCAATATGTAGCCATCCCACCTGTCATCCCCATCCATACTCTGATCCAACCGTCTTTTAAAGCTACCTATTGACTCAGCACTTACTACGTGTCTACCCAGCCTATACCAATCATTCACCACTCTGTTAGTGAACCAATATCTACCTAGGTCTGTCCTGAATCTAAGTTTTTCTAGCTTGTACCCATTTCCACGTGTCCTATCCTGACTACTAATTTCTAAAACCTGATCAATGTTTCCCTTATTAATTCCTTTTACCCATTTGAAAACCTCAATCATATCCCCTCTTGCCCTCCTCTCTAGGGAGTGGAGATTAAGGCGTTTTGATCTATCTTTGTAGGGTAAATTTCTCAGCCCCTGAATCATCTTGGTCATTCTTCTCTAAACTGCTTCCAAAAAGCCTATATCTTTCCTATAATAAGGGGACCAAAATTGAGCTGCATAATCTCCTCGATCTCCAGAAGTGATGCTTCGGACGATGGTGCAGCTACAGCTACTGCTACGATTTATATATTTTTTGGCAAAAAATCGTTAGGACTCGTAAATACTCGTAACTAACTCGTAACTGTTCGTAACAACACGGAAACAGGTCGTAACTAACACGTAAAAGCTTCGATGAATAGTAACATTCCGTAATATACTCGTAACAATCCGTAAGAAGCTCGTAAAAAGGCCGTAAGTTGCTCGTAGTTATCCGTGACAACTCGTAACAAATCATGGAATTTTTCCCTAAATACATCGTAATAATCCGTAATAAACAGTAAATAGCTCGTAATAACTCGTAACAACTCTTAAATCGGTCGTAAAAGTGGCCAGATCGTAAGGATCCGTGAATTTGTGCGATCCGTAAGGACTCATAAGAAAAATCCGTGTATGTGAAGGGGGTATAACGCAGCACAGAAAGGATCAAATCGTTGTTGTGCTTTGATTTCAGAGAGTTCAGGAAATATTAGAGCATCTGTGATAATTGAAATTGAAGCAATGTTCCTTGAAAGAGCGTCAGCGGCAGAATTTGCTTTGCCAGGAATATATGAAAATGATGGGTTGTAATGTAACGCCCAATGTTTCGTCTTTGTAAATTATGTATGAGATGTTGTTACTGTTATGTTACCTGATATTACAAATCAAAGATTAAATTAAAGACAGTCTGGTTTATTTAATAAAAAAAAACACTTTAGGTATGGCACCGATGGTAAGTGGTAGCGTGCCTAATTAACAAGTTTTAAATGAACATTTAGTCTTTAGGAATGAAAGTAGTTTTGTCGTAACGTAACGACCAATCACGGCCGAGTAGAATATACTCCACTCTCGAGAACTAATTACACTTGGCTAAGTTGCACATGTCCTTCCACTTATTCTTGCTTTACTACCTTAGTGAGCACTGATGGCTGCACTTGATGTTCCTAACACATCCTATTCATTACACAAAATATAATCTTAGTGAGCCCTGATGGCTGCACTTGATGTTCCTAACACATCCTATTCATTACACAAAATATATTTATATTTGGGGAGGGTGTGTTTATGTGCCACGTGGTGGTGGTGGAGGTGGTCTGGCTTAATGTAGCCACACAAATCTGTTGGAGTGACGTCCGGTGAACTAATGGATCCTCCTAACTTCCTACAGCTGCCTCGCTGCCTAGGTCTCAGGAAGTGAGGGTTGCCTCCTAACCTATATTCTCCTGCTATTTACCGTAATATTCTTACTTAAGAATGCCCTGATTCTTTACTTCTTTTAATTGGACTTAATAGTTTACTGGAAAAAGGGAGGGAAAAGTTCTTATACTCCTCTTATTCCATGACCTAAATTAATTTATAATCCCTATGTTGTCAACTCCTAGTGGTGAGTCAGAGGGGGGGGTGAATGCTCGCGGGGGTTAGTGGAAATTTCCTAACTTTGAGCTACTCAACGGTCGTTTGCCCGGTATTTATACAAAAGTGAATTACGGCATTACAGTAATCCTGGATTGTCAATTGCCATCGGGCAAGTTTACCTGATAGGTTCTTTCCTTTGAAAAGTTCAGTGACTGGGCCGTGATCAGTTAAAACATGAATTTCGTAACCGAGGATTAAATCTCGAAAATGTCGCAGAGCCCATATGACCGCGAGTGCTTCCTGATATGTGACGCTGTAGATGGTTTCCGCTTTGTTAAGAACACGACTCGCGTACGCAATTGGTTTGAGTTTGTTGTTTTGATCTGATTGCATTAAGACAGCGCCTAGGCCGATACCAGAAGCATCATTACAAAGCGTGAAGGGCTTTGAAAAATCTGGAAATTTCAGGACTGGAGCAGTGCAGAGTGCATTTTTGAGTGAGAGGAAAGCATTTTCTTGATCGTCAGTCCATATGAAAGTAGCATTTTTCTTAAGCAACTTGGTGAGTGGGCTTGCAATTTTACTATAGCCACGAATTAATTGGCGATAAAATCCAGATAATACGAGGAAACAACGAACTTGGTCAATGTTTTCTGGAGTGGGAAACTTAGTTACCGCATGAATCTTGTCGTCTGACGCGTGGATGCCGTTTTTATCTACGTGGTGGCCCAGGAACTTGATTTGACCTTTTGCAAATGAGCATTTTGAAAGTTTGAACTTTAAACCGGCCTTAGATAGTCTGGAGAACACATTAGTGAGTGTAGCAAAATGATCAGAAAGGTTGGGTGAGGCAATGATGATGTCATCGAGGTAGCAGAAAACTGATTTGCCCAACAATCCAGATAAAACTAAATTCATCAAACGTTGGAAGGAAAAGGATGAGTTCCGTAGACCCATTGCCTTTTTTTTAAAAATGATAATGACCACTATTTGTGCTAAAGGCTGTGAAAGGTTTTGATTTTTCGTCGAGATCGATCTGCCAGAAGCCGCTAAAGAGGTCAAGCGTGGATAACACATGATTATTTTCCCCAATTGATTGCAATAAATCTCCTAAGGCAGACATAGGATATCTGTCAGGAATGGTGATCTTATTTAATTCACGAAAGTCCACTACTGCTCTCCAATCATCAGATTTTTTTGGTACGAGAAAAATTGGAGCATTGTAAGGTGACGTTGAATGTTCTATAACATCATTTTCAAACATCTCCGACACATGAGAATCCAACTGAGCCCGCTTACTGTGAGGTAGACGATAGGCTGGGATGTAGATGGGCTTGGTGTTAGGCAGGAGGTGGATGGAGTGTTGTATCTGAGTAGAATATCCAAGAGGTTCACCCGGTAGAGAGATGCATTTTCTGTAATTTGATAAAAGATATAGCAAATCCTGTCTGGCTTCAGGAAAATCAAAATCACCAATGTGACTCAACAAATCATGTGAAGATGAAGTAGAGACATTATGAGGAGAGGGAGGGTAATCGGGGGAGGGAGAAACAGAACTGACACCATAGCAAGGTTTTTCATCTTCCATTACCCTTATGACTGCAGGATAAGGAAGAATTTGACCAACGAATGTGCCTGCTTGTAGAGTCATTAGTGCGTTAGTGACATTACGCACACATAGAGTGATAGTGCTATGATCATTTACTGTACATATAACAGACTCAAGAAATAGACCCTTGACACGAGAAGTTTCAGTTAGACATAGAACGTCTGTTCCTGGCTTGACACCAGAGGTCTTAACTCTTACTAAACACAGCTCATGCGGAAATAATATTTCGCGTTCTATTAAGACTGCATTACTGAGTGGAGTAGAAGCTAAGATGTCATAGAGAGAAGTATGAGGAGTAGATTGGGTCATAGTTTTATGTACAGGCATCGAGGAATTTTGTTCCTTTTGACATGAAGGTGAGGGAGGCGGAGGGGTTGCGGGGTATTACCCGGTACTGCCTGGTGAGTTTGAGGTGCACTGGTGAGAGCAGTGGTCGCGGCAGTACCAGCAATTTTGTCTGATGTGAGAAGATGAAAACATGAGGGAAAGAATGAGGTATTGATGGCTATTTGACGAGTGACAGGATATAAGGACACATTGTGACGTGTCATACAATGATAGCCAATGAGTACGTCTCCAGGAAAACATAAGTCGTCTGTGAATAAAAATAATCAGAAATGTGAGGTTCTTGAGTAGAGAATGAGAGATTGAGTGATACTTTCCCATGAGGGAGAACTGTTGAGCCATCAATACTGCATATATTCGTGTCTGGAGGTTCAATGAATGAGATTGTTTTCCGAGTAGTTTGCAATCGGGTTAGGGAGCTTAATTTGACAAGATTGATTGCTGCACCAGTGTCAAAGATTGCAGAACATGATTCTGTGCCAAACAGACAAGATACAGTGAGTCCTTCGAATTTTCCAGAAGTTCTGATGGGGACTGAGGAATGACATGGTGTAGTGATCACTGTTTGTGCATGACATACGTGGGGCTGATGTAGAAGATTTGAGGAATGAACACACGGTTGATTGTCATTCTGAGTAGGGCAGTGTCCTTTATCAAGGTTCCCAGTTAATCCTGTGTTCTTTATCAGTCGCCGTCGACAGACACGCTTCGTTCTACAGTGTTCGACAAACTGGAGTCAGTCTTCTCAATCTAATCACATAAACTCTATTTATGTAATCAGTCTGTCTTAAAAGGCAACATACTCATAAGAATAGTAATTTAGTAGCAGTGCATATTTGCATGCAATCAAATGGTGGCCGCAAATATTGGCTAATATATATTGTTTTGATTCAAAGAAATCCTTATTTTTTTTGATGATTTTCTGGTCTTGTATGAACAAATAATTCAAAGTGAGTGTAGGGATTGTTTTATTGACCACACTGGAAAGACAAGGAACCTCCAAAGAGGCTTGTGGTAGACTGGCTTGGTGCCTCCGCCTTCCTCAAGTGAACACCTCCCTTGACACTGAACCTTTATTGTGCAACATTTACCATAATGGACAGTGATTTGAAAATGTTCCAGGAAATTTAGCAATTTATTGGAAGTCCTCGAATAAAGTGGAAGGAAGTGTAGTTTTGTGCCCTACCTAACCTTTCATCATCTGTGGCAGGTTTATTCACACGCCGCTGGTTGTACCTTTCAGAACATCTCTGCGTCATCGTAATTCTCACTAGTAAGCGTTCCTTCCTGTTCATATAAGTATTATAATTTAAGTTTTTATTATATGTCGAACACAGAATACTTTTAGGATGTGTTATGCCATGATGCTTTATTTACATCCTGTCCAAACATTACAACTCATCACTTGACATGATAAAAAAAAAATAATTATTTGAACAACTTGAGAGAAAGAACAAAAGAAAGCCTTTGACCCGTGCTTATATTGAATCCTTTGTTCCTGTATCTCTTGGACGTACTCAAAGGTAACCAGCACAAGGGTCTTGCCGGTCAGTTGTATTATCTCTCCATCGCCATTCAGGAAATGTCCTTGACCATTGGAAATGTTGACCTTGGCAATGGCCGTTAGCTGGGTCAGGCTAGTTCAGTAACTGTTGTCTTGAAATGGATCACACAGCAAGTATTTAATAGTAAAACAAGGTTATCGATGCGGAATCCAGCCAAAATAACGGGGGAGGTGTTGGGTG
This sequence comes from Metacarcinus magister, assembly GCA_029783475.1. Lineage (NCBI taxonomy): Eukaryota > Metazoa > Arthropoda > Malacostraca > Decapoda > Cancridae > Metacarcinus > Metacarcinus magister. Next base: position 3,604,159 of record JAPQNM010000009.1, on the reverse strand, counting down.
GGGTGGGGTGAGTTGGTGCCGTCTCGCTCAGCAAGTGTTGAGGCTCATGCTTCAGGTGTTACTGGAAGGTCAGGTCTTGGTGTTTTGCTTCCTTCTGGCGTGAAGGGACGGCGAGCAACGGCTCATCCGATTTCATTTTTGTTAAAAGAGATAAGAAAGCGACAGTGAACGGAATGGGATTATGTTCAGGTGATTCTTTCCAGTTCATTGACATAAAGGATTAATTTCTTATTAATAACTTGGATGTCAGAAACAATACTCAGTTCACCCGAAGGCGGATACGATATAGGGTGTATTGGAACACCGTAAACATCTCAGTATAGTCTGAGGCAAAAACAATAGTAAGGTGTAGATGGAACACCGTAAACATCTCAGTATACAATGTGTATGTCGAACACAAGAAAAAATAAGTAATTCAAAACCCGCTAAAAATAATTAAGTAACACACAGTAAAAATGAAAACAAACCCGCTTTAAAATCAGTAAAGACTCACAAAAATATAATAGACTCGTCCGGGACGTACGTAACTGCAGCAGAGGTCTTGTACATAAATGTTCAATAGGGTCTGGGCATTGCTTCAGTTGCTGCAATGTATAGTAAAATTAGTACAATGTGCAAACATGTATGTATATACGCTCCACAGAAAAGTTATAAATAAAAGTTTCATTGTAAATAAAAAAATAAAGTCACAGAAAAAATAAAGTACAAGTCTTTTCCAGTGGACCGTATTGAGGCCCAAGTAATTTTCAAATAATTTTCAAAATGGCCGCTATGTAAACAAACAGGATGGCTGCTTAAAACAAGATCAAGATCATTTTCAAGATCAAGATCAAAATTCAAAATGGCCGCTTGGTAAACACGATAACAAGAGAGAGGGTGGAGGAGAAATTGGCGGATCAAAATGGCGGACAAGCACACACAAAGAGGAAAAAATTATTTTCAAGAAAAAAAAAAAATAATAAATACTTGAATAAGAAACTTAATTCTGAGGTAAAAAAATAAAATAAAATGCACCTCACAGACTCAGAGAACAGAAAAAAGAAAAATAACTCAAGTGAGTCCTTTGTGGTGGATTGGACGTGAAGTGGAGTCCGGTGGAGTCCTCTTGGAGTGGATGTGGAGTCCAGTGTAGATGGAAGTGGGTAGTCCGTGGGCGTGAAGGCGGCGAGCGTTGGGCGTCAAAATAAAACATGACCTCATGGATGGAGTGGTGTGGAGTCCCTCGCGGAAGTGGAGTCCGGTGGATTTGGAGCAAGTGGAGTCTCTCGTCAACGATAGATGGCCACGTGTGTGTTGCTGGGCCAGAAGATGATGGTATTTCCGCAGGCGTGAGGATGGTGTCGTCAACAAAGCATAATCACGTGGGTGGAGTAGTAAGTGGATCAGGTGGAGTAGCAACAGACAAAGCGTGGATGAAGTAGCAGTAGCAAATATACAGGGTAGAATATACTTGTCCATGGTAGATGTAGGCAGGGCAGGGCAGGTGAAAAAAGCTTGTTGGTGTATGGCGTCGCAGAGACAATGGTTTGCAAAATGGCGTCCTTGGAGATAAAGATGCGGGTGTAGACGCGCCAAAATTTTTCTTTATTTTCTCTCTCTGTCCAGTTTGATTATCCCACCGCTGATTCACCACAATGTAACGGGTTGTTTGGTAGCGTGGCTGTGGTTAAATAAGGCTTCGGAGAACGTGGCTTGGATTTATTATACAATAAACAAAGGAACTGGCCAGAGAGTGACGATGTGGTGCGACCTGCCGTGTTAAGATGATGCCAGTACTGCGGGCGGCTGGGTCAAACCAGGGCGCGTCGGGTGGAGTGCGTAGTTGCCAGACGTCACAATATAGTTGCCAAACATACATTATAAATGTGAGCGCGCCAGATACAAATACAATACATGATAATGATATATATATATATATATATATATATATATATATATATATATAAATATATATATATATATATATATATATATATATATATATATATATATATATATACATACCTATATATATATATATATATATATATATATATATATATATATATATATATATATATATATATATATATATATATATACCTCAGCTCCCTACACAACAAAGAACAAAAATTACTTCTTTAAATTTTTTTAAGGAGGAAAATCAAGCGGCTTACCTCATTGTTACACTTTACTTTGGCCAAAGAAACCATACTATTTGCATAGTCGAAGGTAAGAATGATACGATTTTTTAAACCTACGTAACGGTTGTAGCCGAAAAATGTCCAAATAATGTGTTGAAATAATGTGTTTCACCAATGAAAAGGATATGATCCAAATGTCAAGAGGCAGCACGGCGAGCTCCTTGCAGCCATGTCGCCGAGCACGTACTGTGGCTGTTATTGCGTAGGTGGGGGTGTTGGAAGTGGTGGTGCAGCGGGTGGTGTTGCAGGACGGACTAATGTTTGCAGGTGGAGGATTGATTGCACGATACCTCACTTTTGTGTGAAGATCTTAGCATCATCAGCAAATAGATTTATGTAACTGCTCAATCCCTCATGCATATCATTTATATATATTTGAAACATGATGGGTGCCAATACTGACCCTTGAGGCACGCCACTTAACACTTCACCCCAACTTGAACAGGTGTCTCTGGTTACAGTTCTCATTTCCCTGTTATGTAGGTAGTCCCTCACCCATTTCAATATAGTTCCACTCAATCCACCTACGTGTTCCAACTTCCACAACAGCCTTCTATGAGGTACCCTATCAAATGCCTTTTTAATGTCTAGGTAGACTGTATCGACCCGTGTGTCTGTATATGTGTGTGTGTGTGTGTGTGTGTGTGTGTGTGTGTGTGTGTGTGTGTGTGTGTGTGTGTGTGTGTGTGTGTGTGTGTGTGTGTGTGTATGTGTGTGTGTGTGTGTGTGTGTGTGTGTGTGTGTGTGTGTGTGTGTGTGTGTGTGTGTGTGTGTGTGTGTGTGTGTGTGTGTGTGTGTGTGTGTGTGTGTGTGTGTGTGTGTGTATATGTGTGTGTGTGTGTGTCAGTCTTTCCTGGAAGATTTACATCGTCAATGATAACTATGTGGCAGCTTATATATTTCTTTCACTAAAAATTTTCTTCCCAAATCAAATCAACATCAACAGCATAAATGCATAAAACAAAATACGTATAATACGTCAAGTTTCCTCTTCTCCAAATACGAAGGATATTTCTATTTTCTCGTTTACATTGTTTTCATCAGTTTATATGAGGCAAATGTATTTTTTTGAAGCTGCAATCCTATTTCCCGATAGAAATTCCTCTTCTACTTATTAATAACCGCAAGTGTAAACTTTTAATTTTCTTTAACCTTTTACACAACCGCTCAAATATTTAATTCCATTTAACGAGTTGTACCAAAACAGACACACACACACACACAGACACACACACACACACACACACACACACACACACACACACACACACACACACACACACACACACACACACACACACACACACACACACACACACACACACATACATACACACACAAACACACACACACACACACACACACACACACACACACACACACACACACACACACACACACACACACACATATACAGACACACGGGTCGATACAGTCTACCTAGACATTAAAAAGGCATTTGATAGGGTACCTCATAGAAGGCTGTTGTGGAAGTTGGAACACGTAGGTGGATTGAGTGGAACTATATTGAAATGGGTACATAACAGGGAAATGAGAACTGTAACCAGAGACACCTGTTCAAGTTGGGGTGAAGTGTTAAGTGGCGTGCCTCAAGGGTCAGTATTGGCACCCATCATGTTTCAAATATATATAAATGATATGCATGAGGGATTGAGCAGTTACATAAATCTATTTGCTGATGATGCTAAGATCTTCAGAGTGATAAGGAGCCATGGAGATGCAGAGAGATATAGATAAGATTTATGAATGGAGCCAGAAGTGGAAATTGGATTTTAATGCCAAGAAATGCCATGTGTTAGAGATGGGAAAGAGCCTAAGAAGACCTGTATGGGAGTATAAAATAGGGGAGGAAGTGATTACGAAGAGAAGGGAGGAGAAGGACCTAGGGCTGATTATTCAGGACATATAAGTGGGATATTTGGCTCAACATACAGGATGTTATCGAACATTAGGGTGGCATTTCGCTATATGGACAAGGACATGATGAGGAAGATTCTGACTACCATGGTGCGTCCTAGGTTGAAATATGCAGCAGTGGTGTGGTCTCCACATAAGAAGAAGGATGTCAAGAAGTTGGAAAGGATCCAGAGGACAGCCACAAGAATGGTACCGGAACTGAAGGATCTAGAATATGAGGATAGATTGAAGGAAATGCGACTGCTAACACTGCAAGATAGAAGAGAGAGAGAGAGAGGAGATTTAATAACTATGTACAAAATCGTTAGTGGGAAGGAAAAGATAGACAGACAAGACCTGGTGATACTGACGGAAGATGCATCAAGACGTACGAGAGGGCATTCAAAGAAGGTTGGAAAGAGTTCATGTTCAAGAGATGTGAAGAAGTATAGTTTTCCACATAGAACTGTGGATGTATGGAATGGACTGAGAGAGGAGATTGTTGAGGCAGCCAGCATACATGATTTTAAGAACAAGTTGGATAAATATAGATATGGAGACAGGACATAATGAGCCCTGCTCGAACCCTGTAAAATACAACTAGGTAAATACAACACACACACACACACACACACACACACACACACACACACACACACACACACACACACACAAACACACACACACACACACACACACACACACACACACACACACACACACACACACACACACACACACACATATACAGACACACACACACACATATATACAGACACACACACACACACACACACACACACACACACACACACACACACACACACACACACACACACACACACACATACACACACACACACACACACACACATACACACACACACACACACACACACACACACACACACACACACACACACACACACACACACACACACACACACACACACACACGAGGAGCCAACAATCCCTTCCCACGCACACACACAGGAGTCTCGATAAGCTTAGCAGGAGTGTGCAAAGTCTCACTTTATTTCCTGCCTCCCACCCCTCCTCACCTGCCTCTCACTCTCACCCTCACACACTCCTCTGCCATCATCCCACCCTTCTCATAATACCCTTGTCCGCCCCCGCGTGACTGCACCGCTCTCAACACTCGTCATGACGTTAGTTGATTCATGTCTCGTGAGGTGAAGTTCGTAGCCCGCACTCTCCTGCTGCTGCTGTTCACCCGCCACAGACTAACTTAAATTACTTTCCCAGGAGCTTTACCTGGTGGCTTGGTGTGCTAAGGGTCACGGTTAATGAGTTGAGTCTCGTGAAACCCTCATATTCCCACGCGGCAACGAGGTGCAAGCAGTCGTGTTGAAGTGAAAGCAAGGCAAACACACACATTAAGAGTAGTACAAAGAAATGTGGATTCAAGCAGCATAAAGTCCTAACAGAGTAACAACAAAGCGTAGGAATACGGCGCAATGAAACGTAATCTGAAATAAAAAGTGGAACAGAAGGAAACAGGTAAAAATGGAGGAATACAAAATGCTCGTTCCTTAAATGAATAAGCACAGAGGTTATAAATACATTTAAAATTTTAATGAAAGGAAAATGGAAAGGCAAGCACAGAAGGTGATAAAAAGATATTTTATCATAAAAGTTATTGGAAGCAAAATTGTAATCCTGGCAGACAACAAAATGTTCTTCGCAGCTATATGCAGTTATTATGTGCCTTATAGAGGTATTAAAGTGATAACCCAAAAGTTACAGTAAACTAACTCCCCGGCCGAATCACCTTGTACATTGTTATCACTCCACAGTATAATTACCTTTAATATCTTGGAAAACTAAAATTACTTGGACCCAAACTTAGAAGCGAACAGCTAGTATATATTTTTTTCCCTCGAGATAGCAAAACTCTAAACCTAAATAATCAGATTTCACATAAACTTTCCTTACACAGGGAAGATTTGTTCTATTACTGACCCACGTCACAATCCTGCTGTCCTTCCTGTTCCCTGTAACCTCAGTAGCAACTCAACATGCTCATCTTCCATCCTTCGCAGACTCCACCTTACTTTCCCACACCGACTTTCTGCCCATGTGGAGTGGGGTTTCTTTCCTCAACACTCACACTCCACTCAATAATGAAAAGGTAGTAACAGCTTTATCTTCCATTCTGATGGACGGCGAGTAATCTGCGAGTCTGTCAAGGCATTGCAGACTCTTGCTCTTCATGCTGATACACATGAAAAGGCTTGTCGGAATACCTCTCTCTCTCTCTCTCTCTCTCTCTCTCTCTCTCTCTCTCTCTCTCTCTCTCTCTCTCTCTCTCTCTCTCTCTCTCTCTCTCTCTCTCTCTCTCTCTCTCTCTCTGTCTCTCTCGTCAAGGTGGTGGTGATGAGCTGGTTCTGGTTTGAGTCACAGCCTCCATGAACTCTTTGAACGGTGGACTCCCTTCATTTCAAAGGCAGGGACGTCGGAACATTTCATCGGCCTTCACTGGACCCAGGCAGTCAGGGATATCAGGGAAAAGTGACGCAACTACGAGAGAGAGAGAGAGAGAGAGAGAGAGAGAGAGAGAGAGAGAGAGAGAGAGAGAGAGAGAGAGAGAGAGAGAGAGAGAGAGAGAGAGAGAGAGAGCGAGAGCGAGAGCGAGGGCGAGGGCGAGGGCGAGAGCGAGAGGGAGAGGGAGAGGGAGAGAGGGAGAGGGAGAGGGAGAGGGAGAGAGAGAGAGAGCTAGCTCATGGCGGTCTCTCCTACTCCGCCACCTGCTCGGCCAGGAGAGACCGCCATGAGCGAGCAGGTGGCGGAGTAGCTGTATGTTTTAAGGAGGGAGTGCAGGCCCAGCACCTCGACGTGAACACACCGCCCCAGATGGAGGTGATGTTCTTCCGGGTAGTGCTGAAAGACCGCTCTGCCCTCCTGCTATGCGCCATGTACCGCCCGCCACGTCAGGGACCCGCCTCGCTGCAGTACCTCACCGAGACCCTGGACGAGTTGATGTTGGCACACCGCTGCAGGCACGTCATGGTGGTGGGTGACCTTAACCACCACCTGGAAGAGGGTGCCTACGAGAACCTCCTGACAGTGCAGGGTCTGACTGATCACATAACCTTCCCTACGCACGAAAGGGGAGGGACACTAGATCCTGTCATTTCAGACCTCCAGGAGGACACTCCGCTGTCACCAGCTGGGACTCGTAGGTAGCTCGGATCACCACGCTGTCCTGACCCAGGTAGATTTGGGAGTGGCCCGGGATGAGGCCACCTCCCGCACTGTCTGGCCGTGGGACAAGGCGGACTGGGAATCCTTGCGACGTGACCTGAGGCACACGGTGTGGGAAACTCTACTGCAGGGCGGGGCGGACAGTATGTCACGAGCCCTGACATTACACCTCCTGGCCCTCCAGAGAAGACATGTTCCACACCGTGAATACACCACCAGACCAACGGACCAGCCATGGTTTGGCTACCGTTGCCGTGTTGCTGCCGAGGCCAAGTACTCTGCGTTGCTCCGATACAAGCGAAGCCCGACTCGGCACAACAAGGACCTGCATCGGATGGCCTGCAAGAGGATGGTGGCAGCAAGCAAATGGGCCATGAACAAATGGGAGGAGGACCTACGCCGCAAACTGCAAGGCTTGGGCGTGGGAAACAAGACTTGGTGGTCCCTGGTCAAGGAGAAGCAGGGAATCAGCCGCCAAGACTCCATCCCACCCCTCACCAAGCAAGACGGAACAGTGGCCACCAGCAGCAAGGAGAAGGTCCAGTCCAGCTGCTGGCTAACCTCTTCGCTAAAAAGATGAAGGTGGAGGCTTCCCAGCAGCCCTCGCCTCATCTGGAGCAGCAGTGCGAGGAGACTGTCACCAAGGTGGAGGTAACGCAGCCGCAGGTTAAACAGCTGTTGCGGGGGCTGGACACCAAGAAAGCCACCGGCCCTGACGATGTCAGCTCGCACTTGCTGAAACAGTGCGCCCAAGAGCTGTCTGCCCCTCTCACCACGGTGTTCACAGCCTGCTTGCGGGAAAATATCTGGCCTTCAGTGTGGAAGGAGGCTAGGGTGGTTGCCGTACACAAGAGGAGCTCCAGATCCGACCCAAAAAACTACAAGCCCATCTCCCTGCTGTCTGTAGTGGGGAAAGTATTCGAGAGGATCGTGGCACAGGTAGTCTGTCGTCACCTTGGAGAAAACTACCTCCTCTCGGATCAACAGTTCGGGTTCAGACCTGGACGGTCCACCTCTGATCTGCTGATGCTCCTCACAAAAAAGTGGCAGGACTCCCTTGATGACGGCCAGGACACTATCGTGGTGGCCCTGGACATAGCGGGTGCCTTTGACAGGGTGTGGCACGGAGGCCTGCTGGAAAAACTCCGTGCAAAAGGCATCCAGGGTGACCTGCTGCTGCTTCTGGAGAACTACCTGCAAGAAAGAACCCTCCAGGTCGTCGTCAACGGGCAAACATCTGAATCCCTGCCAGTTGAAGCATCAGTGCCACAGGGATCCATGCTTGGGCCTGTCCTGTGGAACATCTACATAAATGATCTTCTCCGGCAGCTGCCAGCAGTCTCAGCTTACGCTGATGACTGTACCCTCTCTTGCACCTACCCACGTCAGGACAGTGAGCGAGCTGCTGATGAGATCAATCAGCAGCTTCGCATTATACAGGAGTGGGGTACACGCTGGCAGGTGACCTTTGCACCGGAGAAGACACAGGCAATGGTGATCTCTCGGTCCCCTGCCGCCAAGCTAGCAGCTGAGGGAAGCTGTATTTCAATGGTGTTCCTCTCCCACTCCAGGAAACCGTCAAAATTCTGGGAGTGGAGTTGGACCGAGAGTTGCGGTTTGATGACCACATCAAACACATTGCCCAAAAGGCCTCCCACAGGGTCACTGTCCTACGGAGGATGGCCGGCTTCCTCGACAAAGGGGGTAAACTCTTCCTCTATAAGGCCCAGATACGGCCTTACTTAGAGTATGGTGCCCTCTCGTGGATGTCGTGTGCATCCTCGCACACCACACGCACACCTTATGACTGGTGGATGCTGCAGACCCAACACCCCAGCCCGAGTCAGCGAGTCCCCTTGACTCACTGGAACACCGCAGGGACGTCGCAGCGCTAGTGGTGTTCCACAAGGCACAGGTACAGGGATTGCCACACCTGACTGGATTACGCCAGCCTCCACGAGTTGCCACGCGGAGCACGAGAACGGTCCTCGCTAGTGGTGACAGTGTTGAGGTGCCGTATTCCCGTGCCAGCCAGCACCAACGCACCTTTGTGGGCCGCGTCTCCAGGATGTGGAACATTTTTACGGCCGCCGTCCCTCACACCCAAGTGATGAACACTCATAGTGTGAAACTGGCGGCCAATACCTGGAGACGGTCACAACCCACCCCACTGACGCTGGTAAATTTGTGACAGTGAACCGATACCACAGTGCCAGAAAAATGCACTGAAACTGGTGGTTTTTGTGTGTGTGTAATGAGATGCTGTGAGGTGGAACATGTATATTATATGTATTTATATGTAATTGTATATATTTATATGTAATTGTTTGTATTTATATGTAATTTTATATTTAGTATGTTTGATGTACTAATAATTGCCCTTAAGATAGGCAGAACACGAAAGTTCACCTTTGGGCAAAATAATCTATATGAGTTTAAATAAAAAAAAATAAATAAAAGAGAGAGAGAGAGAGAGAGAGAGAGAGAGAGAGAGAGAGAGAGAGAGAGAGAGAGAGAGAGAGAGAGAGAGAGAGAGAGAGAGAGAGAGAGAGAGAGAGAGAGAGAGAGAGAGAGAGAGCGAGCGAGAGAGAGAGAGAGAGAGAGAGAGAGAGAGAGAGAGAGAGAGAGAGAGAGAGAGAGAGAGAGAGAGAGAGAGAGAGAGAGAGAGAGGTAGGAAAGATATTGGGGGGTTGAAGAAAACGAGAGATGGTATAAGAAAAACTAAATAAAAAAAAATAAAAACAAAAAGTTTCTCCCCGGCGGGGAATCGAACCCCGGTCTCCCGCGTGACAGGCGGGGATACTCACCACTATACTACCGAGGATGAAAGAAAGTGGGCGAACAGAGCGTATTGTATCGGAAACACGCACTTGGGATGAGAAAGAAGTATAGGTTTAAATATATTGTATTTACGTGTAAAGTTTGAATATATTTCCATTATTCATGCCTAGGCTGTACCAAGTAGGACTAAAAATGATAGTATTGGAAGGGTTGGTGTGTCTAGAAAGGGTGAAGGAATAGTGAAATTTTGTACTTTGAGAGAGAGAGAGAGAGAGAGAGAGAGAGAGAGAGAGAGAGAGAGAGAGAGAGAGAGAGAGAGAGAGAGAGAGAGAGAGAGAGAGACATGGGAAAGAGTTAACTAAATGAAAGCTTCACTGGCCACACCTTGAGACAGTCAGCTGTCAGAAGTGTCATGCCTGTCCTTACATTCCCTCCTTGTATACTTTAAGTCTCTTATCCTCTCACGTTCTCTCGTTGAGGTCTTCCTTGTGTACCCACCACCACCACCACCACCACCACCACATCCATCATACTCGCATGACATCTGAGTTAGTTCACTTTTTGGCATTATTTCTAGATTTATGTTCTGATATATACACACGGCTTCAACAAGTCAAACAATAGGAACAGAATTGTTATTGACATATAGCAGACACTTTTTAATGAATCGTCACTTACATAAAACATGGTTCTGAATGATGCGAGGAAATTAAAGAAATTTACTCCAAAATTATCTGAGTAAATTTCTTTAAATTCCTCGCAGATCTTCACAACCTCAAGGGTTTCCAACATTATCCAGCGTGAAACTATGCCGTCTTTAACTACACTGGCTTATCAGACTGTTCCTGGAGACCATTACTCCCTTCAAGCCTCCAGCACACTCTGAACCTCAGCTAAGTGTCGCGTTGCATCTTCGTGTATGAAGTGTAAGTTTAAGCAGTGTGTTACAGTGGTGGTCCCATGGAAGTGCAAGTTGTTCATTGTTAGCAAGTGGTGCACAGACATGGGACTCTCCTATGTGTGTATATAACGCAAACTTTAAACTTTGAATTGTGGATAATTAGTGATATACATTCTTACATCAATACAGATAAAAAATACTTCATAGTTCATCTTAATTTCTATTGTATATTACATTTTGAAATATTTACACTGAAACCATCCAACAGATGTGAGTGTCTTGCTTGAAGTGAGAGGGTGGAGAAGAAGACGCTAGCAGGTACGGCCTCAATCAGGTTGGGTCCCAGCCAGTCCTGTCAGGAGTCCAAACAGGAGATAATCAGCAGACATGGTAGTGCTCAAGTAGGAGACATCACACAAAATGAAGTACCTCGTCAATGATGTCTGGCGGAACTAACAAAGGGAACAAGATAGTTTTTAGCAGACAATGTTTTTTGATTAACTCGAAAAGTTTACAAAAAAATCAATAGAATAATACCGAAGGAGTAGGAAACGGCCGTCCCCTTGAGCTTTAGTGAAATTTAATTGGAATGTAAGTATAGATCCAAACATGGAGAAAATGAAGCATTTATGTATTTCACAAAATCTGTTTTATCCAAGCGTATGGAAGTTACTGGAAAGATGATCACAGAAGCTGATTGACGTTATCAAACTCCTTAACTTTGTTTTATGAGTAATATGTTTGTAGTAATATGGCAAAAACCAGTTTGACCTCAATTCTAATGGAACATTTCGGACCAAAAAATAAAAAATCTATTTCCGTCATAGTTAGGTAGAATTAAAAAAAAAATAAATAAAAGTCATATATTTAAAAATTTCAACAAAGATTTCTTGAGCAAGTGTTAGTGTATCAGAAACAGTTTGTGGAAGAACAGTAAAAAAACATCATGACAAGTATCTTTTTTGTTTTTTCTAAAGAATAAAGAGTCAAAGTTATCGTAAGTAACTATATTTTCCTTTTCGTACTTACTCCTTTTCTCTCTTTCTCTTCTCTATTCTTCCCTCCCTCCCTCCCTCCTTCCCTCCCTCCCTCCCTCCCTCCCTCTCTGCCCGCCCCCCCCCGCCGTGAAGAGCTCCCTAGCGGCCTGTTGCGGGACAAGTACTCAACCTCATCGTGGGGTTATGAGGGCAGGTTATGCTCCTCACACACACACACACACACACACACACACACACACACACACACACACACACACACACACACACACACACACACACACACACACACACACACACAAAATAAAATAAAATTGTTTATTTGTTGATTACAATTGTGTCTTTTTTCTTTCTATCTTTCTTTTTATTTATATATTCTTTCTTTGCTCAATCGTCAATGAAAAAAAATAGGCTTGGGAAGAGAGAGAGAGAGAGAGAGAGAGAGAGAGAGAGAGAGAGAGAGAGAGAGAGAGAGAGAGAGAGAGAGAGAGAGAGAGAAAAAAAAAAATAGGGAAAGCCATTATGGAGGAAAGAGATGATAGTAATCTCTCTATGGCATCTTACTCTCCTCCCTCCCTCCCCACTCTTGTTTATCTCCTCCTCCTCCTCCTCCTCCTCCTCCACCTCCAGTCTCTAGTACCTACATCATGTATTTATCTCCCTTTTCTGTATTATCGATTCTCTCTCTCTCTCTCTCTCTCTCTCTCTCTCTCTCTCTCTCTCTCTCTCTCTCTCTCTCTCTCTCTCTCTCTCTCTCTCTCTCTCTCTCTCTCTCTCTCTCTCTCTCATATACATAACTTTTATCTACCCTCATATCCTCCCTTCTTCCTCCCCTCCTTTTCCCCCTTCCTCCCTCCCTCCCTCCCTCCCTCCCTCCCTTCCTCCCTCTCTCCCTCCCTTCATTTAAAATCTGCCTCTTCCTTAGTCTTTTTTTCTTACTAATGTATTTACCGACAGCTTGATCTCTCTCTCTCTTTCTCTCTCTCTCTCTTTCTCTCTCTCTCTCTCTCTCTCTCTCTCTCTCTCTCTCTCTCTCTCTCATTCTTCCTTTTTATTCGTGATTGATTAATGTCTCTTATCGCTTCGTCTCCTTCTCCTGTTTCTCCCTCATTCACTCTTATCTCTCCTTCCTTATCTCCCTCATTATTCCTTGTTATATCTGTCTTCTTGCATTTCATTCATGTACGTCTGTGTTTTTTTATCTTTTAAAATTTTTAAAAACTAATTTGTTTTAGTTCTTTGTTCATGGAAATATTTTTTTTTAGTTTTAGGTGCTCAATTTTGTTAACTTATGTTTATATATATATATATATATATATATATATATATATATATATTTTTTTTTTATTTTTTTTTTTTGCATCTCTACTTTTTGTATTTTCAAATTTTTTTTTTTACTGAAATTACACATTTGTTTTGTTTCTGCTTTTGTTTATCTAATTTTATTTTGTTTGTTTTTGTTTGTTTCTACATTTGTTAATTTTCTTGTGTATTTATTAATGTTTGTATTGTCGTATTTTTCCAATATTTATCATACTCTTTTGTTGCAATTTTTTTTCTTTCATTCTTCTTCGTTCACTGAGTGCACACTTTTTTAAGCCTAAGAATACCTAAATTACACAAAAAAACCCCAAATAAGGAAAAAGTTTCGTAAGATGATCATGAAATGGCTTCTTCTTATTCGAAACGTCTCGAAATGTACCGAAACTCCCCTTAGCCACGCCTCTGTTAGATAAAGGGAGAGGGGAAAAGTAAGGGGAGGATGGGAGGCTGTAAGGGAGTGAGGGGAGAGTGAGGGGAGAGTCCTAGGGAGGTTCTAAAGTGAATGATTCGAGCTGTTTCGACTGTCCAATCAAATTCCTGTTCGAACCCAAACCATTTCGACCACAGATGAGTGTGTGTGTGTGTGTGTGTGTGTGTGTGTGTGTGTGTGTGTGTGTGTGTGTGTGTGTGTGTGTGTGTGTGTGTGTGTGTGTGTGGTGGTAGTAGTAGTAGTAGTAGTAGTAGTAGTAGTGTCAGTAGTAGTAGTAGTAGTAGTAGTAGTAGTAGTAGTAATTACTTATATTGAAAAACAACAACACTTAGCAAATCAATTAATCATCTTTACATCACCTCTTTTCCCCTCATCTCTCCCCTTCCTCTAGTCTCCCATTACCCCTTCCCCTTGTCTCCCCTCACCCCTGCACCAAAACTTTCCCGGTATAAACACAGCTTACAATCACCTTTTGGGATACTGTTTTTTTCTTCTTTATTTTTCGAACTTGGCAAAGACACATCTCTCTCAATCCCTTCCCTCCCTCCCCTTCAGTGTTGAAAGGGGGGGGGAGAGAGAGAGAGAGAGAGAGAGAGAGAGAGAGAGAGAGAGAGAGAGAGAGAGAGAGAGAGAGAGAGAGAGAGAGAGAGAGAGAGAGAGAGAGAGAGAAGGGAAATGTATGTTAGGAAGGAAAGAGAGATGCTGTGGCTTCAGAGAGAGAGAGAGAGAGAGAGAGAGAGAGAGAGAGAGAGAGAGAGAGAGAGAGAGAGAGAGAGAGAGAGAGAGAGAGAGAGAGTCACGGGGATAAGGTCGTAAGTGTCATTTTTTTCTGCAGCTTGACACGATCCACGAAGCATGTTATGTAGTGGAGGAGGAGGAGAAGGAGGAGGAGAAGGAGGAGGAGGAGGAGGAGGTAGAAGAAGAAGAAGAAGAAAAGTAGGTAACTAAGAAAAAAAACAATAATCTGAATAAGAATTGCTGGAACAAGAAAACCAAACTAAATAAAAATAAGAAAAACATAAAAATAAGAAGAAAATGAGATACAAATATAAGAAAAAAGAAAAAAAAAAAAAGGAAGAGGAGGAAGAAGAGGAAGAGGAAGAGGAAGAAGAAGAAGGAGGAGGAGGAGGAGGAGGAGGAGGAGTAGGAGGAGGACAGGAAATAGTGCGATAGAGAGGAACATAAAAACAGACAGACTGAAGCTTCTCCTCATCCTCCTCCTCCTCCTTCTATATGTGTTATTGTGTTTGTGATGATGTGCTGCACGAACTTTCCCGATGGATTGCCTCACTTAAACCCCTTTTCCCCTCACTTTCCCCTCCCTCCTCCTCTTACTCCCCCTCAGTCCTACCCTCACTCCTCCCCTCACTCTCCCTTCAGTCCTACCCTCAATGCTCCCCTCACCCATTCCTCCCTTCCCTCCTTCCCTCATTCCTCTTCTCACTCTTCCCCTCACTCTCCCTTCACTCTACCCTCACTTCTCCCATCACTCCTACTCTCCTTCCCCCATTCCTCCTCTACCTCTTCCTCTCTTTCCTCCATCTCTCATTTCTCCTCCGCTCACTTTCCCCTCTTTCTTATACCTCTCTCTCTCTCTCTCTCTCTCTCTCTCTCTCTCTCTCTCTCTCTCTCTCTCTCTCTCTCTCTCTCTCTCTCTCTCTCTCTCTCTCTCTCTCTCTCTCTCTCTCTCTCTCTCTTCCTATCATGTCCCTTACTTCTTCCCTCACATTCCCCTTACCCTTTCTCCTTCCTCCCCCTTCCTTACTCTCTTTGCGTTCCACTACCACTACCACCTCCTCTCCCCTCATCTCCCCTCATCTCTTCCATGTAATTATAGATCTTATCTTCCATGTAATTATAGACCGATCAGCCTCACCTCAGTAGTCAGTAAATTAATGGAAACCATATTGCGTAACAAACTAGTAAGCTTCTTGGAAGAGAACAGTCTCATTAAAAACTCCCAACATGGCTTCCGTAATAAACGTTCATGCCTCACTAACCTACTAGACTTCTACAACGACGTATTTAACATATTCGACGAATCCAAAGCGGTAGACGTCATTTATCTGGACTTTCAAAAAGCGTTTGACAAAGTTCCCCATAAGCACCTTCTAAGTAAATTAATTTCGCACGGCATTACTGGTAAAATTCACTCGTGGCTCGAAGACTGGCTCTACGAGAGAAAACAACGCGTCGTTATTAACGGTAAAGCATCAAACTGGCGAAACGTTCTAAGTGGAGTGCCGCAAGGTTCAGTGCTCGGCCCCGTTCTTTTTGTAATCTACGTAAACGACATCGATGAAGGCCTCACCTGTAAGATATCCAAATTTGCTGACGACACGAAAATAACTGGAAGAGTTACTACTACTGCCGAAAAAGCGCTACTACAGTCCGACCTCGATCGCTTAGTAAATTGGTCAAAGAAGTGGCAGATGACGTATAACTTAAATAAGTGTAAAGTTTTGCATATTGGGAGTAACAATAATCGCACTAACTATTCAATGAACGGTACCGAACTTCTTAAAGTTAATGAAGAAAAAGACCTGGGCGTAACTATTAGTAGCGACCTCAAACCAGGCAAACACTGCTCAGAAGCCGTTAAAACCGCTAACAAATTAATTGGTTTCATTGGCAGAACCTTCGAGTTTAAATCTGATAAAGTCGTCCTGACACTGTTCAATTCCCTCGTACGTCCGCATCTCGAATATTGCGTTCAGTTTTGGTAGCCTTACTATAGAAAAGACATTGTAAAGCTGGAGAGAGTCCAAAGACGAGCCACAAAAATGATTCCGCGACTGCGCAATAAGCCATACGAGGAACGACTGAAGGAGCTCAATCTGTTCAGTTTAGAGAAACGTAGATTACGGGGAGACCTAATAGAAGTTTTCAAAATGATTCGTGGTTTCGATAACGTTAATAAAAGCGATTACGTAATTGTTGATCGGGAAAGAATCACAAGAAACAATGGATTCAAAATAATCGGTAAAGCCTTCAGATCGGAAGAATCTAAACACTTTTTCTTCAATAGAATAGTTAATGTATGGAACTCTCTCCCAGCACAGGTAGTCAACAGTAATACGATTGAAACTTTTAAAGCTAAACTCGATAAGTACTTGACGACAAAACCTAACCTAACTTATTACCCGCTTCGTTAATATATATATATATATATATATATATATATATATATATATATATATATATATATATATATATATATATATTTTGTGATAGATAGCCTTTTTCTTTCTTTTTCACACTATACTATCAAATTTCCTGCGCAGTTTTTATTACTACTAATGCGCAGGTGTCTCTTTAACCACTTTTTTTTCCTGCCGGCGTTTGCCGGAGGGAGAGGTGGATGGGGTGGAGCCTTCCACTTTACTATCCTTTACCTCAGACTTGTAGAGACTATAGAAGTAGAGTAGCTACACAGGCAACCTTGTAAGGCCCACCAGGGCTGTTGTTGCCTGTTATTCCTTTGTATTCCTTTGTATTTGTATTCCTCTTGGTCGTCCCCTCAGCAAACCGACTGAGAACTGATAAACTTTTGTGACTTATATAGACAGTCAACTCGACTTTCAAGGAGAGAATGTTATGGGAGGAGTGGAGGGAAGGAATGAGGGGAGGGGAGGAGAGGGATGAGAGGAGGGAAGAGGGGAGGCAGGGGTTATGGGGAACGGAGGGAGATGGGGATTAGGGAGGGGAGAGTTGGAGGGATGGAGTGATATTTGGGTGGAGGGAGACAATAAAGGAGAGAGAGAGAGAGAGAGAGAGAGAGAGAGAGAGAGAGAGAGAGAGAGAGAGAGAGAGAGAGAGAGAGAGAGAGAGAGAGAGAGAGAGAGAGAGAGAGAGAGAGAGAGAGAGAGAGAGAGAGAGAGAGAGAGAGAGCGAGAGAGAGAGAGAGAGAGAGAGAGAGAGAGAGAGAGAGAGAGAGAGAGAGAGAGAGAGAGAGAGAGAGAGAGAGAGAGAGAGAGAGAGAGAGAGAGAGAGAGAGAGAGAGAGAGGATGCTGGCCGCCCCTCCTTAGTGAGGGGGAGATGGGGATTAGGGAGGGGAGGGAGATGGGGATTAGGGAGGGGAGGGAGATGGGGATTAGGGAGGGGAGAGTTGGAGGGATGGAGTGATATTTGGGTGGGGGGAGACAATAAAGGAGAGAGAGAGAGAGAGAGAGAGAGAGAGAGAGAGAGAGAGAGAGAGAGAGAGAGAGAGAGAGAGAGAGAGAGAGAGAGAGAGAGAGAGAGAGTGTGTGGGGGTGGGGGAGAGCGCGGCGGGTTCTTCGTGGAGGCAGGTGCGTTGGATGGTGAGAGTATGGGCCGGTTTCAAGAACAGCTCGTCGTAGTCCCATCGGCCACTTTTGCATCGGAACCCCATGGTTCAGTTTCAAGAAGACATTTTTGGCCGTGGAGCGCCCGACGTGGGGTGGTGTATCGGGAGAATTTCATGTTGCAGCTACCCCCGTGCGACGAGGCACTCCATGGCTTAATTTACGGACAAATAGAGCATCTTTGGGCATATCCTCAAATCTATTTGATTTTTTAACTCTTAAGCAAATAATTAATGATTTTCAGTATCAGAATTCTGATCCCGTTACAAACGCATTGACACACCCGACGGCTCACCCAATGGCTGCCTGCAGACAGATCTCCTGGCATCTTATTTGACACATCGGTGACGATTCCAGGCTCTTTGGAGAAAAAGGTAAGTTTTCAACTTAATTAACCTAGCAATAGAAGCTTGTGGTTCAAATAAATTTAGTGAGCCGTCGAGGAGAAATGGTGCATAGATTTAAAGTGGGGAGGCCCGTCCTCTTACTGCTTGCATTATTATCGTTAACTTTCATTTGTAATGAGTCAAAAGTATGTTTTTGGCCCAATCAAATGAAACAGTATGGGAAAAGGAAACCAAAGTGAAAGTATCAGTGCATATATAAGCAGAGAAATGTTTAAAACTTTGTTAGATAATCATGAGGAATAATGCTGCCAATGTTTTCATTGAATATCCCAACAAACTCTGGAAACCTTTGGTTTGTGTTAAAACACCTTTCATAAAAGTAGGCTAGGTTGGATAAGTGAAGGTTGTCTTTTTTGGTGTGTGAGGGGATTGACGGTTAATGAGGTTAGGTTAAGTTAACAGAAAACAAACAATTGTTGCCAATCAAATGAAACAGTATGAGAAAAGGAAACCATAGTGAAAATATCAGTGCATATAGAAGCAGGGAAATGTTTAAAATTTTGTTAACTAATTGTAAGGAATAATGGTCCCAATGTTTTCATTGAATATCCCCCAAAACTATGGAAACCTGTTGTTTGCTTTGAAACACCTTTCATAAAAGTAGATTAGGTTGGGTAAGTGAAGGTTGTCTTTCTGTGTGAGGTGACTGACAGTTAATGAGGTTAGGTTAGGTTATTGAACTTAGGTTAACAGAAAACAAACAATTGTTGCCAATCAAATTAAACAATGTGGGAAAAGGAAACCATAGTGAAAATATCAGTGCATATATAAGCAGGGAAATGTTTAAAACTTTGTTCACTAATTCTGAGGAATAATGGAAACCTGTTCTTTGCTTTGAAACACATTTCATAAAAGTAGACTAGGTTGGGTAAGTGAAAGTTATCTTTTTTGGTGTGTGAGGAGACTGACGGTTAATGAGGTTAGGTTACAGGTAAGGCAGCCGTACAAATAGGGGATGACTACGGGGTAGGGCTGCCGTATCTGTAAGCATTTCGTAAAAAATAACACTTGTTGCCAGTCCATATAAAGAGAAGATACATTTTACATGATCTGACTGAAGACTATCACCAAAATAGAGTAGATTAGTGTCATATACTCACCTATTGATAGGTCTATAACACTTTACAGTCATACAGGGCATTTAAAACAAACATTTAAAAAAAAAAAAATAAAAAATAAATAAATATATATATATATATATATATATATATATATATATATATATATATATATATATATATATATATATATATATTGTCATGGTTCTAGAGATTCTGCTCACGTGACGCCAGACAGCTATGCTTTCTGGCGGGGGAAGTGTCGCGTGGGAGGAAATTTCCATACATACAAGGGGCAGAGAGCTTACCCCCCCCCCATTCTGACGTCATTGGTAAAGGACGTGCCGCTACCAATCAGCTCCCGGGATTCAGATTTGGCGCGAGTCTAGGCTCCAGCTTAGATTACAATCCTTGGGGGTATTATCGCAGGCTGGAAGACATTTGCATGGTGAGCATGACTCCATGATGTTTAAGAAAGCTGCATGATGTATAGTATTTACGGGCATGTTAGATTAAGGTTATATTATACAAATTAAGTCTTGCAGAAGACGCCGAATGGCGGCGTATGGCAACTCGATAAGTGAGGCCAGGTGGAGTTCCTGCCCCACGCTGACCTGGGCCGCATCGGCCACTCTGGTTGACCCGTGTGTACCGTGAGGTTCTGCACTGTGGGGCGGTCCATTTCTGCGTATTTTTCTCGCATTTCCCTTATAATCTCGCATCGTCAGTCTGACTGCGATTACAAGGATAAGCGAGGGAATACGTAAAGTTTCTTTGCAGTGAAACAGGCGGTGTTTTAAGCTGAAGAAGGCTGTGAAGCTGGATCCACGTGTTCCACACCACGCGCCCACGCCACGCCACGTGGCCCACGCCGCCCACGACGCCCACGCTGCTTTCTTAAGAGTACGGAAGGTACCTACTCTAGATTTGGAAGGTCGTGAGTACAGTAAGGTATCATTAAGGATTACAGTTAAGTTTTGATAGCCAGGTTAGAGTGTGAATGGTGTGTGTGTTTTAAAGTGACTCTTTTCCAGGGTGAGTTTATTTAAATAAACAAAAGAAGCTTGTCAGTACTTGTTTACTTTTGCCAAACACTCTGAGTACATTAGATTTAAGACTTAGGTGATCACAGAGTCTCCCGAAGAAGGTGAGTGAACGAGGTTGTGTTCGGAAGGCCTGTTATTCACCTGTGGAGGAGAACCACTACCAATGCATCCCTGAGCCAGACCATCAGGACAATGTGGTGGGAGGACAAACCAGGAGGTCTGAAATTGCCAATAGATTATTTCCAGAAGCACCTGGTGTCCTATGGACCTTCATCACTGTCCTTGTCTGCCAGTGCACTCCTCATTGATGCACTGATCCAAGGGATGTATGATTTGCTGGAAGATGTATTGTGTTGAAGGGAGAAGACTGTAGTAGAGTAAATCATAGTATTTGAGGTTGTCCATGCTACTGAAAATTGTATTTTCATAAGTTAAAATTTTTAATACAATTGTATTATATTTAGAATCTGCAAGAAAAGAAGGTACTAGTCACACACAGGAGGTTTTATTTTAATTATATATATTTCCTTAGAAAACATGTTTATTAAAATTTAAAAAAATTCTTTGAAATAAAAAACAACCATTATTTCAACCAAAAAATTAAGAAAAATAAAAGATAAGAATTTTCAATATGATTATCAATTGTCAGACCTCTGACACCTTCGAAAAACAGAAGTCACCAACTGTCTCATTGTCACAACCAGGCTAAGGACCTCTCCATGGTGGGCTTCTTCATTAGCCTGCTGGACCTCATAGCTCTCCAGCTTCCTTTTTGCCAGCTCTATTTGAAGGCGTGCCAGTGCATCAGCCTGCTGGACCTCAGGGCTGTCCAACTTCTTCTTTGCCAGCTCTATGTGAAGGCGTGACAGTTCTAGATTACTTTCCTCCACAATCAGCTTGGTGTCTTCCAACTTCTTTCGTAAGAAGTGGAGTTCTTCAATTCTCTTTGAGATGGCATCAAGGCACCCCCCACCTCACTGGATGGTGATCGGGATGCCTTTTTCCTCTTCAAGACTGATTGTGGAGGATTGTTAAAAGGGTAAATGGTTGAAGAATGAGAGGATAAGGTTGCAGAGATAGAAAAATTAGGAGAAACAGAGATGGAAGGATCATTAAATACTAGAGTTGGTGATGGAAGGGTAAAAGATACAGAAGAAACAGGTGGCACAGCTGGAGACAAAGAAGAGACAGGGGGTGAAGAGTGAGATGTGGAGGGTGTAGGAGGCAGGAGAATGGAGCTGGCACAGAAGGCAGCTGGAGCAAAGGAAGAGATGGAAAAGGAAGCTGGAGCACTGAAGTATGAGGCAACAGGAGTGTTGGTGTTGGCGGGATGGGAGGCCCTTAGAGAGGCAAACTCTGCAAAAGATGATAATTCCCATTACTAAGTCATCATCTAAACATTGTTTCTTGCAAGCAGGACAGTTATCATTGTGATCCACACAATCTCTTTCCTGCTGTCACTATTCACAATTATTACCTCCTTTTCTCCACTACTACAATTACGACCACCATTGTTTCAGATTCCTTCTCCTCTATGTCTCCTACTTATTATAATCAGAACCATTACACTTGTAGTGGTCTAGTGTTGCTTTTGGACATGTGTAGGATATATTGTATGCTCTTAACCCACCTATACCTACCTACCTATACCCACCTATACATATTTTTATTCTCTAATTACCTCTTATATTATACTTACTTTCTCAATTTTTTCTGACTATCAATGGAAAATCTGTACGAATCACTGTATGATGATGTTATCAGTGACAACTTTACAGATGCAGATAATATTGGCACTAAGATTAATAGAGCAGTAAATGGTCATGTTGACCTTGACTCCCTTTCCAATTATTACAGTATTGAGGAATACAATTCACATATTAGTACCGCGTCACAACCCTTCCTCAACATCTTCCACCTCAATGTTAGATCTTTTCAGAAAAATTTAGATAGTTTATCCTCCATCATTAAATGCTTCAGTAACCAACCTCACATTATTGCATTATCAGAAACTTGGTTAAAGGATTCCACCTCACATCTGTACGTCCTAAAAGGCTATATAGAACATTAATGATATATTTCCTTTCCTAGCTTTTAAAGGGAAAGATTTTTTAATAGTATTCACCACCACTTCAG
This sequence comes from Metacarcinus magister, assembly GCA_029783475.1. Taxonomy (NCBI): domain Eukaryota; kingdom Metazoa; phylum Arthropoda; class Malacostraca; order Decapoda; family Cancridae; genus Metacarcinus; species Metacarcinus magister. Next base: position 3,581,431 of record JAPQNM010000009.1, on the reverse strand, counting down.
CTGCACTCTCGCTGTTAGTTTACTGAGGAAGGGAGGGACCACTAATTAGTATGGTGTCCCTCCTTTCATACTGACTCACGTCATCTATTTGATTTTCTAATTGAGCTACTCATTGTGTGAATTTCAAAAGTTTATAATGGAAATATGTTGAAAAACGTTGGAGTAGTGAATTATAGGAGGTTGGCCATTATAGCAGTCTTCCTTTCTCCCTAATCAGGCATACACCTCTTACATGTCACAGTCCTTACATAACTCTTTCACTTATCTACTATATATTATTCTAACCCCTCAACTCAGTAGTGTGTGTGTGTGTGTGTGTGTGTGTGTGTGTGTGTGTGTGTGTGTATGTGTGTATGTGTGTGTGTGTGTGTGCGTGTGTGTGTGTGTGTGTTTTGGTGTGCGTGCAGATTAGACTTACTTTCTCTTAATGTGCTCCCAGCTTCTTCTCAATTGCTTAACAGTTCGAGAAGACTGTCCCGGGCTACCTGCATTAAAAAGGGAAGTAATTTCCTCCTAAGCCCTTGTCCGCTTTCCTGGGAGGGAAGGGTCAGTTGACTTAGAAGTCAAGACATCTGCCCTTCCCTCAATGAGTTCAATCACTGATGAACCTGGTCATCATTGATTGGTGCAGCCTGTAAAGTATGCTACAGTGAGGATTGTGAACAGATGAATTATTTAGAACTAGCAAGGGTTACAAACATGTAATGATCGTGGATATGGCAAAAGAATTATGATATAATATAATATAATATATATATATATATATATATATATATATATATATATATATATACATATATATATATATATATATATATATATATATATATATATATATATACATATATATATATATATATATATATATATATATATATATATATGTATATATATGTATATATATATATATATATATATATATATATACATATATATATATATATACATATATATATATATATATATATATATACATATATATATATATATATATATATATATATATATATATATATATATATATATATATACATATATATATATATATATATATATATATATATATATATATATATATATGAATCAATATTCATGCAATACAATATAACAAAGGGCTTTAAGAACGGGTCCCCTTGTGAGTCCTACCAATAATTTCACCTTCTATATGAACCACTTCCCGCCACGCATTCATACCTACAGTGTAATACTAGAAGTTATCATCAACATTCTTTTGCAAATGTTTCATGTTAACGTGACTGTGCTGTTATGTGTATGGAAACA
>JAPQNM010000009.1:3576190-3580050 GCA_029783475.1 Metacarcinus magister | reverse complement strand
CGAAAAGCTTTAGACTGAGTTGAGCCCCCCGAAATCCACGTCGAACCCTAGATTAAGTACCTTGGCTTTGTTATATCCCAGGATGGGATCAACACTGACCCAGAGAAGATTCCTTTTGTGCAAGAGTGGCCCACTCCGCGGACTGTTAGGGATGTTAGAGGATTTGTAGCTACAGGAGATTTGTGAAAGATTTTGATAGCGCAGCTGCATCGTTACATGCACTAATGAATGAGTGTTGAGAAGTTAAGACTATACCAAGCAGTTTGTAATGGAGACTGATTCCAATTTTGAAGGACTGGGAGTAGTCCTGTTTCAGGAGCACACAGATAAATTACATCCAATGGCGTTTACGAGAAGAGGTCTCAGGAAGTCGGAACGTAACATGATAAATTACCGTTCCAGGAAGTTAGAGCTGATAGCAGCATTGAAATGGGCTGTGATTAAGCAGCTTAGGAACTACTTTGTTGAACCAGATGAGATGGAGAGTTGATGTCAATTGTAAAGGCGTACAACTAACTGTTTATGTTACAGTTTGAGGGAAAATAACCTGTATTGTTTGTTAAGAAACACAGATAACTTTAGCCTGCAACACAAATATAGTGGAGAGCTTGTGTCCTTTGTAATATTATGACAGTGATTTTTGTATAAAGCAGCACAGAGCAGAGGACAGGTAGAAACTCACTCGACTAACTCCCTTCTAATCACTTGGAAGTTGTCATAGCTTCTTAGTTCAAGATGGAGGCTCTCCTGAGAACGGTATGTAAGAATTTACAGAACGTAAGACACTCATGTCGCAGCTCATAGGATGTTAAGTTAAGATATATTTATTTTATGTAGGAATTGTATTTATGTGACATGTTAGGATGGAATTTGTTTCACGTGAAAGTATTTATGATATGAATATGTGTATTATATATATGTAACTAATGTTAAAGATAAAAGCGATTATGATGAATTAATTGTTATGAAATGGAAGAGATTTTGATAACTTGATGAATCAAAAAAGGAATGAAGTTATGTTAATTTTTAATCATTAAATTGAAGAAAACTTTACAGTGTTCCATAACACAAAATCTGTTGCAATAAGAGGCAACGAAACAAGGCCCTGATAAAATGTTACATCGAAGTAATCTCCGTCCATTTGGAGGGGAGGAGTTAGAGGTTGAGGAGGAAGAAAAAGAGGAGCCAGAAGGTAGAGGCGAGAGCGAAGAGAAGGTAGAAATGTCTGATATGGAAGAAGTGTTGAAAATATTTGGGTTTATAGACGAGGTGGCATATGCTGAGGAAAAATAACAGGAGGAAGAAGGGCACTCTGGGACAGAGCAGGAGAAGTAAACCGGTGAAAGACTGCAGTCAGCGGTGGAAGGGATATGAGAGACGACGAGACTTAAGCCCCTGTCCCACAGAGTACGGTCGAGCACGATCTTAGCCGGTGCGTCCCGATTTTTAAGAAATCCAGAGAGAGAGAGAGACGATTTTGTATAAATTAGAACCAATCACAACGCGCGTTGAGCCAGGCCCAGTGTTTCCGTTTCATGATGTCATTGCTTACACTTTATTTACACCATTGTATCAAATATATGTGAATTATTCCTTCGAAAAAGTCATCGTAGCAACGGTTGAGATGCATATAATAGTGTTATGGATAGCTGATGTGAGGTAGCACAGTGATGGAATGCGTGGTGGAGGTGGTGAAAACTGTGATTAACTCTGCGTGTTTGGTAAAAGTACACACGTATTGCCAGTCCATGATGTCATTTATGTTTCCCTTCCCCCAACCGTATTTGTCGATCTAACAAAATATTATTCTTACACCAGACATTCTAACAGGAGTTTGTGTAGAAATAAAGGTATGTTAGCTGTATATCTAAAATTAATACATTGCTGCTCCTGAACGAAATAGATGAATCGGTGACTGAAACACAAGATTATAAGAAAATTGGCCTTCACATTATATTCATAAATGATAATTTTGCACATGACTAGGTTTTGTGAGCTATCAATGCACAGCAAACCTTATCTTGCCTTTGTCTAGGCAAACCAAACGACATTGCAATGAAGTTGGAAGAGCCGCACTGCATCTGATTGAAACCTTTGTAATCACCGCTGCTAAAGCTATAGGAATTGCAATAACGATTATTTAAGAAAAACAAATATAAACTTTTCACGCAGATAAGACTTACATTGAATTCATGGGTTTATCATCTTCCAAATCTAAGGCATCAGCATCTTGAATAGTGAGTTTTTTCTCTGGTTTATGAGATGCACAAGGTAATACCCGTCATTTTGAAGGCTTACATATATTACTGAGTAATATAGGCGAATAATGTTACCGATATGTTACATATCCTAAGACACCGGGGTGAACAATTTGACCCAGTAAAAGCCGATAGGCGCCCGGAAAAAGCCGGTACGTGCACGATACTTGCCCGGTAGAAACACGGTGACAACGCACTTAGTACGGTGTAACCACGGTAAAGCGCGATCAAAATTTTACCGGGCAGCTCGCGGAAAAAGTTAGGCCGGGATCACACATTAACGATTTTGAACTGAGACGGACAGCGACGTTTGAAATTGGTGCATCGGTTAGTGAACTACGACCCGCTCCCGACCATCGCGAAACAAAACGTGGTGTATCAGGGTGCGCTGCGTCGCCAAGCATCCCCAGTCGTCTCCCTACACCCAGACAATTTCCAATGGTCCAAAACAATCGTAGTTTTCTGTTTCAACTGTCATTCATCGGGAGATAGCCCCGACCATCGTAACAGAATCGTAATTTTGTCGTGGTTCATCGTGGTACGATAAAGATTCAATGGTGACCATCGTTATTATCTACGAAAAATCGTGTGCCGTCTGGCATCCTTAGCATCACAAAAACCGTTGTCTCGATGTGGCAACGCCGCATCACGCTATCCTATGACGGACCATGATATATATACGATATATATAGGATATATATATATATATATATATATATATATATATATATATATATATTATATATATATATATATATATATATATATATATATATATATATATATATATATATATATATATATATATATGATATATATAGTCGGCCCGGCCGGTTTACTCTAGTCCCACACAGCAAGCACTTCTCCAAGCACTCATCAAAATGGTGAAGGAAAGGAAGGACAAGAAAGCTGGGGCAAAGAAAACCAAGACTGATTTCCCTCGTCAGGAGGAGGATGCTACATCATCACTCATGTCACCACCTGCCACCCCTACATCTGAACCTAGCCTTCCCACCCCTACATCTGAGCCTAGCCTTCCCACTCCTACATCTGAGCCTAGCCTTCCCACCCCTACATCTGAGCCTAGCCTTCCCACCCCTACATCTGAGCCTAGCCTTCCTACCTCTACATCTGAGCCTAGCCTTCCCACCCCTGCATCTGAACCTAGCCTTCCCACCCCTACATCTGAGCCTAGCCTTCCTACCCCTACATTTGAGCCTAGCCTTCCCACCCTTACATCAGGAGCCTAGCCTTCCCACCCCTACATCTGAGCCTAGCCTTCCCACCCCTACATCTGAGCCTAGCCTTCCCACCCCTACATCTGAGCCTAGCCTTCCCACCCCTACATCTGAGCCTAGCCTTCCTGCATATGTCCCTGCCGCAGAAAGCAGCCCTACTTTATTATTGGGAGATAATGAATTAGAGATGCTGGAGGTGTGTCCTCCCTCGGATTTTATACCTGGGCAAGGATCCCGACACGTTTCCACAACATGTCTTATTCAGTCGTAATCACATCGTTTGCAATTCCCGATCGATTTACGCCAATCGGGATTTGTCTTGTAACGTCGTAATACATCTTAGCCATACTTTCAAGACTGGTCG
>JAPQNM010000009.1:3556190-3571190 GCA_029783475.1 Metacarcinus magister | reverse complement strand
TCAAATTAATATTTAGGAACAGACATATGACAGTAATTAATGTAGCAATTGTGAATACATTTAATTGCAGGGACTATAGAATGGTAAGATGCAAAGTAACACTCGACTTAAAGAGAGAAAGAAAAAAGTAACTGAGATTGAAAAGGCCAAATATCCAAATATTCAAAGAGAGGTTGGATGACTTGACTTGCTAACAACTAGTAGATGACACAAATGGAAAAATTAATCACATGACAATCTGATAAAAATAGTTTCAGTAATCAATAGTAGAAAAGCACCATAGGAAAACGGTGGAAACATTCAACAGCCACCAAAGACAAGTTAGTGGATCGGTAATAGATAAAAATCCACGAGACAAAATTCATGTTGTGAAATGCAAACACATCAAGATCAAATATTAGGCTTTACTCAACACAAAAAAACTCGCTTGCATTTCTGTAACAGAGTTAAGAGCTTAAGAACTCAAACAAATAACACTTTGAAACTCGTAATATACAGTGACAATATATTGGAATACACACCTAGATGGGTTGCCTGCTTCTCCCAAACTGACCCACACCTGCTTACTTGCTACCACCTCGACTAACATACAGTTGCAAAATCATTGTAAACCCTTGCGTCTGACGAACTACTACAATCCATCAAATAGTTAGCAATTACATAGTGTATGACAAACTACACCAATCACATAGTTATCATTAACTAGTTATTATTACATCCGCCCATTAACGAAGCTGCACTCTTTATTGATGAAGTCAAAAAGGTTGTGGCAAAGTTGAGGGGTAGAAAGGCAGCTGGCATTTGTAACATCAGTGAAGAGTTGCTCAAAGCTGGAGGCGAGGCCATGATCCCTGGGTTGCAGGCTGTCTTGACAGCTGTATGGCATTCAGGTACCATTCCTCCTGACTGGAAAAGGTTAGTCGTCCCTATCTAGAAAGGTAAAGGGGACCGTCAAGATTGCAACAACTACAGCGGGATAACGCTGCTCAGCGTACCAGGCAAAGTGCTCGCCTATCTGCTACTGATGCGAGTTCGCAGTCATTTGCTGAAATATCAGAGACCTAAACAGTCAGGGTTCACACCTGACCGTATCCTAGCGCTTCGCGTTCTGGTGGAATGCCGACGTGAGTTTCGACAGGGGATGCTTGCAGCCTTATGTCGATCTCAAAAAGGCGCAGGAGGGACAAAGAGGTACGTGTTAACGTCTCGTATCCATTTTCATTAAGTCAGCAGATATCTTACTACCTTCATATATCATACTATTTAATTAGTAAGGGTAGAGGAAGAGATTGATATATATTACAATTATTCCATTATGTTCATAGTTCATTTCAGTATAATTCAATTACAAGCATCTGTTAATATATTTTCTGGTTATATAGCTTGCTATTTAACTAAGTGTCAGCCTGATTGTGCGGTGCTACACCCCGCAGGGCACGACGAAGAGAGAGAACCAGGACGCACGACTGGTGGGATGTCGTGTCCGAGCAGGACGTGGCGGGAGAAGAGAGGATGAGGACAGCAACGAAGAAAAAAGTATCTTATCTTTGTGCCAAGTGTATATACATTTTAGTAACAACCTTGTTTCCAGTTACCTCTCCTTAAACCACAAGAACGAATGTTCGATACAAAGAATAAAAAAGTAAAGAGTATGTGTCTTTTATCTGTGGAGTACGCATGATTATACAACGAACTGGTGTTACTCATATATAATAATACCCGGAACATTGATGGTGGCAGTAGGTCGAACGAATAACTCACAATAGTTACAAAAGTAATCAGTGACAATAAAAACCTGTGTAGTTAAGGGAGTGTGAACATAAGTGAAACAACACGTTACTCTCTGAAGTGAGCGGAGCCTTCTGAGACGCGGTAGCGGAGCAGCAAGATTTGGCTGGTGTGTGAAATAAATGAAGTGCGCCTCCACACTGAGCTACCACGACTCACCGACATACTCACGGTGACTCATTTTCACTACTGACTCATACTGCCTGCGAGACTTCACAGCTGCAGTGTACATGAAGAACAATTCTATGATCTAATTACTGGTTAAAATATTCCTCGACAAGTTGACTGGGGATTAATTAACCTAATTAAATCAAACTATCACTCATCACAACGTCAACGTCTCCATTCTTCTACAATCAAGTTTTTGAAGCAAGCTAACAGGAATCCTATCAGCACCGAGCATGACTTCCGAGGACGACCTTCCGAGGACAACCTATCTAGGACGACCCTTAAGGACGACCTTCCGAGGACATCTCTACTGACAGCGACCACGTCATTTCTGCGGGGAACCTCTGCAAAATATTCTTCTACAATTCTAAGTAGTGAGTAAACAAACATTGGTTTATACTACAATTACATTTAAAGAAAATAAATACAAACCAATTACAACACAACAGCGTTTGGCTGAATTTTTTTTTCTTCTTATTTTATATAGTTTCCCATCCTCGTTTTCTTTCTCAGATGGGGTCGTCTCACCAGAGAACAACTCAAAACTCAGTTGAACACGCTTCCCAGCCGCCAAGCTGGTAACATGTGTTTCATGCTCCGCTCTCACCTATCTTAGCGTAGTGGTGAATTCTGAACGAGTGGAGGCGTAGGCCACTCCATGAGGTGGACGGGCCATTGGAACGTTGATAGGCTGAAAGACTGATAGGCTGATACGGCAGCGGCGGGACTAGTGCGACGCCCTTTAGAGGGTGGCTAGTATATCCCTCCCGCCGCTGTAGGATAGTGTCGGGATATATTTTTCTTTTCCCCCTAGCTAGTTGTGTTTCTGCGCGCGCAGTCTAGTGTAGGAATGGAACTACGGTGTGACAGGCACACGACAGGCACGGCTACCTCTACCCTCTGCACTAAATGAAGTGTGTACATTGTACCCGCCGTCACGTTATTGACGGACTTTAGATAGCCCGCGTGTCCCCTAGATGAGGACACGATAAACAACCAACAACACACAACATTGACGGACCCGTGTGTCCCGTAGATGAGGACACGATAGACAAGCAACCACCAACCAAGTAAAAAAGAAAAGAGGATTTAGGGGACTCATAATCATTACTAACTTTGTCCCGTAAATTACCTTTTAATATTTTCTTTTCTTTTCTTTTCCTTTTTGACTTGTACATATAATTGTATTTATTATATGCATATATATATATATATATATATATATATATATATATATATATATATATATATATATATATATATATATAGCGGATGTTCATAGCGGAAAGAGAGGAGGAACAGTTTAAAATATACGAAGCTATATATCAAAAAGAATTTATAGATTGGTACGAGATTGGCAAAAATAACTGTTAGTAAAACGTCAGAGGACTGTCACTCAAGGCAAAAGGATTATTAGATTCATAACAGATAAACGTACCACCTGACAGTGATACACGAGTGTTAAGAAGTGATCAGTTCCCATCACAAAAAAAATTTATATTAAACAAAAAGATGATTTGTACAACTCTCCTACCTATCCGTTCTTAACATCTTTAAGAGAGAAAACACGTTGTCATAAACGATAAATCATCTAACTGCCGTGACGTTATTATTATACTATGGAGCTCAGTACTTGGCCCGATTTTTTTTCTAATTTATGTCGATGATATCGATGAAGGCCTGTAAGATGTAAAAATTTGCTGAAGATATGAAAATCATAAGTAGAGTAACTACTTCCGCCGATAAATTACAATTGCAATCCAACTCGACATCTTAGTCAGTTGGTCAAAACAGTGGCAAATGAAATTTATGTTGATAAATGTAAAGTTTTGCATATCGGACACAATAATCAAAACAAAATATAAAATGAATGACTTCGAACGAAAAAATCTTGCGGGTAACGATTAGTAATGACCTAAACCAAGTAAACATTGTTGAGACATTGTCAAGAAAGCCAACAAACAAGTCGAATTCATTGCAAAAACTCTTTAAGTACAAATATGAAAAAGTTATCTTAACACTATTTAATGTACTTGTACTCCCTCATCTAGAATATTGGATTCAATTATAGTCACCATTCTATAAAAACGATATATATAAGATGGAGAGAATACAGGGAAAAATTACTAAAATTATCCCTATATTGCGAAACAAGTCTTACGAAGAACGTCTAAATAAACTGAACGTATTCAGTTTATTCAATAGTAGGCTACGAGGGGACCTAATAGAAGTATTCAAAATTTTCTTTTGCTCTGACAATATCAACACTAATGGCTATGTAACCACCGATCTCACAAGCATCATTCGTAATAATATTTTCAATAATCATTGGTAAGACTTTTTGATCGATAGAGGCGAAGCACTTATCTCCAATAAAATCATAAATATTTCGAATTCTCAACCAGCACTGATAGTAAACAATAGCACAAATTAATCACTTTTATCAGCTCACTAAATCGAATATTTCATTCCTGCGTATTTTGCTGTGGTACCAATAGGCGTAGATTAATCCTGTTTTCTCACTTTCCTTTACAAATTTCATGGTAGCTATATATAAGCTATATATAGGATTAGGCAGTAGAAATTTGCCGCCCGGTGAAATACTCCAAGAAAGGTACTTACGGGGATGTAGGCGGTGCTGCAGACTGAGTGATTCCCCGTGTCCTCTCTTCCCGGTTCTCTTTGCGTCTCATTTACACAAAAGAGCAGCTGAAGCCTGCCCTCTAAAGACAACTTCTACTACTACTTACATAATATTTCATGTATCTTACATTTGTACACTCTCCTCAACTCAAAAACTTAATAAAAGAGACTCACCACGCACAGCCTCGGAGTCCCCATCTGCGGGAGGGGACCATAAATGTTCCCAGGTCGGATCGGCCCTCTGCTAACAATCTTGAGTGTCTTGACACTTCCTCTAATACTTTTTCTCTTGAATTCTGTAACATTCGTGGCCTTAAATTTAATTTCCAATCTGTGGAACACCATCTCTCCTCCATTAAACCTAATCTTCTCTTCCTAACTGAATCACGGCTGTCTGTGGCTACTGACAGCAAACCTTCTCTGTTCCCTCCTACTTTATCTATCCTCATTTTCAATCCAAAGCTGGCTGTTGCGTATATGTGCGTAACGACATTACTTGTTCTCATGCCCACAATCTTGAATCTTCAGAATTTTTTACCATATGGCAAAGACTTCAATGGCACTCTCGAACTAAATGCATCTGTGCTGTATATCGTTCACCTAATTCCTCTGTCTATGTAAAATCATTTGATTATTTGACTTTGACACGCCTAACATTCTTGATCTTTTACTAACTCCCAACCGTTCAGTTTACTCTGTTAAACTTTCATCTTCGTTGGGCTCCTCCGATCACAATCTATTTCCGTTACTTGTTCTATCACTCCAGTGTGGTTTCAAGGCCTACCTAAACGGAGTTGCTTCTGGCATTTCAACTCTGGTAAGTGGGAGGACCTAAGGCAATACTATTTTGATTTTCCTTGGGATGACTAATGCTTACATATTAGAGATCCTTCTCTTTGTGCTGAGCGCATAACAGAGGTGGTTATTTCTGGCATGGAGTTATACATTCCTCACACTTTCTCTAATACTAAAGCTAAACTGCTTGTTCTCGTACTGTCAAAATTAGAGAGGCGGCTCACAAAAGGTACCGTAGCGATCTATCTGCCCTTTATATTGCTGCCCATAATCATGCCAAATATATTTTCTAACTTACTAAAAACTTTTTCATCAATAGAAAATGTCAAATTTGTTTTCCAATTCTAACTCTTCTCGTGATTTCTGGCATCTAGCCAATAATATATCCAACAATTTTACTTCATCTTTCGCTCCTGTACTTCTACGAGATGGCTCCACAGCTGTCTCTTCTTTCTCTAAAGCTAAACTCTTCGCTCAAACCTTTGCTACCAACTCTACTTTGGATGATACTGGGCATATTCCACCTACTCATCCACCTTCTTACTACTTCATCCCTAAAATTAAAATTCTTCAGTATGACGTTTTCCATGCCCTTTCTGGCCTTGATTCTCCGAGGGCTTACGGTCCGGATGGAGTCCCTCCTGTTGTTCTAAAAAACTGTGCTTCCGGTCAAACTCTTTCGTCTGTGTCTCACTACTTCTACCTATCCTTCTTGCTGGAAGTTTGCTCACATTCAATCTTTCCCTAAAAAGGGTGACCGCTGCAATCCTTCAAACTACCGCCCTATAGTTTTTATTTCCTGCCTTTCTAAAGCCTTTGAATCTGTCCTTAATAAGAAGATAATGAGGCTTCTATTACCTCACAACCTTCTCTCTAATTGCCAGTATGGTTTCCGGAGAGGCCGGTCTACTGGTGATCTTGCTTTTCTAACGGAATCTTGGTCATCCTCTTTTAGGGACTTTGGTGAAACCTTTGCTGTCGGTCGGCATTGATATATCGATAGCCTTCGATAGAGTCTGGTATAAATGTTTTAATTTCTAAACTACCCTCTTACAGACTCTATCCTTCTCTCTGTACCGGCATATCCAGTTTTCTTTTTGACCGTTCTATTGATGGTCACTTTTTCCCATAAAACTATCAACAGTGGTGTTCCTCAGGATTTGTCCTATCGCCCATTCTCGTGTGACCTCGTGTGCCCATTCATCAGTGACCTCTTAAATCTGATTCAATGCCCTATCCATTCCTATGCTGATGACACCATCTTGCATTTTTCAACGTCGTACAACAGACGCGCAGCCCAACAAGAATTAAAGTATTCAAGGTGAGGTGCTATAGGACGCCTAATTTTTTATCTTTCACTTGTTTCTGATTGGGGCAGAGCAAACCCGGTTCTATTCAATGCCTCAGAAACTCAATTTCTACAGCTATCTACCTGACATAACCTTCCAGATAACTATCCCTTTTTCAATGGCACTTAACTGCCCCACTCCACATTAAACACACTCGGTCTATCCTTTACTAAAAATCTAAACTGGCAATTTCATATCTCTACTCTTGCTAAATCAGCTTCCAAGAAGTTAGGGGTGCTATGGCGTCTGCATCCATTTTTCTCTCCTTCCCAGCTGCTTGCTCTGTATAGGGGCCTTATTCATCCATGTATGGAGTATGGTTCTCATGTAAGGTGGGGTTCAACTCACACATTTTTACTAAACTGGGTGGAGTCTAAAGCTTTTAGTCTTATCAATTCTCCTCTAACTGACTGTCTTGGTTCTTTAAGTCACCGACGCAATGTTGCATCTTTATCTCTTTTCTATCGCTATTTTCATGCTGACTGCTCCTCTGAACTTGCTAACTGCATGCCTCCCCCTCTCCCACGGCCTCGATGCACAAGACTTTCTACTTCTCATCCCTATGCTGTCCACCTTTCTAATGCAAGAATTAACCAGTATCTTCACTCTTTCATCCCTTACACTGGTAAACTCTGGAACTGTCTGCCTTTGTCTGTTTTTCTACCTGCTTTTGACTTTAACTCTTGCAAAACAGGAGTGTCAAGACACCTCTAATGTTAACTGGACCTCCACCCACTGCTACTATTTCTCCTACTGTCCTCTTTACAGGGTCTGGCGACAAGCGAGATTTTTTTTTTTCTCGTATTTTTTTGTTGTTCCCTAGCCAGTACTTTTTTAATGTAAACAAAAAAAAAAATAATAATAATACATGGTATCACTTCCTCTTCTATTCAGCTTAGGCTCGCGGGAGGGGTGGGTGGGGAAAAGCCTTCAACTTTGCTTTCCTTTTGTCTATCAAGTAGATACTATAGTAATAGTGTAGCCACACGGACAGGCCCATTAGAAAAAGTAGGACTGTTGCTGTCTGTTCTTCCTCTGTACTCCTTTGTATGTCTTTCCTTGCAGCAGAAACGTGGTCAGGTCTCCATTGCTGTTCCATTTCCGTATATCAACGACGACACTCTCGAAAACGTTGATACTTTTTCCCTGGAACTTCTGCGACCTGTAAAATCAAGAGTGTCGCTGCTGCTGTAAATTATGTTTGGTGCAACAACACCTATCGTACTCACGCCACTTGTGTTAGCCCGCCAATGCAGCGCGTGGGTTCGCCCACTTTTGGCGGTGGAAGAGAGTAGTGTGGTGCCACGAACCCACACTCGATGAACCAGGTACTGAAGCTAGTTTATATTATTAATGCCGCAGGGCAGCGCCACTATAATCAATGCCACGTCACGAGAGTTTCGGTATCCAATGTTATGACTTGAACAAAATCCTTGCACTATCACCTCATGTCTCCCTCGCAGCTACGGTTCTCCATCAACAGCAGACCTACTTCAACGTTTCAGGGAGCGTCGCCTAATTGACTGATGTTGAGAACATCAAAATTCAATTTATTGCTTTTGTTTATTTATGCAACAATCCTTTTGTAATGATGTATTATTCCTGTACTGCCTGAGAAAAACACTTAAATCCCTTTGATAATAACGCAAAAATACATAAAATTAAGACATAATTAAAAAATTTAAGGGTAAGGAACAATAAAAAAGATTTTACTCCATACAAACAATAGAAAAAAAGCTTCCTCCTTGTGACAATAAAAAAAACACAAATCGGTTGAGGCATAATTGAGTTATGTCCTAAGTGGAAAAAACAACAGTTTTTAGTTATCAGGCATTTTAAGTTGGAGGTGTAACTCGACGCGCCATTTAAACACTGACGTGTCTCGACTCTCAAGGACACGGAAAACCACCCAACAGATGCCAAAAGCTTCCACACAAAAATTATTAAATTCCACTGCAGAACAAATAAATTGTTTTTCGTTGAGTGACCAATATAAAAGTATTATCTGTCTATTAGAGTTGCCTACGGTCACTATATTTGTATCTATTTTTCTAATAAAAAACACTTTAGAAACTAGGTTTTACCACGAAACTTTGAGAGTGTTGCCATGGTCTAGCGCTCGTGTGCGAGCCTAGGAACCCGGGTTCGAATCCCCGTTATTCACTTTTCATTATTTGATATCACGGCCGAGTGGCCAAAGACTACCCAAATTGCTGCCATACTGTCCTCAGACGGGACTAACAACGTTTATATGCATCTGAGGCTGTAGCAGCAATTAGCCTCGCAAGGTCTCAACATATTCAAGAGAGAACGTAAACATTTGAGGTGTCACTATAAAAAAAATTGAAAACCTACGCCAAATAACAGGCGAGGCAAGTCCATCTGTGCCTCCATAGGCCTACTGGCGACAACGGTTAATGCTATAGAAGAAAGAAAACAAAAATTTTCGTCAAATCTCAGAAAATATCGTACATTTCAGTGCGACACCCCCTTAATAGCTGTGCTTTCATTCTATATATATATATATATATATATATATATTACATATATCTTCCATAAATATAATCATCAGAAAGGGATTAGAACTTTCTTTTGGCGCTTACGTATGTTTGGTAGTGTACATTTACAAAACCCCAGACTGAAAAAAAATAGGAAGATATTATATGGAATTTACATTTATTGGTCTACAATGTGAGCAAGGTTTTGGAATGCTTTATTTCATAATTATGCTATATGTGTCACACACATAGCTGGTATTAGTAGGGATGTCAGTTTATATCCTGTTCAAGCAGAAAACTCGTCCAAACTTGAATAGAGGGAACCAATGTGACCAGGAGTCGTCGATCTCAAGTAACCTCCACGAGAGCGGCGAGGGCGGCAGTAAAGGCAGCGTTGTAGTCACAAGCTACCTCATTCTTTACGTAATCGTTGCGGTCATCGTTGTAGCTACCGTCCTGAGGGAATGAGGAGGAAAAGTTGAAGGGTGGAAGTAATATTTACCTCATACACAGAAAATGATGAGCACAGTAATGTGCCCCAATTTGGCAGGCACTAACTCGGAAGTGTCAGTGGTCACTGGCTGTTTTGATATTGGATTCGGCACAGACCTTTGACGCTCTGGAAGCCTCCCATATTTAAATATCTCTCTTGTGATAAATCTTGATATACCATGCCTTTATACTAAAAAAACTTTAATCTAAAGTGTTTATGCTAACAGAATCCATGTGATTTGGTGCTACACACTCTATAAAACAGTTATTACAAGCTGAATACTGTCATCTAAGCTCACGCTATCATCACATTTATTAATAGTCTTCCGCTACATGTTTGGTTTGAATTTTTTTAATCCAATTTCCATAGAGACGTATGTTTTATCTGGCTAATCCCGAAAAAAATCGAGTAGTACTACTTGTAATATAGGGATATTTAGATGGCCGAAACCGTGCTCAGACGGCTCAGGTCGGGATGACATACTCGACTGAGAGAGAATGAGAGGCAGGTGGTCCTATTTATGAACGACCAATATAAGTGGGTTGCTAGCAGAGGTGTGGGGGAGAACGCCGATCTAAAGGTTACACCGACAGTTTATACTGAGTCACTCCAACCCAAGTCCAATACTCATCCTAAAACATCGTCAAAATATCATTGTTTATCTTATATGTTCCAGAATTTTTAACTTTGTTTGATAATTATGTAACGATTGTAAAATATAGATTCTATATAAAGAAGAAAAAAAAAATTTTCCCAAGATGTCCAATGGTGGTGACTAAAAATGTTCCTGATAATTTATCAGTCGGTTTGGGAATATAGACACGTAGTAAAAAAATTTTCTAGCATACCGAGTTTTATGTGTAAAATTAAGTGAGCAAGTGAATATGGCATCTTTTTCCAGAGATTCCGTCCGGCCAAATTTACTAGTGCACTAGGGAACACAGCATTCATACATTTCTGAGTAAATGAATATACTTAAATGCCAACAAGGCTTTATTAATCTGATAGAAAATAGTTAAGGGATCTCCTCAACAAAGTACAACCATAGATATTCAGTGTAAAACTCTCTTTAAAGGTTTTGACGTAGGATTTTTCTTTCAATAACAAATTAATAAAATCAGAAGATACGTGGAGTCCTTTTTGCTCTGTGTTGATATATTTATGTAATAATTCGAGTACTTATTAACTCCCTGGTTTCTGATAAAACATTAGATCATATTGGTAGCTTGAATCACCATACTACGTTAGTTCGCCTGATGGTTATTAAAAATGAGGATCAGGAAGTGGTATTAGGCAGTTTAACTACAGTCACCCATAACAAATGATCCTTTTAATAATTATAATAGAATTTTTCCAATGAAAAATAATTGTTAATTTAGATGTGCATTTTCTTTATCTGAACAACTAGATTGATTTTCAATAGATGGCTCATTGAAGAAAAAGAAAATCAAGTTAGGAAATACAATATATTAAATTTTAGACGTACGAAAGAATAACGTACCTGGCTCGGACCACCAACGAGTGCTCCATACAACGTCTGGGGATTGGGGCCACCCTGGTAGAGGGCCCAATTCGAGTCACAATACTCGGGCATGTTCGGACACGAACTGGGCAGGAAAGAATGGATAAAGTGGTCAAAAGAAGTTGGTAGGCAGGTCTCAAAGTAAGCACGTAAGAGATGTTGTAATATGATTGAGAATAAGTGGTAATTAAGGCAATTAACCAATTACAAATGTATTAAGTCATTACAATTTCATATCAAAGTATTTAAAGCAGAAGAAAATGCAAATTTTATTTTTATCATGCAATATGTTGTTTCTGTCTGTCTCTGACTCTGTCTCTCTTTATCTCTGTCTCTGTTTCTATCTCTGTCTCTATCTCTGTCTGTCTCTCTGTCTGCCTGTCTGTATGTATGTCTGTCTCTCTCTGTCTGTCTGTCTGTCTCTCATATTATCTCTCTCTCTCTCTCTCTCTCTCTCTCTCTCTCTCTCTCTCTCTCTCTCTCTCTCGTCTCTCTCTCCTCTCTCTCTCTCTCTCTCTCTCTCTCTCTCTCTCTCTCTCTCTCTCTCTCTCTCTCTCTCTCTCTCTCTCTCTCTCTCTCTCTCCTCTCTCTCTCATCATCTCTCTCTCTCTCTCTCTCTCTCTCCTCTCTCTCTCTCTCTCTCTCTCCTCTCTCTCTCTCTCTCCTCTCTCCTCTCTCTCTCTCTCTCTCTCTCTCCTCTCTCTCTCTCTCTCTCTCTCTCTCTCTCTCTCTCTCTCTCTCTCTCTCTCTCTCTCTCTCTCTCTCTCTCTCTCTCTCTCTCTCTCTCTCTCTTTTTTTTTCTCTCTCTGCTCTCTCTCTCTCTCTCTCTCTCTCTCTCTCTCTCTCTCTCTCTCTCTCTCTCTCTCTCTCTCTCTCTCCTCTCTCTCTCTCTCTCTCTCTCTCTCTCTCTCTCTCTCTCTCTCTCTCTCTCTCTCTCTCTCTCTCTCTCTCTCTCTCTCTCTCTCTCTCTCTCTCTCTCTCATGATGATCGAGAGAAAGATTTTACTTTTGGATGTCGTGCCTTAACTCACCTGGAGCGATGGTGGGGCCTCTGAGGTCCGTTGTAACCCACCACGAAGGAGCGTCCGTATGTACCCATCATGTAGTCTATCTGCCGCCTAGCCCAGTTAAGGTTGGTGTCCGGATCCACTCCCAGCTTGTGTGCCTGATTGGATGCAAGGAGTGTAAATAAATAAAAAAAAGTACAAATTAAATAGAGTAAAGCATAGAAATGCGTATGTGTATCGCTCAAAAAATACAAGACAGTGGTAATCCCTCTATCAAAACTCAATAGTCTTAAAAGTGCCTAGTTGTTCCATCTGGAATTTAATGTAACTGAGTAAGACAATAAAGTAGCAGAAACTGTGGTCTAATGACTGGTCTCAGTGACCTTTGGACTGACAGATGTGAAATATGTGGTTTATTGGACACAGGTAAGGGGGATGCCAGACGTGGTACAATACAGCACAGGAGGCACAAGAGGCTGGGTTATCATATGATGATGGTAAGACAGCGTAAAATTAACACATTCAAACGTTGCTAGTTTGAGCAGCCACATCAATATCTTATCATGAACCGTCTCCAATAATACTCTTGCTTTAATTGAAGTGCTTTAATACATATGTTGTATAACTACAAAACAGCTTATATCTTATATGCTTTCCATTAATTTATGAAGAGCAAGTTCATGAATGTGCCCTAACCTTGTCCCTACGTCATCTATATACTACAAACTATGCCACAGCTTAATTTGATATTTCAACTAACAATTCAATGATGTTTTCTAATACATTATTTTGTTGTGTGTGAAAGTGAAAATGAAAAACCCTTAAACTAAATAGAAATCCTGCAAACCAACTGGAAATTAAATGCATTTAAGAGTTGCACAGGCAGTGGTCTTCGTAACTGTTGATATTTTTTACATATATCATTTCATCGCGGTGGCAATAGCTCTAAGGCAAAAAAAAAGGATCAATGGGAAAGTAGCAATAATGATGAAAATACTTAAAATTTTTTCTTTATTTCAAACTGCGAGCGAAGCGACCAGTTTGGAAGTTACGAAACGACCCCATCCAAAATTTGTCTGTGTGTCTGTATGTGTGTCCGTCTGTCTGTCTTTTATCTCCTCCTAGATCACTGGAGGGATCGGAATGAAATTTTCAGGGGTCGTATGCATCAACCCTTTGATGGCTATTATATATTAAAAACATATTGTTATTGTGTATTTTTTTTTAAAGTTATTTGTGAAAACCTGTATCTCGCTTAATACTTGTCGCACATATTCCAACTTACCTGGCACATGAGACACCTTCACCTACCTCCTACCTCCCTTTCTACCTCCTACTAACTCCTACCTCCCATTTTACCTCCTACCTCCCTTTCTACCTCCTACCTCCCTTTCTACCTCCTACCTCCTACCTCCCTTTCTACCTCCTACCTACCTCTTACCTCCCTGTCTACCTCCTACCTACTTCCTACCTCCTACCTCCCTTTCTACCTCCTACCTCCCATTTTACCTCCTACCTTTCTTTGTACCTCTTACCTCCTTTTCTACCTCCTACCTCCCAGTCTACCTCCTACCTCTCTTTCTACCTCCTACCTCCCTTTCTACCTCCTACCTCCCTTTCTACCTCCTACCTCCTACCTCCCTTTCTACCTCCTACCTACCTCCCTTTCTACCTCCTACCTACCTCCTACCTCCCTTTCTATTTCCTACCTCCTACCTCCTGCCTCCCTCTCTAGCTCCTACCTCTCTTTCTACCTCCTACCTCGTACCTCCCTTACTACCTCCTACCTATTCTCTACTTCCTACCTCCTTTTCTACCTCAAATTTATTGCTGCCCTCCAATTTCTCGAGAAAACAATGAAGATTATCGCACATTCAGATATCCACACAGAACGCATCAATTTACCCATAGGATGCAATTGTACAATCCGTTCCCAAAATTGACCCCTCTGCACACAACATACCACAAGAGGAAGCTTCTGTTGTAAACGAAGAGTTGGTGAGGTAACCATCATCTACGGTTGACTAATCTATACCACAAGAAAATCTATTGACTTTGCTCAGGGCAGCTGTTAGGGCAGATAACTAACAAGCAAATGTTGAATGGCCTACTAGAGACCAACGGCCAATTTCCCAGTTCACAACAAGTTACTTCAGCAAGACAATTCCGGATCTTTTTTCCTATGGAAAAGGAGACTACAAAGCCTCTACTGTGAGCTAACCCTACTTTGGCGTACTACTTTCGCCATCTGATGAGATTGTACCGTGCACATGATTTTGTGATCCACCATTCATTCACATTTGTTTGCACAAATATGTTGCGTAGGCATGCAGCTTTAAACACACTAAATGTGTTTGCAAAGCGGGGTGCCCAAGATCTGTCTGTGGCAGAGCTGAAAAGAGCCCTCTTGGAGGGGGATGAAAAGGTCCTAAACAAGCTACTATACTTCGCAGCTTCTATTCCAACAAGAAGACAAAATATCAGGTACAAGACTCATCAGGCAGTATTCTTCACTCCATGGCTCAGATTATCTTCCGACGACAAGGCAATGTGTTTTGCAGCAACTACCCAAACTGGAGCGAGCAGTTTGGGTATGCTGGGTGATTGGTTTTGGTGTCATGGTCACCCAGCATGTCTATTTACATAATTAAAATCAACAGGTAACAAAGATATATATTATTTTTTTCATCAAAGGGCGCATTCACACACACATACACACACACACACACACACACAC
>JAPQNM010000009.1:3548690-3553690 GCA_029783475.1 Metacarcinus magister | reverse complement strand
GTATTTATTGTGGTATACTGCATCACAGAAGGTGAGAGGTTATTCCACTCTCTAACGACATCATTGATAAAGAAGATTTTAGTGCAGTGCAGTTTCTATTTTTGCTATGTCCTTTGCATGGTAAGGCGACTATGATTGTATGGCATAATTCAAGTGGGGTCTAACTAAAGTTATGTCTAGAGCTAAAATTGTATTCTTATTCTTGAACGAAAAATGTATGTTTATAAAACCCAGCATTCTATTAGCGGCCTCCGTAAAGTATTTCTTGTAGGTTTCTTTGTCGCTGTCTGAGATTACCGAATTTCAGATTTTCGTATCGTCTGTAAATTTTGTGATGAAGTGAAGTTCAACATCGATGTCATTTATATGAATTATGAATAGCACAGGTCCAATAGGAGATCCCTGTGGTATACTACTAGTGACTGGTACCCAATCCAAGGCAAATTCATTGACAATAAACTTTTGTATTCTATTACTCAACCAGTTTTTGATACAATTGTGCATATTACCTTCGATCCCAAGTATCTTGACTTTGAACATTAACTTTTTATGAGGAACTTTATCATGGACCTTTTGAAAATCAAACCACACATGTCTAACTATCAGGTGATATCGTGGAAAGAAAAGGTCATTATAAAATGTTAACAGATTATATAGACATGAACTTTTATGCCTAAAACCATGCGTCAAGTCCCCAAGCATAGAATATTGTTCAAAGAAACTAAGAATTTTGTCTCCAATTATGCTTTTGAGCATCTTGCCAACTAGTGATGTCAAGCTAATTGGTTTGTAAATCCCAATCATATATTTATCGCCTTTTTTTGTTTCAATTGGGGTGACATTGGCTGACTTCCAATCGACTGGGACTAAATACTTTTGAAGGAATTTATAAAATAGAAATGCAAACTATTTTGGTTTTTGTTTCTTTTAAGAATTTTGGGATAGATATTGTCTGTGCCCGGGCTTTTAATATCTTTTTTATACTGTCAATTGCGTTTAGTACGTATTTCAACAATTAACAGTTTATGAGCTTATTACATTAACATGGACGCAGATTTGTTGGTCAATCATATAACTAACATTGATGTTATCAAAGGATTCGATCTGGACATCCTGTCTCCATAGTATTAAGGCACTGTTGGTTATTTTATGGTATTGGAAAACCGGTCAAGGGCAATAGAAAAAGTAATAAAAAAAGGCCCACTTGTAACAGCTGGTTCCCTAAATAATAAAGAATAATAAAAAAAAGCCAAATTAGGGTTGCAGGTGTCTTGATACTCCTCTTTTAAATGAGTTCAAGTCGTAGGAAGGTGGAAATACAGATATAGGTAGAGAGTTCCAGAGTTTACCATTAGAAAATAATAAAAAATCATTATACTGGTTAATTCTTGCAAAAGGTAGATGAACATCATAGGGATGAAAACCAGTTGAAAATCGTATGCTGCGTGGCCGCGGGATGGTGGGAGGCATGCAATTAACAAGTTCAAAAGAGCAGTTAGCATGAACATAACGGTAGGTGATAGCAGGAGATGCAAGATTGTGGTGGAGTATAAGAAGTTGAACGCAGTCAGTAAGAGGAGGGGACTGAATAGCACGAAAAGCTTTTGACTCAACCTTGTTTAGCCTTGTTTAGCCCAACATTCTTGATCTTTTCCTAACTTCCAACCCTTCTGCTTATTCTGTTAAACTTTCCTCTCCGTTGGGCTCCTCCGATCACAATCTTATTTCCGTTACCTGTCCTATCATTCCAGTGCAGCCTCAGGACCCGCCTAATCAGAGGTGCTTCTGGCATTTCAACTTTGATAAGTGGGAAGACCTGAGGCAGTACTATTCTGATTTTCCTTGGGATGATTATTGCTTCCATATCAGAGATCCTTCTCTTTGTGCCGAGCGCATAACAGAGGTGATTATCTCTGGCATGGAACTATACATTCCTCATACTTTCTCTAATACTAAAGCTAAAAAGGCCTGGTTTAACTCTACTTGTTCTCGTGCTGTCAATAATTGAGAGGCGGCTCACAAACAGTACCGTAGCCATCCATCTGCTGAAACTCATGCCCTATATATGTTTGCCCGTAATCATGCCAAATCTATTCTCCAACTTACTAAAAACTCTTTCATCAATAGAAAATGTCAAAGTCTTTCCAACTCTAACTCTTCTCGTGATTTCTGGCATCTAGCCAATAATATCTCTAACAATTTTACTTCTCCATCTTTCTCTCCTTTACTTCAACCAGATGGCCCCACATCTGTCTTTTCTTTCTCTAAGGCTGAACTCTTCGTTCAAACCTTTGCTACCAACTCTACTCTGGATGATTCTGGGCATATTACTCCTACTCCTCCACCCTCTGACTACTTCATCCCTAAAATTAAAATTCTTTATTATGACGTTTTCCATGCCCTCTCTGGCCTTGATTACGGTCCGGATGGAGTCCCTTATGTTGTTCTCAAAAGCTGTGCTTCCGAACTCGCTCACTGCCTGGTCAAACTCTTTCGTCTGTGTCTCTCCCTACATTTACCTATCCTTCTTCCTGGAAATTTGCTCACATTCAACCTGTCCCTAAAATAGGTGACCGCTCCATTCCTTCTAACTACCGCCCTATAACTTTGATTTCCTGCCTTTCTAAAGCCTTTGAGTCTGTCTTTAACAAGAAGATAATGAGGCATCTATCAGCTCACAACCTTTTCTCTGATTGCCAGTATGGTTTCCGTAAAGGCCGATCTACTGGTGATCTTCTTGCTTTCCTAACTGAATCGTGGTCATCCTCTTTTAGGGATTTCGGTGAAACTAGGGAAAGATCAGAAGTTACAGAGAAGGTACAGAGAGAAGGATAGAATCCGTAGCAGAGCAGTTTAGAAACTAAAGATTTATGTCAGACTTTATCGAAGGCTTTCAATATGTCAAGGCCGACAGCAAAGGTTTCACCAAAGGTCCTAAAAGAGGATGACCAAGATTTAGTTAGGAAAGCAAGAAAATCACCAATAGATCGGTTTTTACGGAAACCATATTGGCAATCAGAGAGAAGGTTGTGAGCTGATAGATGCCTCATTATCTTCTTGTTAAGAACAGACTCAAAGGCTTTAAAAAGGCAGGAAATTAAAGCTATAGGGCGGTAGTTAGAAGGATTGGAGCGGTCACCATTTAAAGGGACAGGTTGAATGTGAGCAAATTTCCAGCAAAAAGGATAGGTAGAAGTAGATAGATACAGATAAAAGACTTTGACCAGGCAGGGAGCGAGTTCGGAAGCACAGTTTTTGAAAACAACAGAAAGGAACATTAATGTCTCCTATCATTAGTGACTCACTGTTTTGAAGTGTTTGTCGCAAGACTTCGTACATTTCGCTGTCATGTTCATGATTTTTTTTTCCCGACGGTTAATAGGTGACTGAGATATTAACTGGAAACTCGCCTGCATTTACCATAGAGCACACAAGTCCACTTAAATATCGTTAAGCGATATATCCACTGCACTAAGTCACCTCTTTTGTTAATTCGATCTCTATTGAACAATTTAAGAGACGGAAGCCTCCAAACATCAATATGTTAGGTAAAGAGAGGAAGAGGACATGCACTCTTTGCAGAACGTAAGCTTACCTTGAAGACAATGGAAGCGGCGGCCATGGCGGCGGCAGTCTCACCAGCAAGGTCAGATCCTGATGTTCGGCAACGTTTATCATTAGCATAATTTATATCATCATTATTATCATTAACTTCAACATCATCATTATCATCATCTTCATCCTTAATATCATAATCATCATCCACTTCATTCCATGTCCTGTTCTATCCTCGGCCACCACCAAAATTTTCTACCATATTCTGTATTGCATCTGACTTTTGTTTATTTCCTATTTGGGCTCGTGTTTTTCTATGATTTAACTGTTACTGTGTTATGATATAAATGTATATATATATATATATATATATATATATATATATATATATATATATATATATGTATATATATATATATATATATATATATATATATATATATATATATTTATATATATGTTTATATATGGTTGCAAGAATACCACCACTGTATTGCCTGCAGGTCGTTAAAAGCGACAGAAAAGGGTCAGTGGTCTGGGAAGCTCCTCCATTGTATACTCTTCTACGAAATGACAAGGTTTAGAAAAGGAAAGGAGAGTATTATCTCCTTGACTCGCACAGATTGGTCCCCGATTGTACATTGATATAGTACTCTTGAGGATAAAAGGAAAGTGACCGGAACAATGTTTTTGGAATGAAAGTTAATTTATTACCGTTTAGTGAAACAAAACTGAAAGAGAAAGGGTGAAGTAAGTTTGGATGTCAGTTGTGAACAGAGGGACACCTAGGGAAGTTTTGCCCTTAATAGTGATGGAATGAAAGGAAATTTCATCAAGGCTTATGTGGGTGTAAGTAAAATTTGGTCGAGAGTTGTTTGTGTTTGTTTCTGAATATAGCCCTTGCAGTGAGAGGGATAAAACAGCCAGAGTGGTTTATTGAATGATTTTGATGAATGTTTGGAAAGTTTTGGAGACAATGTGAATATTGTGTTGTTAGGAGAGTTAAATGCTCATGTTGGTAATAAGATAATTGAAGACATGATAGGTAGACATGAAAATGGATAAAGCCAAGGGAAAAATGGAGAAAGGACTATGTTTTGAGCGAGAGATGGTGGTTGGAAACAATTTGTTCAGGAATATAGATAATCAAAAGTATACATTCGTGAGGCAAGAAAATGGAAGG
Source organism: Metacarcinus magister (assembly GCA_029783475.1). NCBI lineage: Eukaryota > Metazoa > Arthropoda > Malacostraca > Decapoda > Cancridae > Metacarcinus > Metacarcinus magister. The sequence goes on along the minus strand of JAPQNM010000009.1, from coordinate 3,548,952 downwards.
ATAGAGCAAGGCTGAACTATGTGGTTGTGTTTAGGACCGAAACATGATATATGCTGGATGTGTAGAGAGGTATGTGCAACTACTACCCGTTAGAGGGAAACATTAAGGATGGCTTTGAGGTGAGTAAATACTAGGTGAGTTGGTATGATACAGAAAGTTATGAAGCGAGTGAGTTGAGCCAAAGTTAGAAGTAAGCCAAAGTTAGAAAGTAAGAAAAGGTGAGATGGTTAATGTAGAAGAGAAAAAGGCTGTTGTTTAAGAG
>JAPQNM010000009.1:3533690-3538690 GCA_029783475.1 Metacarcinus magister | reverse complement strand
ACGTCGGCGATCCACCAGTATACGAAGCGTATGGATAGGCCTACAGTCAGGTGTTGACCTATCAGGCGTAAACCCTGATACGTCAGCAAGCGAATGCAAATTCACATCAGTAGCAGATGGGCGAGCACTTTGCCTGCTACACTTTGGCAGCTTCGAGAGTTTCATGTTTGAAGATATCCCACAACTCTACCGGGTCCTCAAGGACACTTAGCACTACGAATTGATTTGAGACTGTCACAGCATACTCATCAGCACATGCCAAGTTCTGCAGTTTCTCAAGATGACACAAATTGTGATTACATTTTGATATTCTATCGGACTTAACACAGAGCTTGAGTGTTGCAATAACAAGCCTGTGATCAACACTCTGGATAACCCTGCAGTTCTTGAAATGCCTTCAACGAGTACTAACAAGGATGTGAGCAATCTTCTTTGCTACCATTGCTAGCATTGCTATACAAAGTTTAGTGGCGCAGCACTGGTCTTTGATACCAAGAACCTGCAATTCTCAACCTTTTGGATTTTACACAAATTTCAGAAGAAGAGAGCTGTTGGTGTTCTTGGTAAGAGTCATGGGGACCAACACATAACTCGTAGCCAGTTCTTTCAGTGCCCGTGGCAGCATTGAAGTTGCCGAAGACAATGTGTATGTCACGGTCCAGTTACACATCTCGGTAAAAAACATATACAGCAACAAGAGACATAAAGCCCAAGGTGTGCCTTACATGAGCAAGAACTGGAAGAAAAGAAGAGATTATCCTATTTATGACCTTCCATTGCGTCAGAGGAGAAAGGAACAAGTTGAGCTGCAGGACGAGTTTAGCAGTTGTTGATGTTAATGCCATGTTCATCATTGACATGATGGTTCTTTGCTACGATAAGGTGTTAAAATAAAGATATAATTCACACAAGAAAAACTATTAATGTTAGAATTTCTCTGAAACAATCTAAATGTGGCAGCAGGAAGGCTCCTGATGGTTAAACTTCAACGCTCAACAACACACGAACACTGTGGCTCACCTGGGAATAGCCAGATCCATAACAAGGGTTGGGGATGTTCTTCTCCGACTGGTCAAAAGTCGAGCCTGAGTGAAAAAAAGTGAAATACATGTAATCAAACATTTAAATATCTTATGCATTCATAAAGTTAGATGATAAGACTTTTTCCACATACATTGATAAATATTTGGTCTGCATATTTCAAATATTTTTTCTTAACTAAGTACGTGTTTGTCAACATTTTAATAATGAGAAAGCTGCAAGATACCTGACCAAGGTGGATTATGTATCACCAAGAAGAAAGGTGAAGGGTTACCGAACAATATAACTTCACAACACACCAAACTATTATAAAAATAGATCAATCACTTTTACGAAGATGAATGGCCAATAATTAAAGATGGAGTCTACGATTTATTTATGCACTTAGTGTTTATATTTCCTAAATGATAATATAAAACCTTTCTTTTCATCATTCAATATGAGAAATTTGTGTTAGATAACATTTTCATGACTGAAATAAGATAAGAAAAGGAGGAGTTTTATGTTTTCTTCACGATGTCTTTGAAATCATATGCAACATATCACATTTTTCCTCGACCTGAAACTGTGAGCTTGAAATATACCTTTATAACAATATAGGAGAGCCTCCCTCCTCAAAATTTGCGTGATGTGTTTGCTTCTGGGCACACACACACACACACACACTCTCTCTCTCTCTCTCTCTCTCTCTCTCTCTCTCTCTCTCTCTCTCTCTCTCTCCTCTCTCTCTCTCTCTCTCTCTCTCTCTCTCTCTCTCTCTCTCTCTCTCTCTCTCTCTCTCTCTCTCTCCTCTCTCTCTCTCTCTCTCTCTCTCTCTCTCTCTCTCTTTCTCTCTCTCTCTCTCTCTCTCTCTCTCTCTCTCTCTCTCTCTCTCTCTCTCTCTCTCTCTCTCTCTCTCTCTCTCTCTCTCTCTCTCTCTCTCTCTCTCTCTCTCTCTCTCTCTCTCTCTCTCTCTCTCTTTTATTTTTATTTTTATTTTTATTTAAACTTGATACATTTATGAATGTAATATGCTAAAGTCCTGGTTGGGACGCCAAGGACCATCTATAGCTATCTAATGCAATGTTAAATATCTAAACTAGTACAAGATTTGGAAAAATCTATTTACAAAGGTTCAGCTTGCAGCCAGACATTAATATTTGCTTTGAAGACCTGCAGAGTAGTGGTGAGGTGCAGGTCAGTTTGGCGATGCATTGAGATGCCGATGCATTGAGATGCAGCCCTGCTAGTTGTGGGAGCTTCGTCCTGTGCACCTTGTACATGACGCACATACTTGCCACGTCACGCCGCTGCTGGAGACGTTGGAAGCTCCGTGTGGTACCTTCAATAGCTTTCAGCCGAGCCAGCTGCTGGGCTCTGGCTTGAACCTGGTCAAAGAGACCGAGGTACGATGGGGGGCAGGAAGACCATGCTAGGGGCGAGTATTCCATCAGGGAGCGGACTTGGGATTTGTAGAGTGTGTCCACTCCTTGAGCGTCCAGAATATGAGCGTTGCGCCGAACACAGCTCAACTTCCAGGCAGCATCCTTGGCGACCTTTCTGACGTGGTAGGTGAACGTAATTCCAGTGTCGAACTCAACCCCAAGGATGTTGACTGACTCCTGGAGGTGAATTTTCCTGCCTTCAAGGTGAATGATGTTTTGGTGTCGATTGACGGCATCTTGTCTTCGAGAGATGAGCGTGGCTTGGGTTTTCTCTGCAGCGAAGGTGACTTGCCATCTCTTGCCCCAGGAGGCTCTGCTCCTCTCTCTCTCTCTCTCTCTCTCTCTCTCTCCTCTCTCTCCTCTCTCTCTCTCTCTCTCTCTCTCTCTCTCTCTCTCTCTCTCTCTCTCTCTCTCTCTCTCTCTCTCTCTCTCTCTCTCTCTCTCTCTCTCTCTCTCTCTCTCTCTCTCTCTCTCTCTCTCTCTCTCTCTCTCCTCTCTCTCTCTCTCTCTCTCCTCTCTCTCTCTCTCTCTCTCTCTCTCTCTCTCTCTCTCTCTCTCTCTCTCTCTCTCTCTCTCTCTCTCTCTCTCCTCTCTCTCTCTCTCTCTCTCTCTCTCTCTCTCTCTCTCTCTCTCGCTCTCTCTCTCTCTCTCTCTCTCTCTCTCTCTCTCTCTCTCTCTCTCTCTCCTCTCTCTCTCTCTCTCTCTCTCTCTCTCTCTCTCTCTCTCTCTCTCTCTCTCTCTCTCTCCTCTCTCTCTCTCTCCTCTCTCTCTCTCTCTCTCTCTCTCTCTCTCTCTCTCTCTCTCTCTCTCTCTCTCTCTCTCCTCTCTCTCTCTCTCTCTCTCTCTCTCTCTCTCTCTCTCTCTCTCTCTCTCTCTCTCTCTCTCTCCTCTCTTCTCTCTCTCTCTCTCTCTCTCTCTCTCTCTCTCTCTCTCTCTCTCTCTCTCTCTCTCTCTCTTCTCTCTCTCTCTCTCTCTCTCTCTCTCTCCTCTCTCTCTCTCTCTCTCTCTCTCTCTCTCTCTCTCTCTCTCTCTCTCTCTCTCTCTCCTCTCTCTCTCTCTCTCTCCTCTCTCTCTCTCTCTCTCTCTCTCTCTCTCTCTCTCCTCTCTCTCTCTCTCTCTCTCTCTCTCTCTCTCTCTCTCTCTCTCTCTCTCTCCTCTCTCTCTCTCTCTCTCTCTCTCTCTCTCTCTCTCTCTCTCCTCTCTCTCTCTCTCTCTCTCTTCTCTCTCTCTCTCTCTCTCTCTCTCTCTCTCTCTCTCTCTCCTCTCTCTCTCTCTCTCTCTCTCTCTCTCTCTCTCTCTCTCTCTCTCTCTCTCTCTCTCTCTCTCTCTCTCTCTCTCTCTCTCTCCTCTCTCTCTCTCTCTCTCTCTCTCTCTCTCTCTCTCTCTCTCTCTCTCTCTCTCTCTCTCTCTCTCTCTCTCTCTCTCTCTCTCTCTCTCTCTCTCTCTCTCTCTCGCTCTATCCCTCGCTTTTGCTATCTCGCTCCTGTATTAATGTACTGTATTTCTTGAAGATAATTCAAAAATAATTTGCAAGGAGTCCTCAAACTTGAATAGTATGATCATTCCCTAATATGTGTGTATATATATATATATATATATATATATATATATATATATATATATATATATATATATATATATACACATTATATATATATATATATATATATATATATATATATATATATATATATATATAGTGAAATTCCGATAATCCGGAGGCTCGATGGTTCGGATAGGCTGATGGATCGGAAATTTTGTGCAGGAGGCAGAATTTTTTTTTTTTTCTATATCATAAACCGTTGGCGCCAGTAGACTTTATGGAGGCAAAGTTGGACTTGCTTCTTGCTCGTTAGTTGGCGTGGTTCGGAAAGGCTGATGGTTTGGAAAAGGAAACATGTGACAGTGACTATCGCTAAGAAGCTGGAAATAATACGGCGCATAGAGTAAGGAGAGAGGGTGTCGAAATTGATGGAAGAATTTAATGTGGGCCAATCGACAATCTATGACATTAAGAAGCAGTCTAAAGACTTGAAGCAGTACCAAGCTGATGGTGAAAGCATTACAGGGTGTGAGAAACGAAAAACATTCAAGAAACCTGTTCTGAAACAATTGGATGAAGTGCTGTGTAAGTAATTTACTTGGAAAAGATCGGAAGAAAGCTAATTTCAGGTCTCATGATTACCGAAAAAGCCACAACAATTCTGCGAAGACCTGAACATTGCAACTAAGGTGAAATTTTCTGACGGTTGGCTGCGAAATTTTAAGATCAGGCATGAGATAACAGTTTTAGATGTGTCTGGTGAGAAACAATTGGCTGATCATGATGCAGCTAAGAGGTATAGTGACATCTTTTCCAGGCTGGAAGAGAAGCATGACCTTAAACCATGTCAAATATATAACGCCGATGAGACCGGCCTGTATTGGCGTTGTGTTCCTACTCGAACACATATGGCAGAGCATATGGCAGAGCAGAGCATATGGCAGATGACCCTCTACCTGCAATGCCTGATTCAGACTCGGACTAAGACACTC
>JAPQNM010000009.1:3498690-3518690 GCA_029783475.1 Metacarcinus magister | reverse complement strand
GCAAGAAGATCACCAGTAGACCGGCTTTTTCTGGAAACCATACTGGCAATCAGAGAGAAGGCTGTGAGCTGATAGATGCCGCATTATCTTCTTATTAAGGACAGACGTAAAGGCTTGAGAAAGGCTGGAAATCAAAGCTATAGAGTGGTAGTTTGAAGGAATGGAGCGGTCACCATTTTTAGTGACCAGATAAATGTGAGCAAACTTCCAGTAAGAAGAAGAATAGGTAAAAGTAGAAAAATACAGATGAAATTGTTTAACAAGGCAGGGTGCGAGCTCGGAAGCACAGTTTTTGAGAACAACATGAGGGACTCCATCCGGATCGTAAGCCTTCTGAGAATCAAGGCCAGAGAAGGATTTCTGACATGGAAGCAATATTGCTTCCATGTCAGAAATCCTTCTCTTTGTGTCGAGCGCATAACAGAGGTGATTGACTTTGGCATGGAGCTATACATTCCTTATACTTTCTATAATACTAAAGCTAAAAAGCCCTGGTTAGTTAAACCAGGGCTTTTTAGCTTTGCTTGTTCTTATGCTGTCACAGATAGAGAGGCGGCTCACAAATGGTATCGTAGCCATCCATCTGCTGAAATTCATGCCCACCATATTTCAGCAGGTAATCACGCAAAATCTATCCTCTAACTGTTTCATCAATAGAAAATGTCCAAATCTTTCCAATTCCAACTCTTCTCGTGATTTCTGGTATCTATTAAATATTATCTCCATCAATTTTACTTCTTCATCTTTCCCAAGGAAAATCAGAATTGTACTGCCTTAGGTCTTCCACTTAGTAGAGTTGAAATGCCAGAAGCACCTTCGCTTAGGCGAGTCCTGAGGCTGCACATCAGCGATACAACAGTTGAAGGAAATAAGATTGTAATCGGATGAGCCCACCAAAGAGGAAAGTTTGACAGTGTAAGCTGAAGGGTTGGAAGTTAGGAAAAGATCACGAATGTTGGGCGTGTCTCCAAGGCGGTCAGGGATATGGGTAGGGAACTGCTCCAGCTGCTGTAGGTCATGGAAGATAGCAAAGTTGAAGGCTTGTTCACCAGGTTGGTCAGTGAAAGAGGATGAAAGCCAAAGCTGGTGGTGGACATTGAATTCCCCAAGAATAGAAATATACACATGGACATATATACAAATGGAATATACATACATACTACTTTAGAGAAATCTACTTTGCCACAGAGTAGGGGTTTAAGTAATCCAGGAATTGGTTGAGCTAAACATAACAGATCCAATCAAACTGGGCAGATCTACTGCAAGGAATTGTGCTGAAAGTATTTCCTTGTCAAGGCCATTTAAACCAGCGTGGCTTGGTATCGGCTTAACCCCATGTCCTACTATTATATTATGACCACTGCACCAATGCATGTCACCAGTCTCCAGCAACGTCGAAGTAATTGGTTATGGTGTCTGTCAGATCTACTCCAGAACAGCGGATGATAATAATCTCTTAGTCCAGATAAGCCGCCTTTCGTACTTTGACTTCGGCACTTATGATTTAAGAACACCTACTAGAGCTGGTATCATTGAAGAATTCGAAGAACTTGAAGGTGTCAAATGGGATATCATTAGCCTAAGTAGGGTATGAAGAACTGGAGAAGAACTGAAGTGAAGAATGGTCACATTTGCTACAGAGGACAAAATGACAAGAAATAATACAGGGTAGGCTTTTTCTAGTGCACTAAGAACTTGCAGATAATATGGAAAAGCTATATTATATAAGTGAGTGAGTTGCAGGCTTTATAATCAAATCAAGCAACAGATATAAAATGAAAATCATACAAGTTCATGCAGCAACATCAGCTTGCGATGACGAGGAGGTAGACAAAAGTATGAAGATTTAGAAGCAGTTATGGAATTGCACACAATTCTGTCTTCTTTCATAATTAGTGACTTTAATGCAGATGTTGGGATTAAGAGTTTAGGAAAGTTTAGAATAAATACTTGAAATAATAGAGGTGACATGCTTTTAAGGTTTGCAGAGATTGATAATTTACAGACAATAAATATATTCTCCTCGACCATAGTGCAATTGTTAGATAGTGAACGGTGAAACTAAGAATAAATTTGACTTAATTCTTACAAAAGACTGTACATGATAACAAACTGAAGCATTGAATGAGTCAAAATCAAGTTACAACATGATTGCGAGATGCAAAATAACGCTAGACTTAAAAAGAGAAAAGATCTGTTAAATGATCGATAAAAATCCAGAACAAGTACTCATAACTAGATAAAAATAAATATAGTTTAAATAACAAACTAGCTATTGTATTTTTATTATCAGCACTAGAAGTAGATGGGAAGACACCCGAATAATAAAGTGAGAACTCAACCGCCACCAAAAATCTCATAAGAAAACACAGCAGAATCGTAATACAAACAATACGAAACCAAAGAAAAGTAATTGAACTGTCTAGGCAAGAAAAACAAATCGAAAATATAACAAAAACATTTTGATGAAACTTTAAAACAAAGGTCAAAATAAGAAGATAGCAAGCAAAAATTTGGCATTAGCAGAAAACAGCTTTATGCTTTTAAAAAAAATGAATAAGGTAAGATTACAAATAATAAAGATAAGATGATCATGGTAGCGAAGAAATTAAATGTATTATTAATGATAGGAAAACCGAGATAGATAGATAAAACACTAAATGGATTGCGTTGGAACAAAACAAAAGGTGCAGATACCTTATCAATTAATTTAATCAAGGATGCAGGAAGTTTTCTACTGACAAATTAGCAGTACAGAATGTTTGAAAACCTTTTTCGTACGAAGTACTTGGATAAATTTACAATGATACAAACTCACAGCAAAGGAGACCTTAAAGACGTAAACAAGAATATCATCCAATAAGTTTACTATCTGTGTGTTTTATTAAAAATGATAATTAATAGAATATGTGTAACACATGAATCAATTCAGGCGAGAAAGCAGACAGGATATCGGAGTGCTTATTTAACAACTAACCACAACCATGTCATTAATCAATAAATTGAAGAAAAAAAATATGTTGAATACACTCAACGACCATGCATGTTATTTTATAGACTGACAAAATTTTTGACTCAGTGGAAACTTTAGCAATTATGAAAGTACTCATGGGAATAGAGCAAATATATATGAAAAAATTCGAAGATATCTATAATCTATAAGATATCCATTAATACCAATGTTGATGGAAAAGATATCAGATATTCCTTATGAAATTATCAACTAATAAACAAAGCGCTTTGTTCAATTGGTAACTTAGCTTAGAAGCTAATATTGTTTGTTTGATGATATAATTATTTTAGTATGGACATCTTGACAGTTGTGGGTTGTGGAAAGAGAAACACAGTGTATACTGAGGTTTTTATTCCTGACCGGTTTCGCTCACAGCTTCTTCAGAGGACTGACCTCCTCACGGCAACTCCTGACCTTATATGCTGGGTTGGTTTGTGTGTTCGTCTGTCTGTGTGTGTGTGTGTGTGTGTGTGTGTGTGTGTGTGTGTCTGTGTGTGTGGACATGAGATATAGGGTGATGTATTTATATTGGTGACAATTGTGATTGTAATTATATAAAGTTTATAATGGTGACAACAATAGTAATGAGCATAACATGGATATACGAGGCAAGACATGTGATATTTGACTCTGGTAAAATATACCGTACAACATACCTATTGACCACACATGTGCGTTCTGTCTATTTAATCCGATAATTGCTTCTACCCTTTTTCACCCTCTCTCTCCCTCTCTCTCTCTCTCTCTCCCCCCCTCTCTCTCTCTCTCTCTCTCTTCCCCCCCCCTTCTCTCTCTCTCTCTCTCTCTCTCTCTCTCTCTCTCTCTCTCTCTCTCTCTCTCTCCTCTCTCTCTCTCTCTCTCTCTCTCTCTCTCTCTCTCTCTCTCTCTCTCTCTCTCTCTCTCTCTCTCTCTCTCTCTCTCTCTCTCTCTCTCCCCCCCCCTTGTGTTGGTTTGTGTGTGTCTGTGTAAGTGTGTGTGTATGTGTGCGTGTGTGTGTGTGTGTGTGTGTGTGTGTGTGTGTGTGTGTGTGTGTGTTTCTCTTTCCACAACCCACATTATTTTAGTAAATAACTTTTTTTCATGAGATAGATACCGATCAATATTAATAATTAATACAATGCAACAACATAATTTTCTTCTTGAGTGTTTAAAATTATTTAGAGGGAGGTTTTGGGGAACTTAGGATGGGAAAAGCTAGAATTTAGATTAATGAAGACTATATCAATTCGATAGATGAATTACAGCAAGTGATTTTGCAGCTGCATAGAGAAAACGAAAAATAGGTTTAAAGATGAATATGAAAAAAAATTATGGTTATGTTTAGCAATTATTTACCAGATCATAACATTAGCAAAGATGATAAAGTAGTTACTTAACCTAAAAATCTAGTACACATCCAGATAATGAAAAAAATAAATCAAAAGAAGAATGGAAAAGTGATGAGAATGTTTTTGGTAGACAACATATTCTTATGAAGTGTAGTCTCGCATCATGACTGAAGAGAAAAGTATATAAGCAGTGCATTCTACTAGTTCTGACAAATTTTTTTTTTAAATTGAAGACTTGGAACGAAATCAGGAACAAAATCTGGAACGAACATTTCAAAGTACCACAAAAGGAATTAAGAGAATTGTACTTGGCATAACATTGAAAGATAGGGAGAAATATTCAAGGTTGAAGATATGAATTCAAAGAGAAAAGTGTACCTGGTAAGAAATTTCATGTGTTTAGTATGTAATTGTTGAAGACTATATTAGCTTCCTTCATATCTATCTATCTAGTTTCTAACGCCTCGTTCTCTCCTGAAACGTCAACCAAGAGGGTGGCCACGGCAGAAGAATCTCTACCTCTCCCAATCCAAATACTCCCCCTTTACTAATTCAATCTCCCCCCTCTAGCACCAAATCTTTCATGCATGTACTCTTTCACCCTATCCTTCCATCTTCATCCTTCTATTTCATTTACATACACTTTATTCACAAACTCTTTACTGTTTTTCCTCTCAATATGACATATTTATTTTCATCCATTTCACTGCACCACACTGCATTCCATTTGCACAAGTTCCCATGTCACACCTTTCATAAATGCTTTAATTCATATAAACCTCCCATCTTGTCACGTTACATGTTCTTTTCTACAGCACTCACTCTCGATTGTTGTGCCCTATTCCATGTCTAAGTATCTGAGTCATACGTCAGTGTTAGCAAGAAAATACTTTTCCTTAAACCTTAAAATTACTTCCATGGAGGGAAGTCAATCAGATGAAAAATTTTTGATTTCATCCTATTCAGGAGAGATGTGTGAGTGGAGAACCTTCCCCCTCCGCGTTCCATACTCCATACAAGGGTGGATAAGGCCTCTTTATGGGGACAGCTTCTGGGAGAAAGAAATTGAAGGAAACGACACAGGAACACCCAACTTAATGGAAGCTAATTTAGCTAAGATGAAATGTGAGATTTACAGTTTACATTTTCAGTACATTTAAATACAAAAAATATGCGATGTTGATGTAAAGGTGAGTTGTGTATTACGGAAGATAAGGGGAAAGTTATGTTTATAGTATATTTTTAAAGAAACACAGCTTTAATATATTGAAAGGCATAGGGTTTACTATGACTCATTCCGTCCAAAAATGGGTCAATGCAATCCTTTTCATTCATGTATTTTTTTCGTTGTGTAACACTAAATTAACACTGGATTTTTATATACATCATTAGTTAGTCGAGTTGTGTAATGTTTTATAAAATAAAACGTTGTACAGTTCATACTGTAACACCTAAGCAAGCCGTATTAAGTCATTCCTCCAAAGAGAGAGAGAGAGAGAGAGATAGAGAGAGAGAGAGAGAGAGAGAGAGAGAGAGAGAGAGGAGAGAGAGAGAGAGAGAGAGAGAGAGAGAGAGAGAGAGAGAGAGAGAGAGAGAGAGAGAGAGAGAGAGAGAGAGAGAGAGAGAGAGAGAGAGAGAGAGAGAGAGAGAGAGAGAGAGAGAGAGGAGAGAGAGAGAGAGAGAGAGAGGAGAGAGAGAGAGAGAGAGAGAGAGAGAGAGAGGAGACGAGAGAGAGAGAGAGAGGAGAGAGAGAGAGAGAAGAGAGAGAGAGAGAGAGAGAGAGAGAGAGAGAGAGAGAGAGGAGAGAGAGAGAGAGAGAGAGAGAGAGAGAGAGAGAGAGAGAGAGAGAGAGAGAGAGAGAGAGAGAGAGAGAGAGAGAGAGAGAGAGAGAGATTGATTGATTGATAATCTATTGGCCCATTAATATACATTAGATTAATTTATAATAATAATGATATGAAGCCCAGGTCCATTGAGCAAAAGCTCTTCCATGGACCTAATGCTAAGATACAGTAATGGTACGAGCATACCGCGGCTGTACAGCTAAACAAATAGGATGAAGATTTGCATTCTTAATAATTAATACATGTATATATATATATATATATATATATATATATATATATATATATATATATATAATATATATATATATAAATATATATATATATATATATATATATATATATATATATATATATATATATATATATATATATATATATGCATCATTAGGAATAATAAATACTGATGATAGTGATGAATATAATAATGATGATAATAATCATAAAAATAGTAATATTAGTAATGGGTTGTGGAAAGAGAAACACAGTGTATACTGAGGTTTTTTATTCCTGACCGGTTTCGCTCACAGCTTCTTCAGAGGACTGTGAGCGAAACCGGTCAGGAATAAAAAACCTCAGTATACACTGTGTTTCTCTTTCCACAGCCCACAACTGTCAAGATGCCAATATTAGTAATGATAATATCAATAATAACTGATAATAACGAAATGATAACAATAATAATAATAATAATAATAATAATAAAAGATGATAATAATAACAATACTAATACACACATATACACATATATACATCAAATAAAAAAAAAATATTGATAATTATAATAATTGGTGACAATGATAACAATACTATTAATAATAACGAAAACCATATTAGCAATAACAGTGATAATAATAAATAATGATTATAATGATAATAACAATATGAATATGGATGATTAAAATAGTAATCATAAAAGAAAAAAATGACAAACAAATGTAAATGAGAGAGAGAAAATAAAAAGAGAAATTAGATAGACAAAGACAGGTAGACAGAAAGAAGGTGGTATACTTTTGAGCCGATATCCATATTGTAATTTGATATTACCAATATTTATGGTCTGATGCAGCTTTCTTGGTCTTCAGACTCTCGTATTATCCCAAAGCTGGGAATGGTGGAACTTCGTCATCCCAATATTAAAACCTGTTTGGGAGAACGCCTGCTGTTCATGTGGTTGCGGACCTGTGGTAAGTCAGTGAGGTGCATTGCGAGAGAAACGGGCAGGAGCCCCACCACGGTGCGGAGGTGGGTGAAGCGTCTGCAGACTGAAAAATATTGTATGAAAAAAAATATGCCACAGCATTTAATGGCACGATTGGACTACAATCACCTACTCCGTAATAGTTCCAGCTTTCGATATAATAACAATCAGCCAATTTACTCGCAGAGTGTCGTGAACCCATCAAACTTAAAAAGCGCTCACTTATTACACCTGAATAAGTTTTCAATGGCCCATATGGACTTCTACAACGTATCCCCGACGAACAGCCGTTAAATACGAGTGGAAAAGGTTTTGGGAGGACTTTGTCCTTAAGTGGAATCATAGATGCTGCTAATGATGATATTTCCTCTTTCAAAAACGATAAGATAGAATAGGAAAGGCGAAAAAAGGATGGTTAGTAAAAAAAAAACTAGTTCGTGATGATTTTTTATTTCTCACCAAAAATGAACATAAACTATAACTGAAAGAAAAAGAGAAGAAACGTTGGTTTTTTTTTATGGTAGTAACAATTGTTTGTAAATAAAGTTTGTAAACAAATAGTAACGCAACCAGCAATAACATAGAAGCCTGTGTCCGTGTTCTAGTGTGTGAGGGGAACATCGGGCTGCACGTGACGCCACGATATAAGCCTTGTTTACATTATCATGCCACACAAGCCTACAGTTAGACGAAGTAAAACATATCTCGAAATATATATTGTAAATAAAACAAAAAACAACCCCAAAGAATTTTACACCTGCGTACGTAATAAAAAAGTTATCCCAACAAATATTGGCCCACTCCACCTAGAAAATGGTAAAGTAACAAATACATAATCAGAAATGGCCGAAGTATTAAATTATTACTTTGCATCCGTTTTTACCGTAGAAGACATCCATTAAATCCAGGAAATAACCCTAGATCAACCTAACTTAATTCCTTTTCAGCGATTGTAACTTTACTGAAATCCTGTAACTAAAGCACTTGATATGATTAAAGTAAACAAAGCTCTTGATACTGATTATATTGCAACTAGAGTCTTAAAATAGGCAAAGTATCAAATCAGCAAACCTCTTGCAATATTATTCAATAAATCCTTTAATTCTGGAAAAGTCTCCGACAACTGGAAATTGGCAAATGTTACCCCTATACAAAAGAAGGGAAATAAAACATTACCGGTTAATTACACACCAAGCAGCCTCACATCCGTAGTTGTATATTAATGGAAACTATAATATAAGATAAAATAGTGACTCTCCTAGAAGAGAATATTATAATAAGTAATACTCAAAATGGCTTTTTTAACAAACGTTCTTGCTTAACGAATCTCCTTGACTTTTAAAACGATGTATTCAGCATATATGACGATACAAAAGTGGTAAATATTATTTATCTTTCCTCTATAAAGCATTTGACAAAGTTCTCCATAGAAGATTGCTAAAATAAAATAGACACATGGCATAGCTTAGATAATTCTTCAGTAGCTTGAAGACTGGCTTTCCGAGAGAAAACAACGCGTTGTCATAAACGCTAAATTATCTAACTGGCGAGATGTAATAAGAGGTGTGCCACCGGGCTCGGTACTTCGTCCCATTATATTTCTAATTTATGTCAATGATATCGATGAAGGCCTCACCAGTAAGATATCAACATTTGCTGACGATACGAAAATCACAAGTAAAGTAACTACAACCGCCAATAAACTACAATTACAATCTAACCTCGACATTTTAGTCAATTAGTCAGAGAAGTGACAAAAAATTAAATTATTGGTAACTATTAGTAACGACCTTAAACCAAGTAAACATTATTTAGGTGTTGTTAACAAAGCTAACAATTTAATCTGCTTCATCGGAAGAACTTTTGAGTACATATCAGAAAAAAATTATTCCTACACTATTTAATGCACTCGTACGCCCTCATCTAGAATATACTGCATTTAGTTCTGGTCACCATACTATAAAAAAAAAAAATATTGATAAGCTGGAGAGAATACAAAGAAAAGTTACTAATATTACCCCGAGCTAGAACGAGCTTTAGGAAGAACGACTAAAGGAGTTGAACTTATTTTGTTTATCCAAACGTAGGCTGCGTGGGGACCTAATAGAGACATTTAAAATATTCCATGGATTTGACAATATTAGCATAAACAATTATGTAACTACCGATCTCACATGTACCACTCGTAACAATGGCAGTTAAGATTACACGAAGCGAAACACTTTTTCTATTTTTATAAAATCGTGAGTATCTGGAATTCTCTACCAGCAAATATAGTTAACAGTAACACTATATAATCATTTAAGAAGAAACTGATAAGCATAAGAGTATTTCATTCCTGCGCCAATTTCTTTTCTATTTATTTTTGTATGTTTTAGTGGAAGAAATAACCGTTGGTCATTCCTGTTTTCTTACTTTCCAATACAAATTCCATGGTCCATACTACATGGTATCACTTCTTCTTCCGGCCAGCTTTGGCTAGAGGGAGGGATTGGTTGGGAAGGAGCCTTCCACTATGCTGTCTTTTTTTCTCTATCAAGTAGATATTATAGTAGTAGACAGCCAAACGGAAAGCCTTGCTAGGTCCAGTAGAATTGCTACTGTCTGTTTTTCCTTTGTACACCTTTGTACAAACTGTCTCACTGATCTGTTTTTTTTTTTATATCAGTGTGAATTTGTATTAACAATCAAACACAAATCAAATAAATGGAATATTATTACACCTACTGTAATGAAAATATACCACTCACCTGAGGTTCAGCAACATCCCTCGTCAACAGAAGTAAGATGGATGTTTAACGAGGCTGCTCTTGACATAACAGACCAACCAGTAAATTGCCAGCTACTCACTTGTGTTACCTCCACCTACGCACTTGTACTTGATTTATATGTACAACATTTCAAATATCTATATGTTTAATCCCTTTGACTTTTTATGAGAAGTAACAATTTTCTGCACTGTGACCAAGAATTTACATTATACACACGTGTCATATTTCATGCATATGCATCCATGCATCCGAATTTGAGAGTGATCCGACGTATCTAATAAGATGATCAATTTTCAATCATTCTCTTCAGCTTCAGTAATTTCTTTGTTCACTTAATAGGCTTTCTTAAACAAGCCTCAGCCACAGATCAACATAACTATTTCAATAATTATTATCTTTCCAAATAGTTACATTGGTACCTTACATCCAATATCAATTAACCAAAGTGCCAAGTTTATGAGCTCCTGAAAGCATACAAAATAGATCATAATGACTTTAAAAAACTCTTCTTGTGGATCATATTTCACAGGGTTCCTAAATTTGGAGCAAATATGCCAGTGTCAGCCAGGAATATAGATTTTCAAAATAGCGATTATGAAACTTCTATTCTTTTGTTCCCACATTATTTCTGTTTTAAAACAACATACATATTACAGCGTAGAATGGAAATTTTTTTCAGGAAATTTAAATATTTCAGAAGCGTTGTCATTCCAACAGAAGGGAGTACAATGTACTGTACATAGGAAAAACAGACATCAACATCTCTACTGGACTTAACGAGGCTGCCCGTGTGGCTACGCTCTTCTATTATTGTGTTTTTACTGTTAAAAACAGGACAGTAACGTGAAAAACTTCTCTTTACCCACCCCTTCCTGCAGCAGAAGCTGACCGGAAGAGGGAACGATTTATTATTGACAATTTTTTTTATTTTTAACACCATTTGTGTAACCTCTGTTTAAAATTATCTAGAACAATTCCACTTCTTAATAAAAGTCAAACCCTTTTTCCCATTTGAAATTCTTAAATGCATGTATTGTGTGCAAATTTATCCCCATCTCAACTAAAGTAATCCTATTTGGTCCACTATTTATCCTTATCACCTTAATTATCTTAATGTACTCCATAAGAAAATCATCAGAATAATAACTGACAGTGACTACTATGAGCAAACCCTTCCATTATTCAAATCCTTAAATATATTGAATGTAAAAGATGTATCAAAACTTCACATTGCTTCTTATGTGTACACACATGTATAGTGTAATTCCATTACCACCCAATCACTCTACTATTAGCAAACACGAAACCAACAGTCACTGCATATACCTTATCATAAACTAACCCTTTACAAACACTCTCTGATGTACCAAGGACCCAGACTATGGAACGATATTCCAATGGATATCAAGCTTAAGCTCATTTAAGATTCAATGCATATTTATTATGTATTTTATGTATCAAATCAAATTAGTTGTCCCTATAATGCACACTATTCTTTATACAGTACTTCATGATTTCTGTGTAGCTTCATGTTTCAATAACTTACATTGAAACGTGTGTCAATTCTTTCTTCCTTATCTTTCATTTCTTTTGTAAACTAACATGCATCATTTATTATATATATTTTAACAAAATAAAAGATAATAATGATACTACTCATTATAATATATTGTTGGTATTTTTTCGTGTTTCTTAAATGTTTCTGTTCCAGGTTTTGTGTTTGTTCGTTTGTTTGTCTTAATTTGCGTAACCAAAAAGCTTCATTTGTAAGGGGCTGTTTGTCAAATACCCGTTGATATAAGATAAATTATAATTGCTGACATATATGATAAAGTGTATAAAGCTTATAGAGTATAGTATAATAAAAAAAAAAATAGTATGGAATCTGTAAACAAGAGTGCAAAAATAGGTGTAATCTACGTCCACTTCTACTACTACTACCACTACTACTACTACTTAAAAAAAATAGATTGTCTTTTTTTTTTTTTTTTTTTTTTTTTTTTTTTACCCTGCGCAGGGATAATATACTCAATCTGGGGAACAAACATTTTAATCATATTACTGTTAACAATTTGTGCTGATAGAGAATTCCAAATATTCACGATTTCATTAAGGAAAAAGGGCGCTTCGTTCGACCAAAATCCTTTACCAAAGATATTGAAAAATTTTTTGCTTCTGAGATTGGTAATGCAGTAGTCGTTTATGTAAATATTGTGAAAGTACATAGCAAAGCATTTAGAAAATGTCTGTTTGGTCCTTTCATAGCTGACGATTGGAAAAACTGAATACTTTATGGTATTTTCGTAGTTCCTTATATGGCTTGTTTTACAATCTAGGAATCATTTTAGTAACTTTTCTTGTACTCTTTCCAGGTTTTGCATATTTTTTCTATAAAATGGTGACCATCAATGAATGCAATATTCTAGATGAGGGCGCACATGTGCAATAGATAGTATAAGGATATCCTTTTCAGAGCTATACTTGAAAGCATTCTGTTGAAGACTACTAGTTTGTTATCTATCTTAACAACGTCTGGACAATGTTTACTGGGTTTGAGGTCTTTACTAACAGTTATCCCTAAGTCTTCTTTCATAGCTAACATTGGAAAGTTCAGAGGCATTCATTGTATATCTAGCGTGATGATTATTGTTTCTGATATGCAATATTAAACATTTCTTTGACCATCTCACTAAGATCAGATTGTATTCGTATATTTTCGGGAGTTGCAGTTACTCTATCTGAGATTTTTGCATCGTCGAAATTTATATTCTAAAGCTGAGGCCTTCATTGATTGATATAATTGACATGAATTGGAAACAGAATTGCGCCAACAAGTACAGAGCTATGTGGTACACCGCTGAATACGTATTGCCAGTTAGATGATTTACCATTAATTACAACGCGCTGTTCTCTTGGAAAGCTAGTCCACTTGAGAATACCACGTAAGACATATCATTTTAATAATCGTTTATGGGGAGCTTTGTCATAAACGTTGCATTCTACTATTTCCATGGACTCCGACGAGAAACGTAGGCGCAAACCACTCAACTTCCTTTTTTCTTAACCTAGTACCTTATCCACCTGACCGTATATCCTTTATATATAAGTGGTAGGGAGCTATACTATCATTATTGCCACTTATGTGAAGCTTAAATTATAGTATAGTTTTGTACAGCAGCATCCAATGGCTTTTACATTGCTACCTTAAGGTTAAGAGGTTTCTAGTAACTTTAATCCACCCCTTCACTTGGCAAAAGAAACTTCAGTGATATATCAATATGAAAGAGATATTATATTTTCTATTTCCTCATATCAATAATGAGATGCAGATGTAGTTATTGCTGTTGTTTTATGAAATATTATTTATATGGACCTGCAAATAATTGTTGTCAATAACCACTTCAAGTTGTATTATAAGATAGGATATAATTTTACTTTAGACTTTTTTTATTCTTTATCGTTATTCCTTGAACTTGAATAACTAATTGGCAAGTTTCGTGTTCATTAATTCCTTTTTTATTATATTGTTACATAGTTTTAATTCATGCATATTATTTTATCTACCTGTTATCTAATAATTTGCTTTTAATTTTTTTGTCTACCTATGTATCAATTTACTTATTTTAGTGCTAGAACATATATGGGCCATTAGCATACTAGCTATGCTGCTAACAGCACTAGTACCATATCACTTGTTTGTTGTGATATCTCTAAAAATGACATATTACTCTTAGGTATTGGAGTTTCTTGTCATATAATTTTGACTATTAAAGCCTAAGGAGCTTGAATAACAAGTGGTCGACACATTGTTCATGTATATTCTCCTAGACCTGTGGCACCGGAGGCGTTAGATGGTCGGCCTCCGCCCGTTAGTATCGCAGGTTAGATTTTTTTAAGTGACGCCTCGTTTCTTGTTGAGAGGCTCATGCTGCCCGCAAAACCACCTCATTGCATATAACTTTGCAGTCCTTTCAAGGATAGTTTTATAGCAGCATGTGGGTGATCTTTGGCCACTCGGCGAACTGAGTTGGTATGCCCCCCACGCTAGCTACTAGGTCACCACCTACTGTCCGCACCTTCAAACTCCCATTAGAGGCTTCAGAATGCTATGTCAGTGTAAATAATAAGCATTTTCTTTTCTTTATAAGTAGAGAAGGTGAATGTTGTTTTTTTTCAAATCAAGTGTTACGAAAGCTCTCTACATTAATAGAATATTGCAAACATTTGCCAGAATAAATGCTCTTAACTATAAAAGAAGAGCGTTTTGGTTTATGAATTATCTTTTTTCATGCAGATTGCATAATAGGAATTGTTTAAGTGTGACGGATAGTCTTATGACTCCTACAGTGAATTTTGTTCTACAGAACTCATAAAAATTCTTATTGATAAAAAACGTATATATTTATATTGTTGTAATATCCAATGTTTATATGCCGCGTGTCATTGATGGTGAATGTTTGATCAAGTAAATGACCAATGTTACGTAGATTTTATGATGCACTGTTTATATTACTCGTATTATAGAACTTCAATGCGAATTGTTTTGTCTGTATCATTCACTAATGTAATTGAAATTGAATTTATGTATCAACTCTTTTTTTTTTAAACAATAAATATTTATATTTTCTTTAACAACTTTACATTTCCACGAGTAAAATGAATATCCTCAATATTTTAATCACTATCATTATTATTATTATTATTATTATTATTATTATTATTATTATTATTATTATTATCAGTAGTAGTAGTAGTAGTAGTAGTAGTAGTAGTAGTAGTATCATTATTTTTATTATTATTACTAATATATTATAATAATAATAAAAATTATTATTATTATTTTTGTTATGAAGTTCTTGTTGCTAATGAAAGTTTTTACAGTCTCATATACTTCCTGTGCTGATTCTAAGAACTCATTAGTTAGGTTGTAATTAAAATTATCAATGTTTCCACTACTCTTGTCTACTAGTGGTAAGTAATTATTCTGAGTTATAATCGCAAACTCAACCTACTGCTCTTTGATTGTTAACATATTTTGCTTCCAGTGTGGAGTATATCCTATCCCACTTTCCTTATGCTGAGATCTGATCTTTAGGGGATTTTATGATTCACAACCAGCTTTGGCTTTCATCCTCTTTCACTGACTAACCAGGTAAACAAGCCTTCAACTTTGCTATCCTCCATGACCTAGAACAGTTGGTACAATTCCCTACCCGTAACCCTGACCGCTTTGGAGACAGGCTCAACATTTTTTATCTTTTCCTTCCAGGCCTTAAGCTTACTCTGTAAAACTTTCCTCTCTGTTAGGTTCCTCCGACCACAATCTTATTTCTGTTATATGTTCTATCACTCCAGTGCAGCCTCAGGACCCGCCTAAGCAGAGGTGGTTCTGGCATTTCTACTTTGCTAAGGTAGTACTATAATGATTTTCCTTGGGATGATTGTTGCTTTCATGTCAGGGATCCTTCTCTATGTGCCGAGCACATAACAGAGGTGAATGTCTTTGCCATGGAATCATACATGCCTCATACTTTCTCTAATACTAAAGCTAAAATGCTCTGGTTTAGCTCTATTTGTTCTCGTGCTGTCAAAGATAGAGAGGCGGCTCACAAACAGTACCGTAACCATCCATCTGCTGAAACTCATGCCTTATATATTGCTGTCCGTAATCATGCCGAATCTATTCTTCAACTTACTAAAAACTCCTTCATCAATAGAAAATGTCAATTTTTTTCCAATTCTAACTCTGCTCGTGGTTTCTGGCATTTAGCCAATAATATCAACAGCAATTTTACGTCTTCATCTTTTACTCCTTTACTTCAACCAGATGGTTCCACAGCTGTATCTTATTTCTCTAAAGCTGAACTCTTTGCTCAAATCTTTGCTACCAACTCTACTTTGGATGATACTGGGCATATTCCTCCTACTCCTACACCCTCTGACTACTTCATCCCTAAAATTTAAATGCATCATAATGAAATTGTCCATGCTCTCTCTGCCCTTGATTTTCGGAAGGCTTACAGTCCGGATAAATGCATCCTGTTGTTCTCAAAAACTGTTCTTCCGAGTTTCTTCCCTGCTTGGTCAAATTCTTTCGTCTGTGTCTCTACTTCTACATATCCATTTTGCTTGAAGTTTGCTCACATTCAACCTGTCACTAAAAAGGGTGACCGCTCTAATCTTTAAAACTATAGCCTTATATCTTTGATTTCCTGATTTCCTGCCTTTCTAAAGCCTGTGAATGTTTTTGTTGTAAGAAGATAATGTGGCATCTATCAGCTTACAAGCTTCTCTCTGATTGCCATTATGGTATCCAGAAAGGCTGGTCTTGCTTTTCTCACTGCATCTTGGTCATCCTCTTTTTGGGACTTTGGTGAAACCTTTATTGTTGGCCTTGACATATCGAAAGTCTTCGATAGAGTCTGGCATAAATATTTGTTTTTTAAACTACCCTCCTATTAATGCTACCCTTCTTTATGTACCTTCAACTCGAGCTTCCTTTAAGCCTTTTCACTATTCTTCTCCTAAAACTATCAACAGTGGTGTTCCTTAGAGTTCTGTCCTATCGCCCACTCTCTTTCTATTATTCATCAATGATCTCCTCAATCTGACTCAATGCCTTATCCACTCTTCAACCTGGTACAACTGACACCCAACCCAACAAGAGTTAAGTGATTCAAGGTGAGATGCTATAAAACGCAAAACTTCTGATCTTTCACTAGTTTCTGATTGGGGCAAAGAAAACTTGGTTCCGTTTAATGCCTCAAAAACTCAATTTCTACAACTATCTACTCGACATAACCTTCCAGATAACTATTCCCTCTTCTTCAATGACACTTAACAGTCTTTCTACTAAATATTAAACCACTCGGTCTATCTTTAACTAACAATCTAGTAATTTCATATCTCTACTCCTGCTAAATCTGCTTCCAAGAAGTTAGGTATCCTATGGCGTCTGCGTTCATTTTTCTCTCCCTCCCAGCTGCTTGCTCTGTACAAGGACTTTATCCGTCCATGATTGGGGGCATACAACTTAAACAGCTTCATCAAACAGGGTGGAGTCCAAAAAAATGTCTCATCAACTCTCCTCCTCTAACTGACTTTCTTGATTCTTTAAATCACCGACGCAATGTTGCATCTTTATCTCTTTTCTATCGCTGTTTACATGCTGACTGCTCTTCTGAACTTGCTAACTGCATGCCTCCACCCCTCCCGCGGCCTCGCTGCATAAGTCTTTCTACTTCTTCTCATCCCCATTCGGTCCATCTTTCTAATGGAGGAGTTAACCAGTATCTGCACTCTTGCATTCCTTACACTAATAAACTCTGGAACTCTTTTCCTTTGTTTCTTTACCTGTTTATGATTTGTAATATATATATATATATATATATATATATATATATATATATATATAAATATATATATATATATATATATATATATATATATATATATATATATATATATATATATATATGCTGGCAGTACTAGTATGTATGTATCTATGTATATATGTGTCATCCAGTGTGACCTTGTTTTTACCAAATATGATAGTGGATGTTGGCATTTCAAAAGGATTTTATGGAAACAAGATATTTTGTTTCACCTGATATCACCACAGTATTACATGTTTTCCCTTATAAAGTATTTATTAATATGTAAATAGTGCATTAATGATGTTGTTATGAGAAGAATTTTGTTAAATTCACCACAAAGCAACTCATGATGTTGTTTCTACCAAACGCCTGCCCTCGTGCAGGGCGTTGGCCCTTCTGAAATAGCGTGCCTTACCTAGTGTGGAGACGTGTAGTGTGTGTGGTAAAACGGCCCGAATCTTTTTTTTTTTTTTTTTTTTTACATTAAAAGGGCAATGGCTAAGGGAAAACAAATAAGTAAAAAAAAAAAAAAAAAAAAAAAAATCCCGCTGGTCGCCAGACCCTGTAAAGAGGACAGTAGGAGAATAGAATGAAGGGGTGGAGATCCAGTTAACATTAGAGGTGTCTTGACACTCCTCTCTTGAAAGAGTTCAAGTCATAGGCAGGTGGAAAAACAGACAAAGGAAGAGAGTTCCAGAGTTTAACAGTGTAAGGGATGAAAGAGTGAAGATACTGGTTAACTCTTGCATTAGGAAGATGGACAGAATAAGGATGAGAAGAAGTAGAATGTCTTGTGCAGCGAGGCCGCGGGAGGGGGGGAGGCATGCAGTTAGCAAGTTCAGAAGAGCAGTCAGCATGAAAATAGCGGTAAAAGATAGATAAAGATGCAACATTGCGGCGGTGACTTAAAGAATCAAGAAAGTCAGTTAGAGGAGGAGAGTTGATGAGACGAAAAGCTTTAGACTCCACCCTGTTTAAAAGAGCTGTGTGAGTTGAGCCCCCCCAGACATGTGAGCCATACTCCATACATGGGCGGATAAGGCCCCTGTACAGAGCAAGCAGCTGAGAGGGAGAGAAAAATTGACGCAGACGCCATAGGACACCTAACTTCTTGGAAGCTGATTTAGCAAGAGTAGAGATATGAAATTGCCAGTTTAGATTTTTAGCAAAGGATAGACCGAGTGTGTTTAATGTGGTGGAGAGGGGAAGTTGAGTGTCATTGAAGAAGAGGGGATAGTTATCTGGAAGGTTATGTCGAGTAGATAGTTGTAGAAATTGAGTTTTTGAGGCATTGAACAAAACTAGGTTTGCTCTGCCCCAATCAGAAACAAGTGAAAGATCAGAAGTTAAGCGTCCTATAGCATCTCGCCTTGAGTCATTTAGTTCTTGTTGGGTTGGGCGTCTGTTGTACGACGTTGAAAAATGCAAGGTTTCTAGCATTAACTATCCCTGAGGCAATTGCATTTGTGTTAAATTAGACTTTACTTCAATAAAACACATAAAACACCAACCTGTGTATTCACTCCCTAACAAAGGTGTCGTCCCTTGTTCCCAAAACGAATGTAAAGGGAATATACTGTGTGTTCCATCCAAACTAAAAGAAATGCAAGATAATTGAATCCTCTGAAACCTCTGGGTTGAACATTATTGGTGGCAAGCAGTGGAACTTAATTGGTGGCAGCAGTGGAAGATAATTGGTTGGATCGATATGAAAAAGAACGATGAATTACAATAAAAACAGTGTATACATGAATAAATGGTTAAGGACGAACCATTTTGGGAAGAACTGGTGAGCGAAGCCTAGAGAGAAAACTTGGAGCGAGATGGCACAAACCGGGGAGACGCAAGAACTAACATAAGCAAATGGCCACTCCCATACCGCCCCTCCATAGCTTCTTCTAACAATAAAACTATTTATTTAAATTGCAAGCAAATTACTATTCATAATCAGCATGTAAATGATCTAGCAGCTTATAGTAAACAATTAAGGGCTTCTATTACTACTGTAGTAACCAGTGTAAATAGCATGTATGATGTTATGGTAGTGAACCAAGCCATACCGACCTTGGAGAACACGGTTAACTCTCTTCTGCATGCTAATAAGGTAATAATACAAAACAATGTTGACGCAGCGCGTGGAAGAG
Organism: Metacarcinus magister; assembly: GCA_029783475.1. Classification (NCBI taxonomy): domain Eukaryota; kingdom Metazoa; phylum Arthropoda; class Malacostraca; order Decapoda; family Cancridae; genus Metacarcinus; species Metacarcinus magister. Next base: position 3,499,013 of record JAPQNM010000009.1, on the reverse strand, counting down.
TGACTTCTTCTCTTTTCCCCGTCAAAGACTTCCTTCGTACACTGGCGTTTGGAATTAGAGAATATAAATAATATAAATAATAATATTTGATCGACACTCGAGGTATTTATCACTATTACTCCTTACTGGAGTCTGTGCTGACGTCCGATGCTACAGTAATCCATGTTCCTTTTTCAATCTACAGATAATATTGGAGTTCATAAAATTTAACCTTTCCCTGTTACTGTAAATGGAACAATCATGACACTTGACTTACCTCCGTCAATAGTCCTGATTTCTTAAGATGTTTCATTATATTCAGTTAACCTTGTGTCTGATTTACT
>JAPQNM010000009.1:3475894-3478394 GCA_029783475.1 Metacarcinus magister | reverse complement strand
TTTCTTGTCTCGTTCAATTTCTAGCCTTGCCTTTTCTTGTCAATATTACGTCTTTTCTATCTATTTCTTCCTCAGGTTGTTCATTAATTTATATATTATGATTAAGTCTCTGTGTATTTACCTAGTTGTCTTCTATTATTACATCTCTCCTACACTCTCTCTCTCTCTAACACTCCCTCTTCCTCCTCCCTCAGTGCGGTGACATTCCGTGGTACATCATGACCTCCGAGCACACCAAGGAGCCTACCATGGACTTCTTCGCCAGGAACAACTACTTTGGTTTAGAGAAGGAGAACTTAGTGGTGTTTGAGCAGGGTATGTTACCTTGCTTCACCTTCGACGGCAAGATAATACTGGAAGCTCCTAGTAAGATTGCCCGTGCTCCTGATGGCAATGGAGGCTTGTACCGTGCGTTGAGGGTGAGTATAGGGTGTGTGTGTGTGTGTTATAGGGTGTGTGTACGTACGTGTGTGTCTGTTATAATTGTATATGTAAGGAAAGTTGTTTTTATTGATATCTATTTGCAATTCCTCCTTATCCAAACACTACTTAATCCCAACACGCCTTGTTTCCTCCCCTTATCCCCCTCCCCGCGCCCCCCCAGGAGAGGAATGTGCTCGAGGACATGGAAAGACGAGGCATCCAGTACATCCACGTATATTGCGTGGATAATATTCTAGTCAAGATGGCTGATCCAATCTTTGTGGGATACTGTCTGTCTAAAGGGGCCGACTGTGGCGCCAAGGTGGTGGAGAAGGCATTCCCGACCGAGGCTGTGGGTGAGTGGTACTTATACTTATACTTATACTTATACAAGGTAGACATAATGCAAGATATAGGTTAAAAGGTGTTCACTAATAGGGTAATAGAGGAGTGGAACAAACACGTTAGTAAATATAAGAAAAAGTTTGACGTATCTATAGATGAAGTAAACATTAGGTGCACAGACGCTGCCTTGTGTACATACATTAACTCGCCTTTTACAGCGCAATTATTGACTTATATTCTTTTATATTTCCTCTAGGTGTCGTATGCAAGGTAGATGGGATTCACCAGGTTGTTGAGTACTCTGAGATCACCCTTAAGACTGCACAGAAGAGGAACCCAGATGGGAGGCTCACGTTCTCTGCCGGTAACATCTGCAATCATTACTTCACTACTGAGTTCCTGAAGAAAGTGGTGCTGTAAGTATTTGAAGTCTCTTGGGTTGGGTGTTGTGGAGGTGTGTGAGGAAAAGATTGAGGTATATTTATGTGTGTAGGAATGTGTTAAATAGGTTTATATGTATTTATTTATTTATTTATTTTTTCGTAGCTGTATGGATGGACAAAGATTTATATATATGTTTTATTTCTTAGCTGTATGACAAAAGATTTATTTATACGTATCATTTTAGAGTTAATTTCGTCATTATATGGAAAAAGATTTATGTATATATATAATGTAGTACTTATTTCATCAACTAACCAATACTTTTAAACCATAAGACATAATTTCAAGCCTAGAATACATATATAAAGCAAAAATAATCTATCCTAACTTAACCCATACTTTTAGATCACAATAGATACAATTTAAGCTTAGAATACATAGATAATATACACAAGGTTAGGTTACGGGTACTAATATTTCTCTCGTTTTCCTCGCCCGGCGGCAGAAAGTGAGTACACAAGTAGACCCATGTGTGTGTGTAGTGTGTAGGTGTGTTTTGGGTGTGTGTGTGTAGGTTTTGGTGTGTGTGTAGGTGTGTTTTGGGGTGTGTGATGGTGTTAAATATTGTATTATATTATCTTCTGGTTGTTTTTTTGCTGTACTCTTTCTCTTATAATGTATTAGTAGTTGTGTGAGTAAGTTGTAGATAATTTTCGGGAATATTTTTGGTTTCTTTTTCTTTCTCTTTTTCTCTCTTTTTGTAGATTCTTGGTAATGTAAAAATATTGCTAAAGGTTATTTTTTTTCTATCTTTCTTCTCTTATGTGTGTTTTTTTATTTATTTATTTTTATTTTTGTAGTGCTGTGAAATTATTGAAACACAGCGAAGTAGTAATGTGTGTTTTTTATTTTTCAATTTTATGCATTGGAGTTTGAGTTTATGTGTGTGTGTGTGTGTGTTTGTGTGTTTTATATATATATTTTTTATATATATATGTAGTTTGAATAAAATTATGTTGTAGATAGATACTCTTTGTAAATATAGTTTCAGTATAATGCAACAAACATGTGGAATTTCATAAGATTAGATAACGATAGATAGAAGTAAATAATATAAGTATAAATATAAATAGCTATAACCTTATTTAATATTACATTTTTATTACAGTGACTATGAGATAAGATATTACGTAGATATTAAGTTATGTTACGTTATATTAGGTAATGTTATGTTATGTTATGTTATATTAGGTAATGTTATGTTATGTTAGGTTATATTAGGTAATGTTATGTTATGTTACGTTATATTAGGTAATGTTATGTTATGTTGTGTTATATTATGTTATAC
>JAPQNM010000009.1:3420894-3468394 GCA_029783475.1 Metacarcinus magister | reverse complement strand
AAAAGTGATGAAAAAGTATTAAATATTATTAAACAAAAAGAAAAATGACTTTGAAAATATTATATACTTGATGCTATGAATTATATATTTTTAACATGACATGACGGACTGTATATATATAACTTCTTGGGTCAGGTCAGGTCAGGTCAAGGTCAAGTTCTGTCAAGGTGCTGTTCTGTACTTAGAAAATTTGTTATGTATTTTGAAAACTTTTATTGGCTACGGATTTTGAAATGTTAAAGTTTTATTATTATTATTATTATTTTTTTGTTAAATGAGGAAAAATGGGTTTATATATTTTTTCATTCATTGATTTATATATATGTATAGACAATATTTTTCATTTTATTATTATTATTTTTTCATAATAGCGAGGATGTAAAAAAATAATCAGTGCAATATATATATACATAAAAAAAAGAATGAAATGTATGTATATATGTATGTATGTATGTATGTATCACTTTATATATATATCTAAAGCACACTGCCAGCCATATGTACTTTAAATTTTCACATAACTCAAAAATTTTCACATATAATTATGATGAAAATAGTTTATGTACTTAATACTGTGTGTGTGTGTGTGTATCTGCACTACACACACACACACACACACACACACACACACACACACACACACACACACACACACACACACACACACACACACACACACACACACACACGCACATATGAACTGAAGTGCAATAATACATATAATAATAATGATGAATAAACAACAACAACAACAACAACAACAATGAAAACATCACAACTAAATAATATATCTACAAAATACAACATTTATGGATCTGAGAAAAAATAAATATATATAAATAAATAAAAAAAAAATATATACATCGCGATAATTTCTATATAAAAGAAGAAAGAAAAAACATTTATATTATGTTAAAAACCAACCAAATTTTTTTTTTCAATATACAGTGACATTAAAATTTGTTCTAAAACTTGACTGTATTAATTCCTCCTCCTCCTCCTCCTCCTCCTCCTCCTCCTCCTCCTCCTCCTCCTCCTCCTCTTCCTCTTCCTCCTCCTCCTCCTCCTCCTCCCAGGGGCGTAGCTAGGGTACATGGCGCCTAGGGGCAACCACTAGAATTGCGCCCCCCCCCGCCCTTCTCCCTCTCAGGAGTGGGCGTGGGTGGGGAGCGTAGCGAGCCTAATCAGCTGGGTAGTTTGGGGGAGGGGGCGCTGTAAACTAGGGTTGGGTACTTATTCTTGTACTTGGAGTTTAAAATATTACTTGTACTTGTACTTAGACACAAAGTACTTGAATATTACCAAGTACATTCAAGTACAAACAAGTACGTTGTATTTAATTTAAAGTTGTATACTGTATATAGATTGCATTGAACTTTGTGTTGATACTTTCGGGTAAATACGTGGCCTACATTGAGTGTTGTGATGATGTAGTGTAATATAGGATAAAGGACCATCATTATGTAGTATTTTCACACTTGGTAACATTCTACAGTAGACACCCTCTAGAGAGAGAGAGAGAGAGAGAGAGACTATATGCATTAACTCCTTTTTATTTGATATAATTTTAATACACAATGAAAAAGTTACGTCAAAATAATTAATCATTTTTAGCTTATTTTCTTTAATAATAAGAAACAAAACATTGTAAAAACCTTTGAGACAAATCAGAAAACAATGATAATACTTTTAGTCTGTTGGACTTGGGTTGGGAGTCTAAACTTGGAATTATATTAAATGGAATCTATAATATATATCGGTTCGTTACATATCTATTATCATTATAAAGCTTTTTCTCTTTCTTTTGATCTACATTTTGTATAATATTAATGTGTAGTTCAATAGTAGTAATAATCATAACAATAATCTTCTTCTTCTTCTGTGACCGCTAGCAGCCAGACAGGATCTCTGACTTGGTGGTAATATTTCATCGTTTTAAACCTTCCCTGTTCCTCTCCATGTCATTTTGAGGGATGGAGGAGCAGTAACACATCATTCCTCACCATTAATAGTGAAGGGATATAAAGAAAACATTACCTATTAAGCGTAAATAGGTACTTTTAGGTGGCGGCCGTGCGTTTGCTGGTGGATCACGTATATATTAAACCAAAAATGAGATTTTTATTATACACAGGAAAGCAATCATATATACTTTAAAAAATCGAGTGAACTACGTAACTGTTTCCTACATAAACATTTGTTATATTTAATTCGTATTTATTTAATGAAAAATGTTTATTTCTAAGGTCAATCAAAAGATCGAAAAATAGAATAAAGCAATAATAATGAAATTAAACCAACATAAACCATAGAATAGGATATATAAAAACTATTCACATAGAAAGTAAAGCCTACATAAGCCATAGAAAAAAGAAAAACGGAAAAAACAATGACAAAATGAGAAAAAAACACCGTAATTATTTGATTTCATCCAAGAGTGTTAATTATAGCGTGTTAGGTACAGTAAAAGAAGTGTTAGGACATGGTGACTTACAAGGATAGAGATGAAGGTGAGTGTGTTGTGTTGTGAGTGTGTTATAGTGGGCTGAAGGGCTGCCAGGCTGACGAATCGACAAAAATCGACTAAAATACTGGTATACCGAAGGGCTTCTAATGCCTGTAATACCGCCCCGAAAATACCGGTATGTCGATATACCGGATAGGTGCACATCCCTAACACACACACACACACACACACACTCAGCTGACGCCAGGTAATGTAATCTGATTGTGTTTCCGATGAATAATTATAATACTTAGGGCACCAGTGGTGTTGCATATCACGTATATATATGGAGTTTGGTGTTGTGTGTGTTGGGGGTTGTGTGTGTGTGTGTGTGTGTGTGTGTGTGCGTGTGATGCTTAGAATTTAGATGATGCTAGGATGCTGCAGGATGACTTAAATAGGCTGTACGAGTGGTCAGAGAAATGGCAGATGCAGTTTAATGTTAACAAGTGTAGCATTATGAGTGTAGGTAAAGGTAATAGGTCTGTAGACTACACATTAAATGACACTACCTTAGGAAGGTCATATAGTGTGAGGGACTTGGGAGTTCAAGTAAACAGTGACTCACGCCCCAGGGAACAGTGTATTATAGCTAGAAATAGGGCCAACAAGATACTGGGATTTATTAGTAGGTGTGTGACAAATAGGAGTTCTGAGGTCATTCTGAGGTTGTATTTAGCGCTAGTTAGACCCCACCTAGATTATGCAGCTCAATTTTGGTCCCCTTATTATAGGAAGGATATAGGCTCCTTGGAGGCAGTCCAGAGAAGAATGACCAAGATGATTCAGGGGCTGAGATATTTACCCTACAAAGATAGGTTAAAACGTCTTAATCTCCACTCCCTAGAGAGAAGGAGGGCAAGAGGGGATATGATTGAGGTTTTCAAATGGGTAAAAGGAATTAATAAGGGTAACATTGATCAGGTTTTAGAATTTAGTAGTCAGGATAGGACACGTGGAAATGGGTACAAGCTAGAAAAACTTAGATTCAGGACAGACCTAGGTAGATATTGGTTCACTAACAGAGTGGTGAACGATTGGAGTAGGCTGAGTAGACACGTAGTAAGTGGTGAGTCAATAGGTACCTTTAAAAGACGGTTGGATCAGAGTATGGATAGGGATGACAGGTGGGATGGATAAATATTGGATTATTCCAAGGGTGGGGGGCAAGGGACTGCCTCGTGTAGGTCATCAACTGGCCTCTTGCAGTCTCATCAATTCTTATGTTGTTCTTATGTTCTTATGTGTTGGGGTTGTGGGGAAATGTTGACCAAAATTCACGTCAAAACATTTTTACCCTTTTTCTGCAAAATTATTAGTCCTAGAGCAAATATGCATAGAGACAATTTTGTAGAGTTTTAAAAGTTCTATCAGATGATGTACTGATCTTACCAATATCTGCAATACCTTTGAAGACAATCAGGAAGACATTAATATATATATAACTAAGAGGTGTAATTATTCATCATATTACATAACTGATGGATACAATTAATACCAGATACATTAAGAAGGAAAAACAAGAACAGGATAACCATATTAATTTTATCCATTATAAAAATATTTTAGGCCTAAAGGAAAGTACATGAACAAAAGGAACAGAATAGGGTGAGGCTGCAACTCTATCCTCTAAATCATCAAAATAAAAGATACACATACCCAAAAAACACTAAATAAAAATATATAGAGTACTTTTTAATAGCTAGGTAACATATAGAGTCAGAAATAAACGATATATGATAAAATAACTAGTATCCCTCTAGCGGCGGCATCACGAACCACTGAACAAAACAATGGAGACGAGCAGGTGAGAGGGAGAGTTAACAATATTTAGAGACACCATTATTACCTTGTCTCTACCGCACGTACCGTCTACCACAGCACGGCACAGACACACACACACAGCCGTGCCGCCAAGTAGGGTGGAAGCAACATAATGAAGGCAGTAATGGAGGTAATTATAGTGTTTTATTAAAAGCGTTTTGTTAGGTTTGCTTGGACTCGTGTGAATGTTGTGATTGTTGTGTTGTGGTTGTGTTTAGTTGTTGTTTATGTTTGTTTGGTGTTTGTTTGTGTTTGTTTAGTTGTTTTATGTTTGTTTGTGAACTGTAATTATCGTAGTTTCTTCATTGTTGTTGGGTTACGTAAAATTTTCGGTATTTTGACTTTGATGAAATTTTGGTGTTATTTTCGGTGTTGTTTACGTTTATTATTGTTTATCATTGTTTATTTTAGCGTTTTATGTTTGTTTATTCATCTTATTCATCATAGTTTGTGAAATATCGTTGCGTTACGTTATATTTATTTTTATTTCTTTAATTTTGTAGCAATGACCGGTTTTTCTCGTTTCAAACCCCTACGAGTATTATGTTCCATATTATTTGGGGTCAATATACATTACCTTAACCAACACTAACTAAACCTTACGTAACTTAGAAATAAAAAAGATTCGTATTTTGTCTACTTCAACGGTATAACTATTTCTTATGACCTGAACAAGTATCTGAGGTTAAATCAACATTACATAAAGTTAACCAGATATTGAGTGCTTAACTAACCCAATATTAACCTTATTTTTGATTTTCTTTAATTATTTTGAGACCGTTTCCTTACACCTCCTTGCCTAGTCACCTAACCTAACCTTGTTCTGTTTCCTTGCCCTAGACTTGAGTGTGTGCGTGGTGTGTGATCGTGGTCATGATGGACACACGCAAGAGGAGGAAGGAGGGCGGGGTGCTGGCCCCCACCCTCGAAAGCCTGCAGGTGTCCCCTAAAAGGTAAAGATAATAATGATAAGGATAATGATAATGTATTTTGTATAGTGTTTTCATTAATATTCTATGGATTTCAGGTGTTTAAAGTAATAATTTTGACTACTACTACTACTACTACAACCACCACTCCTCCTCCTCCTCCTCTCCCCCCCTCCCCCTCCTCCTCCTCCTCCTCCTCAGGGCACGAGTCCACGCACAAAGGAAATTCGCCCAGGGGTCCCAGCCTAACAGCCCCGCCCCTACCCCTGTCAAGGAGACCAGAGAGCTTAGGGACAGGTCTGGCACTACCTCAGAGCCAAGGACCAGGAGTGCCACGCAGGCCCTCCTCCCCCCGCCCCCCCTAGACCTGGCGGAAGTACCTGTGAGGCCGACGGTGGAGGATTTCCTGACTTTTCTCTGCTATAGGGGTAAGGATGTGTGTGTGTGTGTGCGCTTGTCCTATTTGTATATATTCATTCTTTCTCTCTTTCTTCCTCTTACTACTATTACTACAACTATTATTATCATCATCATTATTATTATTATTACTCATCTTCCTCCTCCTCTACCACCCTCCCCCCCTAAGGTACCAAGCTGCTCCCGCCCGGCCTGGACCACTTCAACTCCCCGCAGCTGGTTGAACAGTTGAGGGAAGGTCGCGGCCACAGTCCAGCCAGGGATGACAAGGGAAGGCTGGCTAAACGCAGGCACGACCAGGCTTATGCACTTGCCAAGGTACAGATACACGACTGTTGCTGACTATAGATAATATACACAAATAACTATACAATTAACACTCAATAAATACTATAACCTATACGACTAACACATTATATTTATTACGTTTATATTTTCTCTCCCCTCCCCCGCCGCCGCCGCTACGTAGGAATCAGTGAGGAAGAATTTAGATCAAGGAGATGGTGAAGGCTCCTACTCCCTACCCTACCGTGTGACCCGCAGCAGCCCCCACCTTGGCTCCCCCACCCCCTCAACACACCCCAACGCACTCCCACACACGCACAAGAAACTTTCTAAGAGGCTAATGATGAAGAAGGCTTTGATTCTACACAACAAGGCTAAGGGGATCAGGCTGCAAGGTAAGGGAAGGGCGTGTGTGTGTGTGTGTGTGTGTCTCTCTCTCTCTCTCTCTCTCTCTCTCTCTCTCTCTCTCTATCAAGTTTCAAGTCAATTTTAATAAGTCAAATTTGAAGTCAAGTAGTAAGTAATATTTAAGTTAAGTTCATATGCACAATTTTAAGTCAATTTTAAGTCACCACTCTATCTATATCACACCTCCCCCCCCCTTTCACACCCCAGACTGTCCTAGCCTATCGCTGCGTCGGTGTGAGGTGCAGTTATCAGACGCCTCGGCCCTCCAAGGCTCCACGGTGGCCACCCGCTCCGGCAGGCTACTACAGAAATACAGACTCTCGGCCTCCGCAGCCATCGCCAGGAAGAAGGCTAGGGTGGCTATGAGGTCATCTATAAGGCCCAAGCAGAAGCTGTCTAGGATATTGCAAAGGTGGGTGTGTGTGTGTGTGTGTGTGTGTGTGTGTGTGTGTGTGTGTGTGTGTGTGTGTGTGTGTGTGTGTGTGTGTGTATGTGTGTGTGTGTGGGGTGAATATTTGTTGATTTCTATTTATATAAGATTACTTGTGCTTTTTATCTATATGTATCTATCTATGTATGTATCTCTATCTCTCACTCTCTCTCTCTCGCTCTCTCTCTCTCTCTCTCCTCAGGTTAGTTTGAATAAATGACTTGCGCTCTCTATCTCTCTAATCTTATTTCTCTATCTATCTATCTATCTATCTCTATCTATCTATCTATTTATCTATCTATCTATCTATTTATCTATCTATCTATCTATCTATTTATCTATCTATCTTATCTATCTATCTATCTATCTATTTATCTATCTATCTATCTATCTATCTATCTATCTATCTATTTATCTATCTATCTATCTATCTCTCCTCAGGTTGGGTGGAAGTGCCCTACCCTCAGACTCCAAGGTGCCGAGGAAGACCAGGAGCCAGGCCGAGGGGAGGGGGGGTGAGGTCAACGGCAGGGCGGAGGGGGAAGGCAAAGGGAAGGGGGAGAGAAAGGAGGATAAGGATAAGGGTGAGCCGTCCCCCCGCCTCCCCCGCCCCGTCCGGCTGGTCAGGGAGAAGGTTCATGGGAAGGTCGTTGTGAGGAAGGTCGTTAGGGTCACCAGGGAAGGTAGGTCAACGCTCTTTTGTTCGTTTCGTTTATTTATTTATTTTTTGAATTTACTGGTTATTATTGCGTTTATATTTCCGCACGTCCGAGGAAGAACGACATAAAAAAATAATAATAATAAAACTTAGAAAATAACTTAAATAAAAACAATTATAATCACTAAAAAAAATAACTTTAAATAAAAAAATAATAATAATAATTCCTTCTCCGTCCGCAGCATTGAGGAAGAACGACACCACCACCACCACCACCACCACCAGCAGCGGCAGCCACACCCCCGCCTGCCACCCATCCCCGACCCACCCCCAGACACCCGCCCGCTCCCCCGACCAGGTGCCCCTAGCCAAGCGCCTCCGCAGAAGCACCCTCGAGGCAGCACCCCCCCAAACACACCCTAAGAAGCACACCCTAAGCACACCCACAACACATAGCAAAAAAATAGATACAGATTCTTTCCACGAGAATGATAAATGTTCGTCATCCGCCTCGTCATCCACCTCCAGCTTAGAGAACGCCGTGTCATCCACCTCAGGCTCAGATTCACCCGCCGGGACACCTATTAAACCTAACCTCACAACCTCACTCACCCATAAGTCTAGTACTGCTACCTCTTCCCCTACTGTCTCCTCCACCTCCTCCCCGCATAATACTAGGTCCTCTGCCCCCTCCACCCCTGCCTCCACCCCTGCCAGGCACGCCCCCCCGCCCCCCTGTAGCCCTGTTAAGAAGGCAGCAGGGGGGAGGGAGGAGAAGATCGCTAATAAGGACACTCAAGCTCAAGATCAATCAGAAAACGAGGATGTGGAGTAAGTTATTTATTTATTTATTTATTTTTTTTTTGGGTCTGAAATTTTGTATATATATCAAAGTAGATTAGGTAAATGTACTGTTATTCATTTTTTATTATTATACATATATTCATCCGTGTATTCATCCTTCTGTCTATAGCACTCATTCATTCATCCGTGTAGTCATCATTACGTTTATAGCATTGTGTATTCATTATTACGTCTATAGTATTCATTCATCCGTGTATCCATCCACTCATCCGTGTATTCATCCTTCCCTCTATTTCATCCGTATATTCACCCTAACACACCTTCTCATCCATCCACTAACCTAACCTAACCTAATCCCACAGTAGGACTCCCTTGATCCGCATAAGGCCCAGTAGGAGGACTAAGGAGGCTGCCGCTGCCTTCCTCCACCTTGTAAGTGAAGGGAAGGGCAATGGGAAGGGCCTGACTGCTGCCCTGGTGTCTGCTGCAGGAACTAATGTACAAGAGGAGGAAGAGGAAGAAGAGGAAGTCAATTTGAAAACACAGGCTAGGAATAGTAAGTGTTTGTGCGCGTGTGTGTGTGTGAGTGTGTGTGTGTGTGTTTGTCTAGTTGTAAGTAAGGTTATGTAAGGTTAGGTGTGTGTGTGTGTGTACTTATCTGGAAAAAGGTCAGTTATATATAAAAAAAAAACATTGAGAGGTATTTTTCACATTTATTATCCTGTGTTTCAGAAGAAGGTCAAGGTCAAGGTCATGAGGTCGGGTCAGGAGAGTGCCCCAGTAAACCCACGTGCCGCAAGGTCATTAGGAAGGCACGAGAGGGCAGCGTGGACTCAACGGAACCAGTCAGAGTCACCCGCCGGACTCCTACCACCAGGGATGACTCAGGCGTGGATGACGGCAGCAGAGTCCTCATCCGCCGGCTGAGACGAAGCGAGAAAAGCGCTACCGACGTCACGGATGGCGGCACGAAGGGCAACACGGCGACACGTTCTGCAGATGTGACGCCGGCAGCCTCTAGGAGCCTGCGCAGGACTAGGAGTGACGCGGAGGATAGCACACGGAAGGCCTCGTTAGCACCTGTTCGTCGTGCTTCCCTGGAGGCCGACAGTGTGATGGAGGCCGCTAGACAGAGGCGTAAAGGACGACCGGACTCTCTCACACACTTGGAGTCTGACCCGGAGGACAATGATAGAGTCCAAGCTAATACTCGAGGCAAGCGGGACTCAAGGAGGACCGCAAACACACCTGACGCCAAGAAAATGGACGAGAATGATAAGTTTGTGCGTGTGCGTATGTGTAGACCGTCCGGGGATGTACACAGCGTGACCTTGAGGGATGTGTCACCGGAGATCGCTAAACCCACTGACCTGGTGACCTTACATGACCTGGCTAACCTCAAACCCAAGCTAGAACACGAATCAAACACGAGCAAGAAAAACATCAGCAAACAGGAGGTGGTTAAGGACACAGACCAGAACGCGACAACAGTTAAGGATGAAAAAGACGACAAAATGACCTTAAACATGAAGACTGAGACTAAACCTACGACCGCCCACCCCAAGGCAACACCCGAGGGAGTGGACAACTATAGCCAGGCAGGGAAATCACGCCGGGCCGTCACACAGGAGCGAAAACCCGACCACATCCCTAGAGAAAGTACAAGGCAAGCAGCTGTGAGGAGGAGTACCGAGAAATCCGACAGTGGGAGTGAGGCCGGGGAGTCTAGGAGTGGTAGTAGGAGTCGTAGCGGATCCTTGGGAGGGGGCACGGAACCCCCTGCAGAGGAGAGGAAGCCCCCATTGACACAGAACCGCAGGAAGTCGATAGGAGGCCGGCGTCGTAGCAGTAACCACGACGAAGTTAAATTGAACGAGATGTTAGAGATTGTAGCGAAAGATTTTGAACGAGAGATTGATGGCGACCACTACGACAAGATAGAGAAAGACTTTATGTTAGGGAATAAATCACCGGACAAGAATGGAGGGGAGCACTGCCCCCTACAGGCCCCAGGATCAGAGAGGGAGGAGTCATGCGGATCGGACGGCGGTTCCTGCACGGATGACCGAAGCTCGAATTCCATGGATGCAGCTATAGGGTTGGCAAGGGGGGGGGCAGGGCAGGCAGGGAGTGGGAGTCCGAGTCCTAGCCGGCGAGGTACCACTAAAAAACTGAGTGATGTTGTCCGCAGCTTGCAAAAGAAACAAGCGGAGACGCCAGGCACGGCAAGCCCAACACACAAACCAAACTTCCTACGTGACCTTACAGCTACTTGGAACACTGATAAGATGAGGCAAGTAAGTCCTACTCTACCTCCCCCCCCCGCTGGCACTCCTGGCACTACCCCCCCCGCACACCTAGGCAAGGCACTCACGGGGGAGCTGGAGGATATAACCACCACCACCCTCCCCCCTGGCACTCCTCCTCCTCCTCCTCCTCCTCCTCCTCCTCCTCTCCCAGCACCTCAAAAATATGGCATGACAAAAGTACAATCCACTTGCCAACCTTCATCCACCTCCTCATCCACCTCCACCTCCTCATCCACCTCCACCCCCATTGAGGACCCCCAGAAACCCCCTCCTCCTCCCCCTCCTCCCCCAGTCCTCCCTGAGCCCCTCCCTGCCGTGGGTAAGTGTGTGTCTGCCAAGGTGGTCCCTGCCAGCCAGAAGGGTGTAGGGGTAGGGGTAGGGGTAACAGGGGCAGCAGGAGTAGGATTATTAGGGTCAGGGTCGTCCCTAGTCTTCCCTAAGGGTCCTGATGAGCAGGTGAAGGTCCTGCCCACCATCCCGGCCACCATTAATGTTGTGGCCCCAGTATTCTCCTCCCCCCTGGCCATGGCCCGCCTCCCCCAGGGTGTGACTCTGTCCTCCATGAGTGCCGGGGCCGTGCTGGCCACCCCCAAGCCCCTGGACCAGGCCCCGGCCCTGGCCCCAGCCCCAACCCTGGCCCCGGCCCCAACCCTGGCACCGGCCCCGACCCTGGCCCCGCCCCCCGTCAAGTGTGGGCCAAAGCAGCTTTACATTGCACCTAAACCTCCCTCTTCATCCTCATCCTCATCCTCATCCTCATCCTCGTCGTTGTCCTCGTCCTGCCTGGCCACCCCCTCCCCCGGCCAGGTGTCCATAGCAGTGCTGCCCCCCACACCCACACCCACACCCACCACCACCACCCACACCCACACCCACACCCACAAGCCCACCCCTAAGCCAGTACAAATTGCCCCCAAGCCCCCCTTGGCCGGCCCCCACCTGCACCCCCACCCCGGCACCCAGCTGCTGGCCCCCCAGCATGGCCAGGTGCTGCAGGCCCAGGTGCAGCCCCTCCCCCAGCCTGTACACACCATGCAGGCCATGACACAGCCTGTACACACCATGCAGGCCATGGGCCAACCCATCCAAACCATGCAGGCCATGGGCCAGCCCATCCAGATGGCCCATGGTGTGCCCATGCAGGCAGTGATCACCCAGGGTGTGTTTGACCCCACCCACCTGGTGACCCCGTCCTCCCCCGCCAAGATAGTGGCCCAGCCCATCTTTGTCACCTCCTCCATGTCCACCCCCGTCACCTACAGCCTCACCCCCCAGCAGGGGCACCACCTGGCCGGGGGCATGGGTGCCATGGCCCGGGTGTTGGCCCCGGCCATGGTGGGCAAGGTGTCTGCCAAGCCCCAGCCTCACCTCATCACCCCCAAGGCAACACAAGACTCCCTGGTGACCATTGCACCCAGCACAGGGGTGAGGCCCATGCTGCCCATGCATCAACACCACCAGCACCAACACCAACACCAGATACTCACCGTCAATGTGGTGCCCATGCCCACCACACACGTGCAGGCCAGCCTCATGCCCAAGCACCACACCATCACCAATGCTGCCATCACACAACAACAACAACAACAACACACTGTGATGCAACCCAACACCCAGGACATTGTGTCCACTGGTGGTACTGGTACTGGTACTAGTACTAGTAGTGGTGCAGTCCTGGTGCCTCACCACACCACCACCACACCCTCACACACCACCACACCCTCATCACTCTCACAAGTGACTGTACCAGTTGCTGGTGGTGGTGGTGGTGGTGGTGCAGTCACCACCTTGAGTGCAGGTGCACCAAACACACCTGTGATGCACAACAACACCACCACCAACACTGTGCCTCAAACACACACTCAGCCTGCCACACAGGCTGGTGGTGGTGGTGCTGGTGGTGGTGTGCAGGTGTGTTCCAGCACCAAGCCTGCAGTGTGTGTTGATAAGGTGTTGTCCAGCAGCAACACAAGTGTTGGTGGCAGGGTAGTGTGTGGTGTCAAGGGTGTGCCGGCTGTGTCATGTGCTTCCCCCGCTGGTGTTGGCATCACCCCGGCACCAACACCAACTGTGTCCCGGCCCTGCACCACGGCACACACCACCACCACCACCCCGGCCCAGGGCAACACCCCGGCCACCTCTGCCTGCGTCCGTGGTGGGCCGGTGTGTGGTGCCAAGGGTAGGGCCATGGTGCTACCCACCACCACCACCACCACCACCACCAGGGTGAAGGAGGTGGCCAGGATCAGCAGGCGTCACAGCAGCCCCGTGCCCATAGCAATGTCACACAACACACCCAGGCCAACCTCCACCTCCACCTCCATGGCTGCAGGCACAGGCAGGCCAGGCCACCCGGCGGCCTCATCCGTCACCATCACCAGCCTGGGTGACTCCACACAGCCATGCTGGCCCTCCATGTTGGAGCACAGGGCCGTCACCGTGGCCAGGTCACCCAGCCTGCCCCCCGCCCTGCCCATCAAGCTGCCCAACAGTGTGAGCATCGTGCAACACAAGCCTGGGGTGGGCAGGCACACCCCCATCCTGCCCATGCAGCACAAGGACACCACGGAGAAGGCTGTGGACACAGGTGTGCAGGTGTGTGATGCACACAAACAAAGCAACAACACCACCACTAACACTAACACCACCAACACTAACCACACCAACAACACCACCACCACCACCGCCAAGATGGAAGGCAGCAAAGTGGACACAGGTGTGCCAGCGCCACAGTCCTGCGTCAACACCAACAGTACCACCACCACCACCACCACCACCAGCACCACCACCAGCAGCACTGGTGTGTGCAGTGGTGGTGGTGGGCCCAAGGCCGTGGATGCATGCACACACGCTGCCCTGCCCACCAGGAATGGCCAGGATGACACTATGGCCGTGGTCCAGGTGGATTCAGACAGCACTGACCCCGGCCCTGATGTGCTGGGTGACCTGTGTGTTGTGAGTGATGATGATGAAGTGAAGTGTGTTGAGGCCGGGGCCGGGGCCGGGGCCGGGGCCGGGTCAGTGTGCAGTGCCGTGGCCAGTATGAATGGTAAGGATGAGAGTGATGGAGAGAGGCTTGGCACCAAGACAGGTACAGGTGCAGGTGCAGGTGCAGGTACAGGTGACAAGAGGAAGGAGCCGTTGTTAAAGAGAACTTTGTTTAAGAGTAAGAGTCAGGATGACAGTAAGAGGATGGGTGGAGGTGGTGGTGTGTCCTCGCCCATCTACAGGACCAAGAACACTCACCTTAAGAAACCTTCAGGTGCATTCTCACCCTTACATGAGAGTAGTGTGTATGCCTTTGAACCTGAAGTGGACACCAGCCTGGAGGAGTCATCACCCTTCTCACAGCGCATCAAGAACATACACCCTTCACCCAGCACCTCACCCATCAAGCCTAACAACACTATCAAACCACCCACACCCACACCCACACCCACACCCATGCCCATCAACATGAACATGGCCCAACCACAGCCTATGCCCCAGCCCATGCCCCAGCCTATGCCACAGCCCATGGCACAGCCCATGGCACAGCCCCTGGTCCAGCCCCAACCCATGGCCCAGGCCAAGCCCCAGGCCTCCGCCCCATGCAAGCCCCCGGTGCCTGGCATGAGGAGTCCTGTGGTGCGTTCCCTCACCCCCCTCATCATGGCCAGACCCAAGGCCAACATGGGTGTGGGAGTGCCGCCTCAGCCCATGGCAGTGTGCAAGAAGACCACCACGGGGACTGGCACCCAGCCCAGCCTGGCCCCCACCAGGCCTGGGGGTCCTGTCACCCCTGAGTGCCCCCCAGGGGTGTGTAAGGGTGGGAAGGTGGGCACAGCCTCCCCCGCAGCCCCCCATGACGTGGGTAAGGTAGGGGCTGAGTGTGAGGTGAAGGAGGGGGGCGGGGGCAGCAAGAAGAGTGTGAGCAGCACCTCCATAGCCATCCAGTGTGACATGGATGGGGGGGGCGAGGGGGGCCAGGATGAGGGGGCGGGGGGGGTGAGGGCCAATGAGAGTGGTACACAGACAGAAGGTCCCAGCAAGTTCCCCCTCCCCCCCAACGCCTCCCCATTCTACTACCTCCCCCTGGCCATGGCCGCCCTGGGGGAGAAGCTGCCGGCGCAGCTGGTGCAGCAGATGTTGGCCAAGACACAGGGCCTGGTGGGTGCAGCTGAGGCCGGCATGATCCTGCAGCAGGCGGCACAGCTGGCACAGCAGCACCAACAGAAGCTGCAGCAGGGCATCACCTCACCCCTACCCAACACCACCACAGCTGTCAAGCCCATCAAACACACCTCCACCCACGGCCTGGCTGTCACACCCATCGTGGCTGTCAACTCACCCGTGGCCCCATCCATCACACCCGCCCCGGCCCACGCCCCTGGCCTCACCCCTGCCCCTGGCCTCACCCCTGCCAGGCAGGTCAATAAAACACAGGCGTCCACGGTGACCTCCTCCACTCACCCCCCCGCCGCCACCACCACCACCACCACTGCCTCCCCCACGCCCTCCACCACCTCCACCACCACCACGGCCCCCTCCACCACCTCCACGGCCCCCTCCACCACCTCCACCACCACCACCACCAGCACAGCGGCAGCCCAGCCCAGTGTTACCAAGCCCCCACCACCTAGTACCTCAACTTCATCCACCACCATGCCAGTATTACCAACCCAAATATCCACCACATCAACCACACTCACCTCCACCACCACCACCACCACCACCACCAGCCTAGTCAGCCCCAATGTTAAGCCTGTCCATCTACCTTCTCATAGACACCACCACCACCACCACCACCACAACACACCCTATGCCGCACTAGACGCCCACAGTGAGGTGCCGGCCAGACCCAAGCCAGCCAGACCACGAGCTAGACAAGACATTAAGCCCATGGAGGAGGAGCAGCCCACACGTAGGCGGAGCGGAAGGGCCACTACCTTAGCCTCGACGCGAGCCACCGAGTCTGACCTTCAAGAAATAGAAGAGTTAAGGAGGAGCCGGCGTGCTAAGAGAGCCGCTGCAGCACTAGCCAAGGAGGAAGGCTGGAGCTCGTCCTCGGAGGCTCCACTAAGCCCTCAGATGTCCCCGGATACTCTCAGGGGATGGCCGCCCCCTAGGCTAACCAGGTGAGCCCCTTCATGTTGTTTGTGTTGCTTGGCGTTTGATTTTGTGTTCGTTTTAAGGTAATTTTTATTTATTTATTTATTTTTATGTATTTTAAAGTGTCTAATTTATTTCTTTGTATATTTTGTATGTGTATAATTATCTTTTTATTAATTTTGTTTTATGTATATATTATTATTATTATTTATTTTGACATTGGTTTGTGTTAATTATTTTCTTATTTCCATCGTATATTAACATTATTTTTACAGTTTTTTTCTATATTTCTCTTCTTCTGAAACTAACATTAATCCTTTTATATTTTCCTTACAACTCCATCAATAAACATCAATATTCATCTCTTATCAATCAACCAATCATCATTTATCTATATTCAAACCATAATAAAATATAAATAACATAAATAAAACATCAATACTGTACATAATTATCCATCCTACCATCAATTACCACCACCAATTAACGCATCATTACCCTCCCCCTCCCCCCCCACCTTCACCCCCCAGCCCCACCCCCTCCCAGAGTTCCGAGGGCACCACCTCCTCCACGCCCTCCCAACGCAGCAACCGCCTCTCCTCACGCAGCCGCAGACAGTCCCCGGCAAGCACATTTGATCTCAGTATGAGGTGAGGAGATGTTGACTAGTGTTAAGGTTAGGTTAGGTTAGGTTAGGTTAGGTTAGGTTAGGTTAGGTTAGGTTAGGTTAGGTTATGTGTTTAAGAGGACGTGTATAAATGTATGTTAGAAGGGAAATTGAAGGCTAGCAATCCTGACCTCTTGTATGTATATATGTAACTTCCACAACACGTTATAACCTAACCTAACCTAACCTTCCCCCCCTCCCCCAGTGCATCTAGGAGTTCAGCCCCCAGTACGCCAGCCAGCCAGAGCAGCTTGAGTACAACCGGCCCCAGTTCAAGCTTAATAGACAAGACACTGTCCGACCCCAATGCTGGCTACACCTGCGACAACACCCTCCTCACACGCGCTCCTTCCTTCTTCCCGTCCGAGGAGGAATTCACGGATCCCCTCGACTACATAGAGAAGATCCGGCCCGAGGCAGAACAGTTTGGTCTGTGCCGTATTGTTCCACCGAGTAATTTCAAGGTAAAGAGGAGGAGGAGTCTGGCGTTTATTTATATGTGTTTGTAATGCTTATTGTCTCGTAACTTTATCTGTCTATTTCTCTCTCTCTCTCTATGTATCTCTTTCTCTCTCAATCTCTCTATATATCTCTATCTATCTATCTCTTCATCTCTTTGTATTTTGTAGTGATATGGTTAACTTAGCTTAACTTAACCTAACCTAATGAGTGTGTTTCCCTCCCCCCACTATAGCCTGAGTGCCGAGTGAATGATGACATGCGTTTCACCGGCAACAACCAGTACATACAGAAGATGATGCACCGCTGGGGGCCTAACGTACGCACACTCAAGGCCATCCGACGCTGCCTAGCCAAGCAGAACATTGAACTCACCACAAACCCGCTGGTAGGTTATGTCATGGCCTCCCCTGCCTTGCCCTGCCTTGCCCTGCCCTGCCCTGCCTTGCCCTCCCTTGCCCTCCCTTGCCCTGCCTTGCCCTGCCTTGCCCTGCCTTGCCCTGCCTTGCCCTGCCTAACCTAACCTAACCTAATCTAATCTAACCTATTTAGTAATGAGAAAATAAAAAGTCAGGTTATCTATTACGGAATATGTTGATTTATAAGTTTTTGATTGTGTTATTTTCCTCGTTGCTTTTCTTTCCCTAAACTTTCCGAAAGGTATTGATAGACGACCTCCTCTCCTTTCCCTTATACTTTATTAGGCAACCTCTCTTTCTTGCCTCTATACTTTTTTAGACAACAACAACAGACTTTCCTTACCTTATACTTTTATTAATCATTCTAATAAAAGATATACCACACCCTCCCTTTCCCCCCCTATAGATCGGATGTATGGAGCTCGACTTAGTGCGTCTATACGAGGTGGTGGAGCAGCACGGTGGCCTCATGTCGGTTATAGAAAATGAGCTTTGGGGTAAGGTCGCGGACGCCTGCCGAATCCCTCGCTCAGCCCAGGAGAGGATCACTAAACTGGACTCAATATACTGCAAATACCTACTACCTTACGCTACCTTGTCCAATAGTACGTGGAAATGTGACCTTGTATGACCTTTGTCTGTGACCTTATCTAGCTGTGGATGTTGTGACCTTGTTTGAGGAGTATCTGTGTGTTGTTACGTTTATATTTTTAGTGTTTGAAAAAGGTTATATGGGACGTAAACATTTATTCCGTTCGTTCAAAAAAGTGAAAAAGTAATTATATTTATACTAATAGAGCAAGTTTACCAGTTAGATTATTAATGAAATGAAGTATTGATGATTAATTATAGTTTTAGTCAATATTCTGTGCTATTAAAAAAGGAGAAAAAGTCATTAATTCTGATACTAATGATGATGATGTATAATTTCCTTGAGTCAATATCCTAACCTATTAAAATGAGACACAACCTAACCTAACACTGCTACTCCTGCTCCTGATGATGATACTTACTCCTTATATTCGTGCTTAACAGAGGAGAGAGAAGAGTTGTTGTTAGAGGTGGACTGTATACACACACGCAGCTTGGCAGACAGTGCGAGTAAGAAGCCAGCGTCTACCTCCTCTGATAATGAAGAAGAGGAGGAGGAGGAAAGCCTAGACTGTATTGTGAAGGTGAGGAGGAGGAGGAGGAGGAGGAAGATGATGTTTATCTCTATCTCTCTCTCTCTTTCTTTTTTTCTATTTTCTATCTCTTTTTAATTTCTATTCTTAGTTTTTTATCCGTTTTTTAGTGTATAATAATTTTGTTTAATTGTATTGTTAATGTTTTTTTTATATATAGACAGATATTTTTGTTTTTTATTATTGTATTCTTAATGTGTTTATGTATATAGACACAGATTTATTTTTTATATATTGTATTCGTAATGTTTTTATATATATAGACAGACAGACAGACACTTCTAACCTAACCTAACCTAACCTCCCCTAGGGTAAGAGTACAGCCCTGAGCACATTCTACCGCATCGCCCGCAACACCGCAAGCCAATGGCAGCCTGACCCCGCGACCCTAGAGGTGGACGAACGGTACTGGTCGCTGGTGTCTAACGGGAGTCATCATGTGTGTGTTCTGTCGGCCAGTATTGACACCTCAGAACACGGCTACGGATTCCCAAGTCATCGGTCATCTCCGCTTGCTAAACATCCGTGGAATATGAAGAACTTATGTCAGAATCCTAACTCTATTTTGAAGAGTATGGGAACTATTGTGGGTATGTATGGGTGTTTGTATGGTTGTTTTATTTGTTTATTTATTTTGTGGATTTATTTGGTGTCTTTTAGTAAGTCTGGGAAATGTATAATAGTTTTTTTTCATTATTTATTTATTTTTTTATGTTTTGACTCATTCCACTTGGTTCCTCGTGGTCCCACAGGTTTTCTCTCTTTTCAAAACCTTCCACCTCTTCTTCCTCTCCTTTCATCTAATTCCTAACACCACCTAATAAGTATAGAAAGTTTTTTATATATAGTTTTTAACACCTTCCTCTCAATTTATTTATTTCAACACCTCTTAATCCCTTTCTCCGTGTCTACCTCGTGGTCCCACAGGTGTGACGGCTCCCACCTTACACGTTGGTATGCTGTTCTCTACGGTGTGTTGGTACAAGGATCCTCACAGCCTGCCTTGGATTGAATACCTACACACGGGAGCTTCAAAAATATGGTCAGTTATATTATACTGTTATTGTCTTTTTATTAATATTTGTTTATTATTAATGCTTGGTTTTTTTTTCCTTGTTTCGTGTTGTTAATTTTGTGTGTGTGTGTGTGTGTGTGTGTTTGTGTGTTTCAGGTATGGCGTGGCAGCTAGTCAGGAAGGGAAGCTGTACGCGGCACTCAAGAAAATAGTGCCAGACTTTGTCAAGGACTCTGCCATCTGGTTACCCTCAGACACTGCCATGGTGAGGATCAACTCTATTATATTAACTACTTGTAACATAACATAACGTAACATAACATAACCTACTTGTTGCGGGTTGTAATTGAGTCACTTTTAACCTAACCTAACATTCCTTGATATAACATTACTTTTACATCCTCAGAATATCTCTTTTAATGCCTAAATTGATATATATTTTTGTATCTCTTCCCTAACCTCATTTTCTTTGGTTTAAACAGCTCTCTTTCCTATAGTTTAAACAGCTCTCTCTTCTCTAGTTAATTTACTCTCTTTCTTAATGTTAAACAGCCTTCTATCCTCTGATTAACTCTTCTCTTTCCTATGGTTAAACAGCTCTCTCTTTCCTCTAGTTTAAACAGCTCTATCTTCTAGCTCATCAGCCCTTTATCCTCTAGTTTAAACTCTTCTCTTTCCTCTAGTTAACCAGCTCCCTTTCCTCTCCCCCAGGTTCCTCCCAGTGAGTTGGTGCGTGAGGGAGTGCGTGTGTGTCGTGTGGTGCAGGAGCCGGGACAGTTTGTAGTGGTGTTCCCCGGAGCCTTCACGTCAAGCATCTGTAAAGGTTATCTCATCTCAGAGAGTGCATTCTTCGCACGCCCTCAGTACTTCGACCGAGCAGTGGCGGTGAGTGTATAAGTGTGAGAGAGAGAAAGAGAGTGAGAGAGAGAGAGAGATTGATTATGACTTTCAAGGTTGTGAGTGTCTGCCTGAGAGAGAGAGATAGAGAGTAAGAGAGAACAGTTTGATAATGATAAATATAATCAATTCTTTCCTTACATTCTTATAGCTGTTCCCTCATCCCTCCTCCTCTTCCTCCTCCTTCTAAACTTTCAAGACTGTGAGAGAGAGAGAGAGAAAGTTTAATAATAAAAATAACAAATTCTTCCTCCTCCTCCTCCACCTCCTCCTCGTAACAGACCTTCAAGGCGTTACGTGACTGCTGTGAGCCATCCATGTTCTCCCTTGAGCGCCTGGTCCTCTCAGTGGTGACAGATCCTCGCTCCACCCTGGATGGCCTGCTGAGGGCCCGGGACTTGGTGGTGCAGGTGGTGGTGAGGGAGAAGGAGATGAGGGCAAGGCTAGCGGAAATTGGTGAGTGTGTCGCGTATGTGTGTGTGTGTGTGGATTATCTTTGTATTTACTGTATATCAAGTATTTTCTATTCGTCATTTATTTATTTTATTTATTTGTGTGTGTGTGTTTAGGTTTGGAGGCAAGCGAGAGACTGTCAACGCCAGACTCTCACCGCAAGAAGAAGAGCCGCTTTCATTGAGGACGAGGAGGAGAACATGTGTGAAATGTGCAGACAAAACCTTTATGTGGCTCTGGTATGTTGACCTCATAGCATGTTGACCTCATAGCATGTTGACCTTCTTATAGCATGTTTGTATTGGTTAGGTTAGGTTCAGACACTCTTTGAAGCCTTGTAGGGTATAATAATGGTAATAATGATGATAATTGTCTCATTTATTTCACTTCAAGACATAAGGAATACAATAATAATAATAATAAAAGAAAAAATGGAGTTAGATTCTCACATACGAACATTATTTTCACTACAAAACCTAACTAAGAATTTTTTTCACTGCAAGAAGATAGAAAAAAAAAGGGTGACAGATTATTTTCACTACAAAACCTAAATAAATAATGACACACACACTATTTTCACTACAAAACCTAACTAAGTCCATTGTTGTTGTTGTTCTCAGGTGACCAATTCCCAGGAGGAGGCTGTGTACTGTCTGGAACACGCCTTAACTTTCCTTACCAAGAACCCAAACCAACTGGAATACTGCAAACTTATGTACACTTACAGCCTGGTGAGTACTGTGTGTGTGTGTGTGTGTGTGTGAATGTGTGTGTGTACTAGAGACTGTTATATACTCTCCTAACTTGTGTGTATTTACCTAGTGATATATGTGTAAGTACAGATTTCCTTTCTATCCTTCCCTTCCCCCCTTCCCCACACACACACACCTTTCCCCTTCCCCTCCCCTTCCTTCCACCCCTTTCCACCTCCCCCCTACACCCACACACACCCTAATAATCACCCTTCCCTCCCCCCTACAGTCGGAGTTGGATGGCACAGTGAAGCAGATGGAGGAGAGGATTCAACTGAAGAGTGGCAAAAAAACTTCTCCTATTGGCAAGAAGAACAGAGCGAGAGAACACTTTGACTCCTTCAGCAGCACTAGCAGCTCCAACCTCTGAGGAAAGGTGAGGAAGGGAGGGAGAGAGAAAGGAGAGTTGGAGAGAAAGGTAGTGAGAGAGATTGAGTTTACGAGAGGGAGGTAGAGGCAGAGGGATTAAAAAAGAGGGAAGGAGAGAGAGAGGGAGGGAGAGAAAGGTAGTTTAAGAGAGAGAGAGAAAGAGAGCGAGCACCAATTAACTATATATAAAAATACTTAACTTTATATTACGCTAATTAAACATCATTTTAAAAGTAATAATTAATTGTGTTCTAATATAATTTCTTTTTATTTCTTTACAGTTTAATGAAGATGATTACCTGTACTGAAAGAATAATTTACAGGTAAGTTAACGACACACACACACACACACACACATGGGATAAACACATACACGTACATACACAGCTGCAGTGAGGTGATGTACGTAGTGTCGGTATGTGCGTTTTAGTGTCAACGAGAAAAATAAGATTAAATAAAATAAATAAATGTATAATGAAACTATATTAATAATGCAATGAAAAGCAATAATAGAAAATAATAGAAAATTGAAAACAGAAAATACACTTCATAATATTTTTCTGATGCGCTATAAAGAAAAAATAATAATAATAATAATAATAATAATAAGTTGTCGTAATAAACGCAACGATACAAATATTTTTTCTCGCCGCGGAAACAAAATCGTGATACTTATAGTGCAATTCATTTTTTCGCGCATGTGTCTTTGCAACAATGGCGTCAAAAAAAAATAATAATAATAATAAATAAATAAAATAAAACAAATACAATATGTAGAGACGGATTATTTTTTTATATGTTTGTCTTGTTTGTCTTCCATACTTTATTGAATTACATGTTGTCTGTGTTGTTTCGGGTCGTCTATAATCACCCCCCCCCCTTTAGTAGTGTGTGGGTGTAGGTAACGAGCGAACGAGCGAAGCAGAGTGTTGTAACGAGCTCGGATAATTTATATAGAAAGCTGAAAGGGTGATTTTTGTGTATGTATAATATTTTCGTTTCGTCTATATTTCTCTCTTTTTCTTTTTCTTTCTCTCTCTCTCTCTGGGTGTGTAAAAAGAAGAAGAAGAAGAGGAGGAGGAGGAGGAGGAGAAGATTATTATATTGTGATCCAGATAATGTGAGAATTTGAAGCCAGATACAGAATATTGTCCTAATGTTTTTATTATAATTTAAACGACTTCTCTACTACTACTACTACTACTACTACTACTACTACTACTACTACTACTACTACTACTACTGTTGCTACTACCACTGCCATCCCTATTTTTTTTTTAGTATTAATGCTAAACCATATTCTTTATATATATATCTTCAAATTACTATTACTATTATTATTATTATTGCTACTACTACTGCCAACCATTATTTTGTTTAACGATAATAATACAAAACTACAGTCATTTATCTCTTAAAAATCACTACTACTACTACTACTACTACTACTACTACTACTACTACTACTACTACTACTATTACTACGACTACTACTACGTGTATTTAAAGACATGAGAATTGATTGAGAAAAGCACATTATTATTACTCATTTTACAACACTTACTGATCTCACATTTCCTTTCTATTTTTTAAAGTAGATTGAGGAAGGAATTGTGTGTGTGTGTGTGTGTGTGTGTGTGTGTGTGTGTGTGTGTGGAGATACGTGTAATAATGGGTTTAGGGAGGAAATTCTATAGTTAGGTTGACTTAAGAAGGAGTGACTTAGGAAGGGGTGACTTAATAAATACAATTGTTTCCCTCTTAGTGTCATTGCGTTTAGTGAGGTTTTAATAAGTCATTTTAATACTAATTTAACTTTTATTTTTTATTATGTACATTGATGACCGACGAAATTTATACATACATGAATACACACATACATACATGCCTGTGTAGATATCAGACCAAAGCACATACACACACACACACACACACACATACGTACATAGACTCACATATACCCCATGTATGTATGTATGTATGTAAGCTAGGCATTATGCAAAAGTTTGTGGACGTATATTTTTGACAGCTATAGAGATGATTTTCACATTGTCCTTTCTTGTAAATAGGTAAATATTTCTTTGTCCTCACCCCCTCCCCCCTCCCCCCCCGGGCATGCTAACCTAACCCAACCTGACCTTAGAAAATTATTGTGAACTCCCCTCCTTCCTTTCCTTTCCTTTCCTTTCCTTTCCTTTCCTTTCCTTTCCTTTCCTTTCCTTTCCTTTCCTTCCTTCCTTCCTTCCTTTCCTTTCCTTCCTTCCTTCCTTCCTTCCTTCCTTCCTTCCTTCCTTCCTTCCTTCCTTCCTTCCATCTGTCCACACATGCAGTATTAATGTAACAACTGACCCGATCTTGTAAAAAATAATACTCAGTGAAAAAAAGTTATATTGAAAGTGTCTGGTGACCTTGAAAATCTTAACATCACCACCTCTGTAATGTTTCCCAGGAATTTATAATGTAATGGCAGAGGGATACACTAACTAATAATGATAATGATAATAATTTAAACTAGTTAGTCGTGAGGCAGAGGAGAAGGTGATTTATGTGTGAGGGTAAAGACATGTACATTATTGTGGTGTGTAATTGATCCGTAGACTGTAAGGAAACATTGAATACAAGATGCAAGGGAAGGGGAGGTGTGTGCAGTCTCCCTACAACCCATTTTTTTGAGCAATAACTCTTCAAATCCTCTGCCTGCGTGTGTTTGGTGGTGATTATTGTATTATTCCTTGTGTGAGTTGCAGTGAGTATAGCAGAGCTTGTAATTGTAGGTATAACTATTATTTATTGTACACTTTTACCTCTTGTACCATTATATACCACTGTGATCCATGTTTTAGAAAGGAACCATCGATGATTGTAGAGCAATTATATTAATATATATATAGACACACATATATATATGCAAAGAATGCAATATCTATATTTTCAGTATCTTTTTTGGCCGTACTAAAAGATCTTGATAAATTTTTATAAGTGCTTCTAAAAACTGCCTCGTTATGTGAGAATTTGTTTGTGATGATTGATTAATGCATTACAGGCAGACAATTGAAAGGGAATAAACAAATGAATATATGCACCTTCTCAATTCTTTATTTTCTACTGTCACTTCAGCCCTTCTTCCAAACACTGCCAAGCGTGTTGCACTTTGGGCGACTCTGGCTTTTGTACAGAATATATGGAATTAGTAAACACATTTTTGGTCACTGTGTTTTATTTAATGAAGCTTTAAACATCCTGTAAGTAAGCCAATATAATAGGATTTGTAAAAATGACTGGAGGAAAGAGAATGAAGATATTTGTGATGCGAGAAAGGGGTAAGGGTTAAACAGTGTAAGGGGGTTTAAACAGGTGTGCATGACGACAGTGACCTCCCTGTAAGTGCGCGACCACCTCAATTTGAAGGACGGAGCAGTGAGTGCCGAGTGGTATGACGAGAGAGAGAGAGAGAGATCACACTACATGTCATCTTTTACAGGGCATCAACACACCATTACTAGCACAGCTACAGCCTCAGGTATTACAGCAGGTGCAGTAAGGTGTGGTGTCACGTACTAGTTGAATGTCGTGGATAACATATTGGCGTGTGGTGAGAGTTGGTCAGTGCCACAGTGCCAGGCCGATGCCACTACACATTAAATGACACTACCTTAGGAAGGTCATATAGTGTGAGGGACTTAGGAGTTCAAGTAAGCAGTGACTTGCGGCCCAGGGAACAGTGTATTATAGCTAGAAATAGGGCCAACAAGATACTGGGATTTATTAGTAGGTGTGTGACAAGTAGGAGTTCTGAGGTCATTCTGAGGTTGTATTTAGCGCTAGTTAGACCCCACATAAATTATGCAGCTCAATTTTGGTCCCCTTATTATAGGAAGGATATAGGCTCCTTGGAGGCAGTCCAGAGAATAATGACCAATCAGCTGATGAGGGTAATAGACAGCCTTGGTCTGGGTCTTAGCCTGGGTGACCTCCTTGTACATATACCTTCAGTGTAAAGATGGCGGCGGGTGGGCGTACGTGACCCTGCTCAGGCCACCTTATAAACACCTTATATTACCACCCGCACACTCCTACCTCAACTACAACAACAACAGGTAACTTAATAAAGGTGTGGAGCTTAATTATGACTCAATTAAATTTATAATTACCTTGTATTTCATGTATTATTGCCATGTGTTATCCTCCGGCAATAGGTTATCAAGTTTTATTCGTTTTTTATATTTTAGGTTTATTCTCAAGTGGTCAAGGTTTTGTTTATCTTTTTAATCAGTGATATATTACTGCATGTGATAGTGTTTATATAATGATAAGGATGGGTAGTATTCCTTATCTACCAACAACAACACACACACACACACACACACACACACGTACAGGTAGGAACACACACACACGCGAGACACAGGTAGGAACAACAACAATAGAAGTAAGTTATTTCATAGGTAGATTTTCCATTATTATTTTTTATTATTATTTACTAACCTTAAGATCATTTAGACCTAAGCAAAACTGTGGCTGTACTCACTCACTTACTTGGTTAGGTTAGGTTATGTGTGTGATTTGTATGTTCGTTGCCGCTGTGCACTGTTCTGTATCCTAACACTGGTGACTGGGAACTTTATCCAGCTGGGACTTAGACTTGTGAGGTCATTTTAATTCTCTCGGAAGGCAGGTCAATATGTGGTGACCTGTGTGACCTTACGCTTGACATGAGGAGTTGTACTGTGGTGGTAGTGTGTGTACGTGAAATTGGTGTGGATTTTCATGTACGTATATATGGCTGTGTGTGTATCTATCTCTCCGTCGTTGTTGGTAATAAAGGCGTAAGTGCTTCAGTGTTATTATTTCTTTTCCAGACTAAATTGGACAACATCATCATCATCATCATCAGCCATCATGAAGTATTGTGAAAATATTAGTATTTTAAACTTCTCATGGGATCAGTTGGCTCAAGGCATCTGGCAACGGTACCCCAACCCTGAAAGGTGTGTGTGTGTGTGTGTGTGTGTGTGTGTGTGTGTGTGGAAATAATAATGATATAAAGAATGAAATGAGAAATGATCCTAACTTAATATTTATCTTGTTGTTTCTCTCCCTTATCCTTATCTTCGTATCCTTCTTTTTCTTCTTATTTTATCTTCTCATTCATATCCTCCTCCTCTTTCTTCCTTATTTTCTCTCCTCCTTCACATCCTCCTCTCTCTCTCTTCTCCTTCGTGTCATTTACTCTATTTTCTCTCCATGTTTCCTTTCATTCATATCCTTCTTCTCTCCTCCTCCTCCTCCTCCAGTTCCCATGTGCTATCTGAGGACACGGTGGTGAGAGAGGTGGTGGGGGGGCGGCTTCACTCCAAGCGCCTCCTCACTAAGACCAACCGGATGCCTAAATGGGGGGAAAGAATTATAGCCGCACGACACGTTAATGTGATCGAAGAGTCTATAGTTGATCCCAAGAAGAAGGAGCTGTGTACTTATACCAGGAATGTGGGACTGACTAAGGTGGGTGTTTGTGTGTGTGTACGTGTGTGTGTGTGTGTGTGTTTTTGGGTGTAAGGAAAAAAATATTGACGGTTTAGTGGAGTTCAATAAATAAAATGAGTAAAAAAGACAATTATATTCATGCTATATTTATTTAAAGGTAACATTAGGCTAGATTATAAATAGATCTCAATTATTCACCTTAATATCTTTTTATTCTTCGTCTCATTTATGTTAGAACTTTATTATTTTATTTATCTTACACAGCAGCACCTCACCTCACCTCACCTCACCTCACCTCATCTAACCTCACCTAACCTAACCTAACCTCACCTCACTCTCTATCCTCCCAGGTTATGACGTGCGTTGAGAAGGTGGTGTACCGTCCGTGCCCAGACAACCCACAGTGTACAGTAGCCGAGAGGAAGGCTTGGATTGACTCTAAGATATTCGGACTGGGATATGCTATTCAGGTGAGGGCGAGAGGGAGAGGGAAGGAGAGGAGAGGAGGGAGGATAGGAGAAGGAGAGGAGAGGAGGATAGGAAGAAGGAGAAGGTATGGAAGGAGAGGGAGGTGAAAGATAGCGATAGAGAGAAGAGGAAGGTAGGAGCAAGATAGAAATAGATAGAGAGGAAGAGGAAGAGAGAAGGATACAGAGAGAGAGAGAGAAGGTTTAATATATAGATGACAAACATGAAGAAACTATATAACCTTCCCTTGCCTTGCCTTCCAGACCTTCGGCGTAGAGAGGTATAAGAAGAACATACAGAAGACTAACCTTGGCTTCTCCTACACTCTGAGCCGACTCTTCCCCGACGCCAACACACCCGCCGACCCAACACACACACACACCCCATCACTGGAGGAACGCAAGCAGAGGTAAGCATGAACATAACACACACACACACACACACGCACACACACACACACACACACACACACACACACACACACACACACACACACACACACACACACACACACTCACTCAATCACTCACACATGCGCACACACTCACCATTCCCCTTTCTTCCAGGTTAAAAGAGGCAGCGCGTGAGACAGCCAAACGCGCCAAGGAATTAGCGAAGGAGAAGGCTGGACCAATCTATGCTGCTTGTGAAGGTGTTAAGAGCTGAGTGCCAGAGCAGTGCCAAGTGCCTGGGAGGGAGGGACACGACTGCAGCTACCAGGGGCCATTGTGTCTGTCTGTCTGTCTGTCCAGCCGAGAAATATTCGGTTGTTTTGTAATGTTTGTGTGTGTGTGTGTTGTGCGTATTGGGAGTAGCTATGTATCTGGTCGAGGATTTGTACAGTTGTTGGTGACTTAAGGTTGTGTGTGTGTGTGTGTGTGTGTGTGTGTGTGTGTGTTTGTGTGTGTGTTTGGTTTTGTAAGTACAGCATGATTTACCGACCATTCTTTTTTTTAGTTTTTTCCTTTTTTTTCCCTTCCTTCCTTCCTTCCTCAGGAGTTGTGTTCGTGTGTTAAATTTAATTCACTTGAGCGAAGGAACCATTTAGAGAGAGAGAGAGAGTGTGTGTGTGAGAGAGAGAGAAACATGTGAATCAGTTTCTTTAATAGTGTGACAATTCCTTCCCAGTTTAGTTCATTCCATATCTACACACATAGTAAGTGAGTGTGTATGTATGTGTGTGTGTGTGTGTGTGTGTGTGTTTCATCCGTAAGACCAAGCGTGAGACAGAGCTAGAGAGGGAGTGTGTGCTGTTCAATTCCATCTTATCTTCATTCCACTGTTCTGTCACTCAAAGTTGAAGTGACAGCCAACACAGACCAGTCAATGTTAACCATCTAGACAGCACCTAGAGTCTGTGTGCGTGTGTGTGTGTGTGTGAGACCGGGGAAAGGTGAGGACTTCTGATTATGTATGTGTATATATGTGTATGTGTTTGTATGTGTCATGAAGGAAAAGGTTGGGAATATTGATGTGTTGTGATGTATGTGTGTATGTGTGTGTGTGTGGCTTAAGTTGTCACGTTCTTAATTATGGCATCATTAGTTTCCTTGGCTTGAGTCTTACTAATGAGTCTTACTAATGAGTCTTACTAATGACCTGTATATTGCATCCAAGTATTAATTACACCTAGTTAAGACTCTCTTCAAAATGACTTAGCAGCAACTCTTGTAATTATTGTTATTATTATTAAAAGAGAATCAACTTTAAAAACATTTGTTAACATACTATACAAGCAAATGCAGAGGAAGTTCAAAATATTATATAGAGAATTGAAATCTGTGGTGTTTTTATCTATATTTCCTTCCTTCCTTGTGTGAAATGAAATGAAATGAAATGAAAAGTAGAGGTGTTTAGTAATGGTAGTGGACGGGTAGTAGTAGTAGTACAGGTTGACTATCAATAATCCGGCACGAACAAACACCTAATTCTTGTTACAACGCCATCAAAACATAAACATAAACACTGCCTCCTGAAAACAGTGATGCACCAACTCAGGAAATTTGAAACTGCGCTCAAATTCATGCTGGAAAACTGATGGAACCGGAATATTGATGGACAACCTGTAGTAGTAGTAGTGGCAGAGAGGAGGAAGAGGAAAAAGAAGAAAAAGTAATTGATAGTAGTAGTAATGGTGGTGATAGTAGTAGTAGTAGTGGTGATGGTAGTAGAAAATGAACAAGATATAATATTGATAAGACCAAGATTTAATAATGATAATATTGATGGTGTCTGTTGTGCTGAGTATATTATTGAGATTTAGTGAAGATAGTGTTGTAGATAAGATAGCTGTGCCTTGTCTTATCTTATCTTACCTCACCTTTAAATGACTTACAAGGATAGGTTAGGACGTTGTTAAGGATAGAATAGGATCATAGGATAGGATATAGAATGTTTAGTTAAGGATACAGTCGTTAAATACAAAAAAATACATCCAGTTAGCGGTAAAATTTATATATTTTTTTCTTGATAGAGTAATATTGTAATCCAACATCACTTTGTATGTATATATTTTGTATAGGATAATTTGGTGTGTATATTTATTTATATATAAACTAAATGGACCTCACTAACCATGAACAAACAAATAAACAAAGGAAACACACATACACTCATACGCACACACACACACACATACATACACACACATAAAGAATAATTAATAATCTCCGTAAATAAATCAAGTTAGGTTGGTAAAATAAACGTCATAAGTCAATACAATCAATAAATAAACGTCGCGACATCACACTATTACATTAAACAAGGCACAGCAATCAGTAATAGACTCGGCAGAACGGATACAAAGAGAGAGAGGGAGAGATGCTGGACTGTGCATCTGTGTATACGTGTGTGTTGTGTTTGAGTATGTGTATAATTATGAGTGACCTTGAATACCCAGCACCAGTGTCCTATCCTTCCTTCCTTTCACTCCTCCTTTCCACTCCTTCACTCCTTCTATCCTACACTCCTTCCTTCACTCCTACAATGGATTCCTCTCTCGGTAGGTAACGGAATTATTTATTTATATATATATGTATTTATATTTGTTGTTTATGTTTTATGTACACAAGAAGACTTACTGAACTTAACTTTAACTTAACTTACACAAACATACGTACATGATCAATATTATGTATAGGAAGTATGTATGTATATTCATCATTATTATTATTCATCATTATACATTATACAAACATACAAAGGCACCTTCTTCTCTTCTTAGGAGTTATACATATTTTGATTCACTAAACTCAATCTTTCTTCCTTCATTCCTTCCTTTCTTCATTATTATTATTATTCATTTCATTACGTACATACACAGATTATTTGATGTATACACACACACACACACATACACCTCTTCCTTCCTTCATTATCATTCCATACATACACACACACCTCTTCCTTCCTATTCATTACATACATACATACACAGATTATTTTATATACACACGACACACGTACACCCCAATCTCTTCCTTCTTCTTCCAAACATACACAGATTATTCTATACACACACACACGTACACCCCAACCTCTTCCTTATTATTCCATACACACACACACACACACCACTTCCTTGAAAACAGAATTGCACAAAACCCTAATGGAAGAACATGCTTAATTTTGCAACATAACTCTCTCATGTATAAATATTCATGACTGTATATATGTATGTATGTATTACTACCCCTCACACACACACGTACACACACAAGGATTATATATATATGTATGCCTGCATGTACGTATATGTGTACTAATACCACATGTACGTACACACACACAGGTGACAGGGCAGCGTTTACCCATGAAGGAACAAAACCATGACTTGTATTCTCTCTCTCTCTCTCTCTCTCTCTCTCTGACGTGAATCCTTGGTCTGATCGGCTAATCACACACTCACAATCAGTCGCTCTGAGATCAATAACCTCCTTTCAATTCTTCCTTCCTTTATACATCTGACAATACACACTCCTCTTAATTCTCCTTCTAACTTTCCTTCTTCCTCCTCCTCCTCCTCTTCCTCATTTTAGCTTACTGGCAATATAGTTTCCTCACTCTTGCCTTGCCTTGCCTTGCCTTGCCTTGCCTTGCCTTGCCTTGCCTTGCCTTGCCTTGCCTTGCCTTGCCTTGCCTTGCCTTGCCTTGCCTTGCCTTGCCTTGCCTTGCCTTGCCCTGCTTGCCTTACCTTGGCTTACCTTACCTTACCCTTCCTTTACCTTATCCTGCCTTGCCTTTACCTTGCCTAACCACTAACACTTCCTGATGTGCACATAACCCTCATGAATTATGTGACCCCTTCCTCCATACACACACGCACGCACACACACACACACCTGTCTCCGTCTCATCAAAATGGACAATTATCTGACTGACAGACTTTCACTGTCACCTCACTGTCTGTCTGTCTGTCTCTGTATCACACTGTACCACACACCCACCCCCACCCACCCACACACTGTACCTAGCATCATACAGTGAGAATACAGTACTGTGGTTGTATTGACACACATGTACACACTGTATCTTGAATCATAGAATACAGTATTGTGTATGTGTGTACTTCACTTATCACTCAGCTTGCTACACCTACACCTATGTGCGCGGCCATGTACACACCCATCACACCATGCTGTTGATGTGTGTGTTAGCATTGGTCGCCTCGTAGAACAATAAGTACGCCGCAGAGGTCTTGATGGAGGAGTGTTCGTAAACCTCGTGATCGTCGAATCTATACCACGTCTTGTTGTTGATTGGAGAACGGCAGAACGCTGTGTAGTGACCTCCATCCATAGTGCCGTAGTGGTTGCAGACGGCGTACAGGTCATATTTAGTGTACCTGGGGGGGGAGAGTGCCATTGAGTGCCAGTGAGGAAGGAGGGGAAGGGTAAGGAAGAAGGAGGAGGAGGAGGAAGGAGTGATAAGGTAAGGAAGGAAGGAGTGCCAAGCTAACTGTCTCAAAATCTAATACACTTTGAAAATTAACCAAAACTACATAACTTTTTTTTTCTTCTTCAAATGTAACAAAATCTACCTGTGCTATGACCTTGAAAGTGTCCATTGTGATATTTATAGATTATTTATTTATTTACTGTTTTACCTGTTGTCTGCCTTAATTACTGTTTACCTGTTGTTGAAGCAGATGTATTTAGTGAAGTCTAAGTTTTCTGTTGGGAAATCTACAAAATTCTGTTGCTTCTTCATCAAGACGTCGTGTTCAAACCTGGAACAACATCACATTATTAAAGAACAAGGAACAAATAACATTATAAGTACAATGAATAAATGTATAAATGAATAAAACAGTTAGTGGTGATTATTATTATTATTATTGTACCATTCCTTATCAGTCTTATCTATCTATCTATCCCTTCACATCCCTGTCTATCTATCACCTACCTGTCCCTTCCTCTCTCTGTCTATTACTTCTCTATCAATCCTTCACATCTGTCTATCACTCACTCCTATCTCTGTCTATTACCTATCATCAGACATACATACAGACAGACAGACAGACACGTTCCCTACCTGTTAAGATGCAGTACTAAGACAGGTGGTAGCTTCCAATGTCTTCCTTTCCTAATGCAGTTCCTCTTCTTGTTACACTTACAGCACGTGTACTCCAGGCTGGACTCCTTGTAGTAGTGGTGTAACAAATCCTGGCGTGGGGGGGAGGGGTGTGTTAGGTTAGGTTAAGTTAAGTTACGTTAAATAAAAAAGAGAAAAGGCAGATGAAACTATATATTGATTCACCTTTTCACGAATACCTGAAAAAAAATCACACTTTCTGACCAATTTATATATATAAGAAACCTAAATAGAAAGTCTTAATATATAGATGATACGACAAGTGACAGTAATTATAGACGCATCAACACCTAAACCCAACACAAACACAACCTTAGCAAACACATTATAGATACACTAACACACTAACAAACACAAACACATTATAGATACATCAACACCTAACCTAACACACACACACACACAAGCACACTTACCCTTAGCGAGCACTTCTTGTTATTAGGGAAGGACAAAGACAGCACCGAGAAGGGTTCAAAGGTGAGTGAGACATGGTTACAGGTGGAGCACTGTATGGTAGCCCGATGCAACCCGTGGAATAAGGTCGATAACATAGAGTGGTCCCGCTGCCGCAACTCTTCCATCACCTTATCTGCCGCTACATACTCAGGAACTTTCTCGTGGTTCTGCTCCTTCATGGGTAGACGCTGGCCTGTAACCTGTGTGCGTATAGTATTAATAGATATATATACATACATGAGTATCTATCTATACATGAAGAGGTATATTTATATGTGATGTTATGGGTAAATCCTGCTCTGTGACCTGTGTGTGTGTGTGTGTGTGTGTGTTACCTTGTTTAAGTCGTCGTTCAGCCAGTCCATCAGTTTGAGCAGAAATTCATGGGAGTCGTGTTGGTCGTAACCGCAGAACGGACGGTGGTAACGACCTACTGCGTTCTGTAAAATAATAAATAAATAAATAAATGAATAAATAAATAAGTGCTTTGCTTATCCCAGTACGAACAACAACAACAACAACAACAATAATAATAATAATAATAATAATAATTACCTTGAGGTCCCACATTGCGATTGACCTGTATTGACCTGACCACAAGGCTCTCACCACAGCACCAACCTCCTCTGCAACCTCACCATCACACTCACTGTTGGGGTTGATGTCATTGCTGGGTGGGGGGAAGGAGAACGTGTTAGGTAAGTTTGAGGTAAGGTAAGGTAAGGTGAGGTGAGGTGAGGTGAGGTGAGGTGAGGTGAGGTGAGGTGAGGTGAGGTGAGGTGAGGTGAGGTGAGGTGAGGTAAGGTGAGGTTAGGTTTGGCAGAATTCTAACAAAATATACAACCTAATATAGCAATCAGGAACAATATGAAATGCCTAACTTTTGGGTAATAATATATAAAAACCATATATAACCAAACCTAAACCTAACTTAACCTAACCAAACCTAACTTCCAAGACATTTAACAAGGTAAATACTGTTTATATCCATACCTTACCAACACAAGCTATAAACATTGACTACAGAATATAAGAAGTCAGGTAAGTATAAGTGACTGCAGAATGGAAGTAAGTCAGGTAAGTATAAGTGTAATTAACTCACCTGTAAGTATCATCCAGGAAGTACTTGACAAATAGTTTAGTGTTATTAAGACACTGTACAATGGAGTTCATGTAGCAAGTGTTACCCAGGTTCTTGAGGCCTGTCTTAGCGGCGGGCTGGAAGGTCACCACAAAAAAAAGGTGTTATTCTATCATCTATACATTTGTGATTATACTATACATATGCATTATCATGTTATCTATACATCTGACACACACACATACAGACACACACCTAACCATTCATTCATTCATACATACATAATATAATAAAAACACACACACATACACACACATACTATTTTTTCTCATCCGTTACAGACAGACAGACAGACACATACACACATACATACACACACGCACACGCTCCTTTGAAACCCTATAACATATGATGCAATTACAACCTGGTGTGGTGGTGGTGGTGGTGGTGGTGGTGGTGTGGTGGTGGTGGTGGTGGTGGTGGTGGTGGTGTGGTGGTGGTGTGGTGGTGGGTGGAGGAAGGGAATGTGGGGGGGCGGGGGAATGGGTGTAGGAATGTTACTGTTACTATGGAAGGAATGGAGAGAGAGAGAGACGGAAAAGAAATATAGAATGAAGGAATAAGGAACAGATGAATAAAAGGAAGGAATGAAAAGACTTGTAAATGAATGGAAAGGTTTGTGTGTGTGTGTGTGTGTGTGTGTGTACTTCTACTACACTTACATCGGTGGTTGGAGCAATCTGCTGTACAGGCATACAGTACAGCTGACCGGTACAGCTGCGGCCCCAAGTCATGGTTACAGCAGTAGTAGTAGTAGTAGTAGTAGTGCAAGGATAGTATATTGGACGGTGTATCTTTCTTTTTCTTTTTCTGTCTCTTTCTCAGACAAGGAAGTGTAAGGTATATGTGCTGATGTTTGTTTCTTGGTATAACTTTGTGCCTCTTTTTGTACTTATTGACATACACTTACACACACACATATACAGTTAATTGTGCTTTATATTCATGCAATAAACACTTAATTACCTATGTTAATTGTTATATAGGTAACGAGTCTCGTCTCCATTATTAGGAACGACGACAAATTGCACTTTTTTTTCTCTCTCTCACACGACAGAATAAAATCACGACAAAAATCACTTCGTTTATATATTTTTTGAATTTGAATCACACCACCACCACCATCACCACTTTTTTTCCTTCTCTTCCTTCCTTCTTATCCTCCTGTTCTTATTTCCTTCCTTTCCTC
Organism: Metacarcinus magister; assembly: GCA_029783475.1. Taxonomy (NCBI): domain Eukaryota; kingdom Metazoa; phylum Arthropoda; class Malacostraca; order Decapoda; family Cancridae; genus Metacarcinus; species Metacarcinus magister. The sequence goes on along the minus strand of JAPQNM010000009.1, from coordinate 3,432,188 downwards.
CTTCACTTCCTCTCCTTCTCCTTCCTTCCTCCTATCCTTCCTTCCTTCCTTCCTTCCAGCGTGTGAGTGAATGTGTCGGTCAGTTCTAGTATAGCTTAAACACTTATATAATGTTGGCTCCACCCACTCTCTCTACCTCTCTCTCCTCTCTCTTGCTCACATGCTCGCTCGGTCTCTCTCTCTCTCTCTTACTCGCTCGCCCTCTCCCTCTCTCTCTCTCTCTCATTTATCTTCCTTTCTTTTTCATTTATTCTTGTTATATATTCTTATTTGTTAGCATATATTACTATTACTACTACTACTACTACTACTACTACTACTACTTCTACTACTACTACTACTACTACTTCTACTACTACTACTACTACTACTACTACTACTACTACTACTACTATTACTATATATAAATTAAGAGCCACAGAAGGTGAGAGAGAGAGAGAGAGAGAGAGAGAGAGAGAGAGAGAGAGAGAGAGAGAGAGAGAGAGAGAGAGAGAGAGAGAGAGTAATAGAATGAAAAGTCGCAGGGTCAGCGCTTCAAAAATAGTGAAGTGTGTGCACGTGTGTGTGTGTGTGTGTGTGTGTGTGTCTGTAGGTAACTTACACAAGCATACCTGTAATGTGTATATACTCTCTCTCTCTCTCTTCCTTCCTACTTTCCTTCCTCCTCTTCTTTCCTCCTCCTCTTCCTTTCTACTTTCCTCCTCTACCTTCCTTCCTTCCTTCTCTCCATACTCCTCCTCCTCCTCCTCCTCTTCCTTCCTCCCCCCACCAGGAAGTTTAACACAGTATGACCTAAGGTGTCCACGTGTCAAGAAGGCGTATCCCCCCCTCCCCCCCCTCCATGTGACCTGCGAGGTTACTGTGTACAAGGTCAGTAGGTTTTGAAAGGGCTTCCTCTCTCTCTCTCTCTCTCTCTCTCTTTTCTGTCTGTCTGTCTGTCTCAAAACACACACACATACACATACATATATAATAATAATAATAATACATACATACATACATACATACAGCCTCACATCCCTTCCACACACACACGCACACACATCACCCATACACACACACAATAGAGAGAAACAGAAAGAAAATAAAAAGGGAAAAAAATAATAATAAAAAAATAAAATAAATAAAGATGAATACAAAAGGAATGAAACCAGATACACAGAGCGAAAACAAAACACACACACACACACACACACATACACAAGCGCACACACACCATGTACACTCACCACACTGCCGTATTTAGGTTCAAAATTCCTCTGCCGAGCCGCATTAATATTCCTGCGCTGGGGTGTGACGCGAGGCTTTAGGGTGCGGTCAAAGCCAGGCAGGGTGTGGTCTAGGGTGCTGGTGTCCTCCTCATCCTGCTGCTGTAAGGGGGGGGGAAGGGTGCGTTAGGGTGTGGTGGTGGTGGTGGTAGTAGTAGTAGTAGTAGTAGTGTAGTAGTAGTAGTAGTAGTAGTAGTAGTAGTAGTAGTAGTAGAAGTAATAGTAGTATCAATAATCATGTTTTTTTTTATAGACAATTGTATTATTTAAAATTCTTGTATTATTTCATGAATTTATAGTTATATTATTTTTATATATTTCTCTCTCTCTCTTTCTCTTTCTCTCTCTTTTCCTCTCTCTCTCTCTCTCTCTGTCTCACCTGTGCCAGATTGAAGGCCGAGTGACACCTGCGCAGGTTTGACCCTCGTACCGGCGATGACCTCGGTGACCCCCGGAGTTTGGCCGTGTACGTTTCCCCACTGCCTACGCGCACATGGAATAAACGCACATGGGTATTAACGTACATGGGGGTTGAAATTTTGTTTTTTTGTTTTTTTTTGGTTAATTAATGATTATTATTATTATTATTAATGATGATAGTTACCTTTGGTTTTTAGTGTCCGCGCCTCATTGTCAATTCTGGATTTTCTCTCCTCTTGTTTGAGTCTGCGGAGGAAAGAGGAAGAGGAAGAAGAAATGTTTAGAACCTCTCTCTCTCTCTCTCTCTCTCATCTATCTAACTCTTTCTCTCTCTCTCTCTCTCTCATCTATCTAACTCTTTCTCTCTCTCTCTCTCTTTTTATATTTGTTCAGTTTTTAATCATCTTTCTCTCTCTCTTTCTCTCTCCTTACCTCTCTGCCTCTTCCCTTGCTTTCTGTTCTTTAATCTTCCTTTCCTTCTCTTCCTGTTCCTTCCTCCTCTTCTCCTTCTCCTTCCTTTCTCTCCTCATTCTCTCCACCTGCTCCTGCAATGCCTTCTTCTGCTCCTGCTGCCTCCTTAACTGCTGCTGTTCCTGTAGAAAGGGGGGGGGAGGGTTGGAGTGTGCGTATTGATGTACACACACACATACACATACACGCATACATATATACACACACATATATATTCACGTACATTGCTATATACTAATACTTACATACACAGCTAAATATTCACAACCACACACACATACATACATACATACATACATAAGCTATTTAAATACATACATACACAGCTAAAAATTCACACACACACACACACACACATATATACATAAGCTATTGAAATACTAACATACACAACTAAAAATACACACACACACACACACACACACACACACACACATACACACCTCCTCCTGCATGCGTCTCTCAGCCTCCAAATCCGGGGGAGCAGCTACGGGCGTGGGCGTGGGCGTGGGTGTGGGTGTGGGTGTGGGCGTGGGCGCGGGTGTGGGCGTGGGCGTGGGCGTGGGTCCAAGAGTGACTGAATTAAGTTGATTGGCCAGCGCTAAGTTCACCATTTTCCATAATTCTTCATTCTGTTTCTGTATTTTCTTGTAACTTTCCTCCTGCAAGTTAGGTAAGGTTAGGTTAGGTTAGGTTAGGTTAGGTTAGGTTAGGTAAGGTTAGGTTAGGTTAGGTTAGGTTAGGTAAGGTAAGGTAAGGTTAGGTAAGGTAAGGTAAGGTGAGGTAAGGTTAGGTAAGGTTAGGTTAGGTAAGGTAAGGTTAGGTTAGGTAAGGTAAGGTTAGGTAAGGTAAGGTAAGGTAAGGTAAGGTAAGGTAAGGTAAGGTAAGGTAAGATTAGTTTAGGTTAGGTAAGGTTCGGTAAGCCTGTCTTTCGTAACATTTATATTAGACTTCAATTAATCACAAAATAAACACCAAAACCTTATATAACATCCTTATATAATATCCTTCCATCCTTACCATCTCCGTGCTCCTTCCTTCAAGTTTCCTTATCTCCTCCCTGAGCCTGTCCTCCGTGGCCTTGAGTCTTGCCTTGCTCTGCTCATCACTAGTCGTCTCTCGCTCACTGCTGGTCAACTCCATCTCCTCTAGCTTCTTCATGGTGGCCTGGGGTGGTTAGGTTAGGTTAGGTTAGGTTTATAATTTAGTGATGTGCCGGGTTAAGATATATAGACGAGTAAGGAGAAAGAGTTATATGAGAATATTGATAATGATATAATGTAAACAAACTGAACGAATAATAATTATAATAAACAAACTCATAGACAATATAATAAAAGGAAGTGATGTGATGTGCTGGGTTAAGATATATAAACGAGTAAGAGAGGAAGGAATTATACGAGAATATTGATAAGGGTGATAATGTAAACAAACAATGAATAATAATAATAATAATAAACAAACACACTGAAAATATAACCCAAGGAAGGAAATATAGCAATAGATGAATGAATAAATAAATAAACGACGAAAACAACACGGCATTACCTCCTCAATCTGTAAGGACTCTTCTAAAAGCTTCTGTTCATCCTCAAAGTCCTTCTTACTTGCCGCCAGACTAGCCAGTAAATCCTTGGGCTTCAGGGAGCGGCTCGGAACAACGGCCGACACATTCTCGACCTTCTCCGGGAAATAAGGACTCCCGAACTTCCCTCCTTTCTTTAAATCTAATGTAATATTAGTCTCCTTCTCCTTCTTTCCCTCCCATATATTAACGTTCGACCCGAGGGAAGGTTTACGGATGTCGTCCTGTGGGATCACGGGTTGGATTGTGTTGTTGGCCGGAGTGTTGTTGTTCCGAGAATCCATTATTTCTTTCTCGAGTATTTTTGGTTTGAGAATTCTTAGGACTTGTGGGGTTCTGGGGGAGTTTGCGGGGAGTGTTTGGGGTGTGTTGGGGGTGACGGGGGGGGAGGGGGTGATGAGGAAGGCGTCGTCTAAGTTGGGGTATTCAAATTTACTGTGGAGAGAGAGAAAGAGGGAGAGAGGGAGATGATATTAGGTAAGGTAGCATAGTTGTATAGAAATTCTTATCTATTTATTTATTCATTATTTATTCATTCCTAACCTAACCTAACCTAACTTACAAGGGGCATAGTTCTTGGTGTTGATTGGTGGTTGTGTTGCGGTCGTTGGATGTGCCACTCTTGCATTGGTGGACAGGATCGGGTACATGAGGCACCACAGCTCATACCCGCCTTGTAATACCCGGGGCACACCCTTTGTAAGGCTTCCCCGGGTCCCACTGTGGAGGAGGAGGAGGAGGAGGAGGAGGAGGAGGAGGAGGAGGAGGGAGAAGAGGAGGAGGTAGAAGGAAGAAGAATGTAAGAGAATATTAGTAGGTAGGATGAGGATGAGGATGAGGAGGATGATGATGAGGAGGAGGAGGAGGAGGAGGAGGAGGAGGAGGAGGAGGAGGAGGAAGAGGAGGAGGGGGAGGGGGAGGGGGAGGGGGAGGGGGAGGGGGAGGGGGAGGAGGAGGAGGAGGAAGGAGGAGGAGGAGGAAGGAAGAGGAGGAGGAGGAAGGAAGAGGAGGAGAAGGAGGGAAGAGCAGATTATTTTTTACTCTATATATGTGTACGCGTCAGAATACATTACTATTTTTCATGTACGTCTAAATGCCAGGATACAAGTTATATTCATGTACGTATATGTGTGTACGTACATCCTTCTCTCTATTACATACATACATACATATATATTCGAACAATCAAAACAAACTAAATAAATATATATATAAACAACATTAATCTTAATTCTAACACTTATTACCATCACATTCCACCTTTAGAAGAGAGAGGAAGAGAGAAAGGGAGAGAGAGAGGGTAGGGTGGGTGATGGGAAAGCCTTCTTCCTTCCTACCTTCAGCATGGCGTCCGCTAGCACCTGTAGTTGTGGTGTTAGTGGTGTGTGGTGATCAGAGTTCCAGTCCAGCATCACCAAGTGTTCTGCATTGTGGCGCTGCATCACCCACAACACCTGACCTGACTCCTCAAGTTCCGTCCCAATCTTACCGGCTGTTAACCTGGGTGGACGGGGGAGAAAGGTGTTTGGATTGTGTTTTGATGTGTTTTTGATGTGTTTGAATGTGTTTTGAATGTGTTTTGAGTGTGTTGGAAGGGAGAGAAAATGTGTGTTTTGATTGTGTGTTTGAATGTGTTGTTTTGATGTGTTTTGAGTGTGTTTGAATGTGTTTTGAATGTGTTTGAATGTGTTTGAATGTGTTAGAATGTGTTTAGAATGTGTTTTGATGCGTTTTGAATGTGTTAAAATGTGTTAGAATGTGTTTTGATGTGTTTGATGTGTTTTGATGTGTTTGAATGTGTTAGAATGTGTTTGAATGTGTTAGAATGTGTTTGAATGTGTTAGAATGTATTTGAATGTGTTTGAATGTGTTTTGAGTGTGTTGGAAGGGAGAGAAAGGTGTTTTGATGTGTTTTGATGTGTTTTGATGTGTTAGAATGTGTATTAATGTGTTTTGATGTGTGTTAATGTGTTTTATTGTAAAGAAATAGAATGTAAGATAATAAAACCAGACATTATCCTTCTAAAACATCACGTAACACTCCACACACACACACACTCACTCTCGACCACCTAACACTCGACACACACACACACACACGCACACACACACTCACCCCGGCTTGAGTATCTCCTCGGGAACACTGATAACATTGGGTAAGGTCATGTGAGACTCGAGAAACTGCTCCTTGGGTCTGGAGTCGAGGATCAGGTAGGTGGAACACTTCTCTTTGTAGATCGAGTATAACTTCTGACAGCTAATACACCTGTCCTCATCTGCCACACCTGGGAATGGGGGGTGGGAATGGGTGTGGTGGGTGTGGGTGTGGTAGGAATGGGTGTGGTTGGAATGGGAATGGAAGGGAAAGAATGATGACAGGAAGAGAGAGAGAGAGAGAGAGAAAATATATATTGGTGTTAGATTCTGTTCAAAATTTGAGTATATATTATTATTATTATTATTATTTGATGTTAAAAAATGATAAATATGATAAAAAAATGGTTAAATCAGAAGAAAATAAGTTAGCAATAGGTTTAAATTCATATAAAAAAAAGTTATTAGATATTTAAGAGACATTAATTATATAAATAATAATAATAATAATAATCTACATAATATATTAACTACATGTCTTAATAACTCACTAATTACCTTCTTAATCACACTTTAATGACTACACTTACCATTAGTTAGGTTAGGTAAGGGTGAAGGTATATTCTTGGAGGAAACCGCTCTCTTAGCCTCTCTCTCCCTCTCTCTCTCTCTCTCCCTCTCCTCCAAGGCCCTCCGCTCTCTCTCCATCTTCTCTGCTCTGACCGCTCCGTTAGCAAAGTCATACCTGCAACAAACGCACACACACACACACACACACACATATAAATAAACGCACACACACACACATATAAATAAACGCACACACATACATACATATATTTTTTTCTCTTCACTAACTCGATAAATAAATAAATAAATAAATGAATAAATAAATAAATACAATTGTTATATATTTTTCTCTCAAAATTAATATAATAATAATAATAATAATAAAAAAATGGGTTTAAGATGTATATATATATTATTTCATAGACTAAAAAGGAATAATAATAATAATAAAAAAAATCTACTGTGTGTGTGTACGTAAGTGTGTGTGTGTACGTAAGTGTGTGTGTACGTAAGTGTGTGTGTACGTGTGTGTGTGTGTACGTACCTTCGTTCTAGACTCTTGTGTAGTTCTTCGGCTCGTTCAATGACCTTGAGAGTAGTCTTGGGGTGCAGCAAACCATCGTAGTACTTCTTGTTACTCTCATAGTCGCTGTGCTTCTGTATCTTCTGTACGCACACACCCAAACGCACACAAGGACAGACGCACACACCAAACGCACACAAGGACAGATGCACACAAGGACAGACGCACACAAAGACAGACGCACACAAGGACAGACACCACACACACACATGGATGGAAAAGAAGAATATGTTAATAATTATTTTTATTTTTACTTCTGTCCAATATAGAATTCAAGCAATATATTTTTTTCTTTTTTTTATTATCTATATATTTTATCTTAATATTTATCTTATTAATCTACATAATAAAATTTCAATAGATAATATTTCGACGAACTCAATTCTCACATCACTCAAAAAAGTTTAATATATATAAATAAATAAATAAATAAATAATAGAAATAAAAAAAAAATTAATCTCTATCTCTCTCTTTCACCTAAACTACCTATAAGTATTACATGTACATTAAGTAAGCTAAGTTAAGGTAAGGTAAGGTAAGGTAAGGTAAGGTAAGGTAAGGTAAGGTAAGGTTAGGTTAGGTTAGGTTAGGTCAGGTTAGGTTAGGTTAGGTTAGGTTAGATCATAAAAAAACAAAAAAAAATCAATAATACCTCACTTAATACCTGAAAAAATCTCTCTCTCTCTCTCTACTATCTACCTCTCTCTCCTAACTACCTCCTAACTGCCTTAACAACCTCCTAACAACCCTAACTACCTAATGGTCTCACCTCAGCCACCTGGAAGTACCTCATATACAAGAGATAGGCTCGCTCCTCGTCCCTGCTGCTGTCTGCTGTCTGGGCCTCACGTAACAACTTGGTAGCTGTCTTAACCAGGCTGGGAGGAAGACAGGCATACGTACAGACAGTGGAGGGGGAGGGATGGAGGGAAAGATAGGTGTATGTATAGATAGAGGAAGGAGAGGGATGGAGGGAAGGAGGAAAGATAGGTGTATGTATAGATAGTGGAAGGAGAGAGAGGAGGGAAGGGAGGATAGACATGAGGACAGAATGTGGATGGAGGGAGAGAGAGTGAGAGAGAGTGAGAGAGTGAGAGAGAGAGAGAGAGAGAGAGAGAGAGAGAGAGAGAGAGGGAAAAAAGATGAAAGTGTGTAGAGAGAGAGAGAGAAGTGTGTGTAAGAGAGAGAAAGAGAGATAATTTTGTTTTTGTTTTAGAAAGGTTAGTGTATAGTTTAGTTAAAGAAATGTAGTTATCTTCCTCCTCCTCCTCCTCCTTCATATATTCACACCCTCTCCTCCTCCTCCTCCTCCTCATCTTCCCTTCTTCCTCACCGTCCCCAACACACACACACACACACGTACCATCACCCAACACACACATACCCTCACCCAACACACACACACACACACGTACACACACACGTACACACACACTCACAGTTTGGGTGACTTGTTAGGTATGTCATCCACCTGTTTGTTGAGTTCCTCCAAGGTAGATGCAAGGTGCAGCTGACGGAGCTTCACCTCACCCATCCTGATGATGATGATGATGATGATGATGATGATATTAATAAAAACATTTGATATCTTCTATACTAACATAACCTAACCTAACCTAACATAATATAACATAACCTAAACTTGACCTTGAATGACAAATAACAGAACATTGTCAATCTTTACAGGTACGGCAGCTGTATCTGTAATCACTTATAGGCACAGGTTACAGGTACGGCAGCTGTATCTGTAATCACTTATAGGCACAGGTTACAGGTACGGCAGCTGTATCTGTAATCACTTATGGGCACAGGTTACAGGTACGGCTGCCGTATCTGTAAGTGACTTTTAACCGAACTTTGACTGAACTAAACTCAAATAAAAACATTAATATGACCTCATTAAGACAAATTAGGTCACTGTTGGTCATATAGTAACTACGTAATTATAGTAATCATTAATATTGACCATTTAAGTAACGTAATACACTTTAAATACACTTTAGACCTTGTAGAAGTCATAAACATACACAAAATAACTAAAAAACATAATATTAATAGCCTAAAAAGGTATTATATATATTGTTTATTTAATGAAGACATATATACGCGGATGAGTGTCTCAGTTATCATGGCTTTATTACTGTTACTATACCATTAATTCATGATCTACCTTTACTATTATTACCTTTAGTCTTACCTGTTGCTATGGGTTGGTTGTGATGGGTTAAAAGAGTATTAGGAAGGTGAAATAAAGGACAGTGTAGTCGCCTCACCATCACATGTCACACTAATGAACTTAACTGTGACGTCACAAAACACAACCCTTACCCTCCCATGTCCCTTTAAACACTACAGAAAATGGTTACTTTTTAGGGTAGGCCTAGGCAAAATTTTTAAAAACTCCTTATTTCTCGAGATTTTTATATAATAGAGAAAATATGTACTGTAAGGACCATTAGCAGTCTTGAAAATATACTACTTGAATTGGTGGATGTATATAATATTGTAATTTATCTATATGTATGAAGGCGGTTTGAATTTATTTGAAAGGAGCGAGTGTGTGTTTTTTTGTCATCTTGAGAAGCGGGAGTTTTAGCGCGAAGATTTTATGCGAGGGAGAACGCGAGGCTGGCTTTGAATAAGGTTGGAAGGCTCTTTTCCTAGTTAACAGTTATGTGGTACTGATTATGAATATTCTAACAGCAGTTTGAAATATTGAGCATGATAAGCGGAGTGGTTTAAGCAGTTGTTATAAGCAGGAGTTGTTTACGGAGAGGAGGAGAGGTAAAGGAAGGGTTGTCTTTCTGCTCATTACACATATATATAATTTATAACGTTGTAATTGACTTATATACATTTTACTACGTATTATTAGTGTATAAATAGTTTTTGTGTGAATTGTAAGGGTTAGGTAATCAGGTAGTTAAGTAGTTAGTTAGTTAAATAAATATCGTAAGCTAAGCAGAGTATTTGGCGGGTATGAAGAACAGTGTTGGTTGAATAACACATTAATTATTGTTCCTTAACCAAATGGATGTAAAATTCATGTTACAATGTTACAATATGGGAGTCATTACTGTATATTATTGATTTATAAATAGGTTCTGTGAGTTTTAATGGTTGTTTAGTTGATGTTCGTTATGCAGGATGTTTGGCGGGAAAAACGGGCAGTGTCAGATGGAAAGACAGTCAGTCGAGTTTCCGTTGGTGTTCGGTGCGTGTGTGTGAGTAGTTTTGTTCGTTTAATTGGTGATAAACACGTTGAGCCAGGGACTAGCTGCTTCCAAGTATTGGTATAAGGTTGGTGCTTACTGTATATATTGATAGGAAGTGTCCGTTAAGCCCAGGAGGCAAATTATAACGAGTGTAATATGAAAGTTTATACATACACACCGTAACAATAGAATGTGTTCACGTTGTACTTCATGTTATCTAAAGTAATTTAGGGTTAAGTATTTTTTAAGATTTAAAATAAGAAAATTTTGCCATATAAAAGACAATCTAGTTAAGACTTGTTTTCATTACAATTTCTATATAAAGTAACTGTAACTCAATTATTTGAACTATTTTGAATTTTCCCACAGATTCAAACACTGTGTGTAGGAGTATACGCGGGCTACTGATACCTAGCATATACTCTTGATGGAGCTTGACACTGCAATAAAAGTACTGCATTACATTTTTTAATGTGTGTTGTGAATAATGAATTACAGTAATAATGGAAGCAAGATAAGGTGACCACATTGTGTCATTATGGAAAAGACTCCATGACGATAATTTATCGGAAATTATTTAGATTATTACACTTTTATTTGTTATTTTATTGGCTTGGTTTAGAGAACAATTAGTGGAGCATTGCAGGATATATATATACTGCTCTTCCCCTCTCTCTGATTGTGGTATTAATGTGATTGTTATATTACAGCTGCCGCCATTAGACTCCTCCTCCTCCTCCTCCTCCTCCTACTACTACTATTACAACAACAACAACTACTACTACTACTACTACTACTACTACTACAAGGGTCGTTGCGTCACAGCCTGGCAGGGGCGTGGAGTCTGTAGCCATTATGCCTCCTGCCCATCCTTGTCCTGGCAGGGGTGGGCGGGGGGCAGAGGGCGGGCAGGGATCTCTCCACGCCCCTGTCACGTGTGTGTGGCGCGGCGTCCCCACCACCCTACCAGAACATCCACCGAGGGAACACCGCCCCACTTGGATTATAAGGTATGTGTGTGTTGCTGTTTGTATGTTTGTATGTATGTAGGGAAGATATTTATAGTAAGGTAAAGAGTCGTGTATGG
>JAPQNM010000009.1:3405383-3410383 GCA_029783475.1 Metacarcinus magister | reverse complement strand
AGAGAGAGAGAGAGAATATACGTCAATTAAACACTACGAAGGAAAACTAATAATGGAGAGGTGACGCGTAGATCTGAGTAAGTGCGCCGCTCTTTGTTACTCACTCCCCGATTTCCCGTCAGTGCAGCCTGCCATGAGGTTTAAAAGGTTATAGGCCGTGACACTAGTCAGAGCATCCTGCCTTGAGGTTTAAAAAGGTTACAGGCCGTGACACTACCCAGAGCAGCCTGCCTTGAGGTTTAAAAGGTTACAGGCCATTGACATCGACACACAGACGCCTTCCCCCTCACCTCAATCAGCTTATCCAGGCGAAGGTTGGGACATTGCTTGATGCAGAAGGATAGTGGTGCACCCGAGACGTTAGTGAACAGGTAAACACACGCAGGCATACCTCAATTAAACACTACGACGAAAGAAAACTAACAATGGAGAGGTGACGCGTAGATCTAACTAAGCGCGCCGACCTTTGTTACTCACTCCCCGATTTCCCGCCAAGTGTGACCGCGGCTTTAAGCCACGGTCATACTGGCCAAAAAATGTTTGGATCCAACTGTAGAGTTTGATTTTCGTCCAACCTTGTAGCATTTCGCTTGGAAATTGTCTAGACATCTCGTATTGTTTGCCATCCAAGGTTGGAATTAAGAAAACAAAGGATCTATCATATTAATTATTACAGATATTATTTCAAATGTTATACTTCACATCATACGAAAAATAATAGTATAGAATTGATTTATAAATAAATTCTGCCGGAAACAACATACACGAATATTTTTAATGAAACTATAACAAGATATTCTAGACCCTCATTTGATAGCATTCGCCCTGTCATACACTTTTTCAATATCAACACACCCTTTTCATTATATTCCTCTTCTTTTCAAAGGAGTATTTCTGCCATAATATCATCATTATAATTAAAAATATGCCATAAAACGTAAAGATATTAAACAATTCAGAGTTTATGGTTACCATCACTATCATCTTGGCGGGAAATCGAGCGTGATTAACAAAGCGCGGCGTGCTTAGTTAGATCTACGCGTCACTTCTCCATTGTTAGTTTTCTTTTGTAGTATTTAATTGAGGTATGCCTGCGTGTGTTTACCTGTTCACTAACATCTCGGGTGCACCACTGTCCTTCTGCATCAAGCAATGTCCCAACCTTCGCCTGGATAAGCTGATTGAGGTGAGGGGGAAGGCGTCTGTGTGTCGATGTCAATGGCCTGTAACCTTTTAAACCTCAAGGCAGGCTGCTCTGGGTAGTGTCACGGCCTGTAACCTTTTAAACCTTATTGCAGGATGCTCTGGGTAGTGTCACGGCCTGTAACCTACCTATCACTTTAAGACAGGCTGCTAGTGACACACGTAGGTATAGGTAAATATTCGTTTCCTTAACCACTCGATAGCACACGCCATTCTAGTGAAGATGTAAAACTTTACCGAATAAAAATTGCTGGTATTATTTTACATCTTCACCAGAATGCTCTAGAGAATTCGGGTTTATATTTTTGCATTACCTGATGTATTTTGAGGTTTTCTTAATTACATTTCCGTCGCAAATTCTTAGTTAGTGAGATATTCAATGTTTTTTGTGAGACCTTCGAAAAATAAAGTTAAGTTTGGTTTGAACAAGGTTCTGTTATTTGTCAATGTAGGTTAAGGTTGGGTTAATTAAGGTTAGGTTAGGTTAATGTAGAAGCTATCAAATGTTCTCTATGACCAAAAGTAAGGAGTTGGACGAGCTGCAGAGGCAAGACGCAGACGTAAACAAACGCTATTATGGTGAAGATGTAAAATTTTAACAAATTGCTTTATTAACATAACCTTCCCAGAGCTGCAGTTTAATAAACCCAACCAAACCAAACCTAATTAAACGTAACTAAACCTAACCTAACCTAAAAAGAATTTTTTTTATTTGTTCCTGTAATTCAGCGGCATAACTATTTAAGGTGATATGAACAAGTTTTTGAGATTGAATTTGCAGTGCATTTTAAAGGTAAGGAGATATATCGAGTGGTTAACGAACCGAATATTACCCATTGGTAAATCTTACTTTGGTTACTTTGGTAAATTTTGCCTGTTAACGGCACAGCTGAAGTGGGCTTCCACTGGCTCCAGGTCCCTCCTCAACCCCTATTCCTGGACTTGGGGTGATGGTTGTTAGGGTGTTGTGATGGGAGTTAGGGTATCCTGGTGTTGGAGGTTCATCTGGTATCCCACTGAGCCACTTATCCAGTCTCCCCTTGAAACACTCCACTGTGATGTTTGTCAAGTTACGGAGTTCTTTTGGGGCACAGTTGAACAAGCGGGTACCATTGTGGGTGAACGTGTTATGCACCAGGGTTCTCAGTCTTGCTGTTGTGCCCTGCGTTTCCTGTACATAACACAGTCGACCTCTCCTGGGATGTGGGTTTACTACTAACCCAACATTTGGGGCTTTTCCCTCTAGTATCTTCCAGACATATATGATAATATATCTCTCCCTCCTCCTCTGCAGCGAGTAGAGATGCAAGTGTTTCAGCCTCTCCCAGTAATTCAAGTGTTGGACGCCCTGAATTCTACTGGTGAAGGTCCTTTGTGGGGCTTCAAGGGAGGTTATGTCTTGAATTTTGTCAGGGGACCAAAGCTGACAGCAATATTCTAGTCTGGGCAGGACCATAGTTTTCCACAGGGTCATCATGCACTTTTCTTCTCGTGTTTTAAATGTTCTTAGAACCCAGCCAGTCATCTTTCTTGCCGCATCCGTGATCTTGCTGAAGTGATGAGTGAAGGATGCATCCTTACTCATGTATACCCCTAGATCTTTAACATGGTTTGTTTCCTCAATTATCTGGTTCTTGGCGGAGTAGTTAAAGTCACTGATTGCTTCCTCATAATCTCCATATCTGAGCAATTCAAACTTATCTCCATTCAGTGACATATTATTTTCATCAGCCCATGTTAATATTTTGTTGAGGTCCATCTGTAGTTTTTGTGCATCACCGACCTCTGTCACCTTTCTTCTGATTCTTGTGTCATCGGCAAAGGAGGTGACTTCAGAGTGTTCCAGGTTTTTGTCGATGTCACCTACGTGCATGATGAAAAGGAGCGGGCCAAGTACGGAGCCTTGCGGCACCCCGCTTTGAACTGGGCTGGGCTCAGATAGAGCTCCCATGACTGATACTTGCTGGGTCCTTCCCACGAGGAAACTATGTATCCATTTCCCAGTTGGTCCCCTGATGCCATGATTTCTTAGTTTATGGAGCAATATGCCATGATCGACTTTGTCAAAAGCCTTGGCAAAGTCTAAGTATATGACGTCGGCATTATTTCCCTCCCTTATATTTTCTAGGATGCCTTCATAGTGCACCAGCAGCTGTGAAAGGCATGAACGGTGCTTCCTGAAGCCATGCTGTCCATTGTTGAAGATGTTATTTGTTTCAAGAAATCTGACCATATTTGTCCTGATGATTCTCTCACAGATCTTAATGATGTGTGAGGTCAGCGTTATTGGTCTGTAATGACTTGCTAGTCCTCTGCTACCTCCTTTGTGAATTGGCGTTATAATCCCAGTTTTCAATGCCTGTGGAATGATGCCTGTTTCCAGGGACTTTTGCCAGAGGTGTTTCAGTGGTTTAGCCAGTTCCTTCTTGCATCTCTTCAGGAGCTGGGGGTGAAAACCATCAGGGCCAGCTGCCGCATCCGGAGCAATCTTGTCTATGGCGCTAACGATATCTTTTTCT
The DNA here is from genome assembly GCA_029783475.1 of Metacarcinus magister. Classification (NCBI taxonomy): domain Eukaryota; kingdom Metazoa; phylum Arthropoda; class Malacostraca; order Decapoda; family Cancridae; genus Metacarcinus; species Metacarcinus magister. The sequence continues at coordinate 3,406,661 of JAPQNM010000009.1, read as the reverse complement.
GAGATAGTGATGGTGGACAGGTGTGAGCCACCTTCAGGAACACATGCAAAAAAGCCATGTGAGTCTGCCACTATCTTATCTGCCCTTGGTGTGCTGAAGACACTTTCATACTGTGTTTTTAGTATGTCTGCCATTTCCTTTGAGTCTCCTGTCAGCTCACCATTTCCACCTCTAAGTGGGCCAACAGATGACCTTGTTTTCAATTTCTTATTGGCATATGAAAAAAAGTACTTTGTGTTGCCTTTTATGTTGGCGATGGCCTGCCTTTCGTCCTGTACTTGTTGGTCTTCTATTGACTGTTTTAGCTTTTTTTCTATTTCAGTTATTTGACTCTTTATCTTGTCCTGGGTAGTGTTATGTCTAGTGACTGCCAGCTTCCCCCTGAGTTTATAACGTTTCTTCATCAGGATTCTTCTATCTCTTGGTATGATGTTAGTCTTCGCAGCAGCCTTTTTCCTTGGAATATATTTCCTGCAAACTTCAAGACACTTTTGGGATATTGTATTTAGTATTTCGTTAGGGTCTTGGTTTTCTGTGCTCCAATCCACTTCACTTAAGTCCAATTTAAGTTCATCCCAGTTTATATCCTTCCCATAGAAGTTAAAGTCTATGAGAGAGTACAAATCCCACGCCCACACGCCCATTATTACTGCACTGGCCTCAACCAAAACAAAGTCACATATTTCTCTCAGGTGGGATCCTTAGCACACACAGTTGGTGCCGGGAAAACATATCGTACCGCACTCAGTCAGTTAGTTAATTAATTAATTAGTTATTTAGATACTTAAGAGTATTACTTAGGTAATATTCTTAAGTAACTAAATAACACAAAGTAATTAGGTAATACTCCTAAGTAACTAAATCACTAATTAATGAATTAACTAACTGAGTGAGTGCGGTACGATATGTTTTCCCGGCACCAACTGTTGAATATATATGGAAGGATGCAACGAGGAGATAATTGTCTTTTTGCATTTGTTTTTGTATATAGTCTTTTTTTTGTACTCCTAAATTAATCTTAAAAAAAATAAATAATAATAAATAAATAAATAAATAATAAATATATAAATAAATAAATCCGACTGATATATATAGAGCACAGCAAAGGTTGAAAAACCCTTACATACACACACATACACACGTCCCCCTTCCCTTCCCCCCCCACACACACATACACATCCTTCCCCCCCCCTTTACCTGCCATATCCTGGTCCACAAATGCGATATATCCGAAGAATCCGACCGATATATACAGAGCACAGCAAAGGTTGACCTTTA
>JAPQNM010000009.1:3397883-3400383 GCA_029783475.1 Metacarcinus magister | reverse complement strand
GTAAGATGGTGGGGGAACTAATTCGTATTCCTATATGTTTGTAAATACATGTAAGCTTGAAATAGGTTCAAATTTCCATATTGAATTAACATAACGTAACCTAACTTATGCTAAAAATGCATTACAACTACACTTAATTTCCTACATATACAAATGGTGTAAAAACAATAATAATACACCACCAAGGATGTAACAATAAGAAAAATGAGTAAATACTAACAAAATGAAAGATATATAAACCTAACGTTACCTAACTTACGGTAATAACTACACATTATTTCCCATGTACATAACTACCACACAAACAACACCAGGAATGTAACAATAACTAAAATAGATGAAAACAACTAATAATAATACTAACAAATTAAGTAAGACATTGTCGTTTGTGAGATGAATGAATCGTCTGTGTAAAACAACACAGTCTTTCATTGACCTTAATTAGCCAACAGCTGGCCTATATTAACACCTGTACACTTTCCCTTGAACACTTACCTTGAGCATGTGCAGTTTAAAGAACGTGCCGTGGCGGAAAAGTGTTTAATTATAACACTGAATAATAATTCTGTCACTAAACACAGGGCCGCCAAGCCGACCCTCACACACTCAATCATCGCACAGCAGTGGTTTCAAGTACCTATACTATACCTAATAACCGCACACACATACATACACACACACACAAGCGTGCACACACAACTATATGCATTAACGTAGCTGTACTAGCCGTAAATACTTACATACAGCAAGCCGCGTCCTCCCAGCCGCCAGTTTGATGATGATGCTGATGATGATGATGATGTGATGTTGATGTATTTTGATGTTTTGATTCCGTCAGTCAAACGGGATCTTGGAGCCTTTATTCTTGGGTTTGGACTTGGGTTAGGTCATAATTTTTATAAATATATTTGTTTCATTCATAAGCCAGCGTACAATTTTAATAACTCGTAATATAAATAACTCTTAATTTCTGCACATACCATACACTGAGGAGGAGGAGGAGGCAGCCCTGAATTAAAAACAAAATTACAAATATCTGGGAATATAATAAGTTTAACTTGACCCTCACCTCACATCGGCACTCCTTGGCACTCCTCACCAACACACTCCGGTACCATCACTTCCTTCCTCTCCTCACCAACACACCCCGGCACCCCTCACCGGCACTCAGATTCTCAACAGCCGCCACCACTGCCAATGTTAAATCTTACAACACCCACCACACACCTCCACCCAAAGCATAAGGGAATGTTACTCTCTCCAGTAGCTTGATGCAGTTCCTTGACCTCTGCATAATGATAGTAATAGTAATAATAATAATAATAAAACTACAAAAAAATAATATTACTCTCTCTATCTCTCTTTGTAACACACACACGCACACACTTTCTCTATGTCTCTCTAAAGCTGCCTGAGGAGGGGGGGGTAACACAAAAAGATAGAAAAGATATTATATTACATTAAAATAAATTATGGAGCCTTGGGGAGGGTGGTGGTAACAGAAATAGATAGAAAAGCACTTTATATCATACACATACAATAAATACAGTAAATACACCTCATCTAACCTTACCTAACCTAACTTAACCTAATAGCAGTGTGGCCCTGAGTGAAGGAGTGAAGATCAGATAAGGTCAACACACACACACACACACACACGTACAGACTCACATAACTAAGCCACACCAAACCACCACCACCACAGCTGATTGTACTGTTGCTGCTAGCAGGGTGGTGATTGATGATGTTCAGGGCAGGGCAGGAGTACAACACGGTGACAATTTTAACGTAAACACTGTACTAACGTGTTGGGTAGCCTCCTGATGGATATTCCTGCAGCAGGGGCAGTGTGTGTTGTTGTCACGTGATCTTCTTTCTTCTTCTTGTGACCTGCCTACCAAGCCAATGGGCGGGTGGTTTGGATATCTTGAACTTGGGATTAGTATTAGATCTGGAACTAACGTCAGAGCTTTGCCTTACAACACACGAGAGATGAGTCAATATCCAACACTTTTTTGGTGGGAAACAAACCCACGCGTTGTTTTCAAATAGATGGAATAAAATAGCTATTATGATTATTGTATGATTTTTATTGTTGTATTCCTTTTTTTCACGTTATTTTCAACTCTTATGAACTATTTATTACATTGAAGTATTGTAGTAGTAGTGTTAGTCTAATAATAATAATAAAAATTTGTGATGATGGATTTATATTGAAATATTGCAAAAAACTCACTCTCTATCTCTCTCTCTCTGACACACACACACACACACACACACACACACACACACCTATTTGTATATATAAATTATGTTTTATAAGTTTATTTCTATTCACCTTTTAAATACAAATTAATGTTAAAATCATATATTTATTTGGAGAGAGAGAGAGAGAGAGAGAGAGAGAGAGAGAGAGAGAGAGAGAGAGAGAGAGAGAGAGAGAGAGAGAGAGAGAGAGAGAGAGAGAGAGAGAGAGAGAGAGAGAGAGAGAGAGAGAGAG
>JAPQNM010000009.1:3392883-3395383 GCA_029783475.1 Metacarcinus magister | reverse complement strand
TATATATATATATATATATAACTATATATAACTATATATATATATATATATATATATATATATATATATATATATATAACTATATATAACTATATATATATATATATATATATATATATATATATATATATATATATATAAGCTCAGCATTACTGAGCTAGTTAAGCACGTCCCTTCTTCGGAAAATATTCCTCGGCTGGGGATCTTGTTGTTGTGGTGCGGCCATGTTGACACACTAGTGACGGTCATACGTGGCGCTAAGACAGGGGGAACCCTGTCTTAGCATCCGACACCATTTTATGGTCGATCATAAGCGTTTATGGACGATCATGAGAATTTCTGACAGTATTATGACTGAAATGCGCCATTTTCTTTCGCTATGAACGACGGATTGAGCTATGACGGTTTGTAGAATACGGGCCCTGGGCCCGTATTCTACATAGTTATATGGACGACCATAACTAACGCTCATAGCTAACAGAATTTATGACAGTCAGTCTTATGGTCGTCCAGAACTCGTGGGTCATATCTCATACACCCTCTGCCGCTAGAACGCACGCTCACAATTTGTCAACTTTAAATATATGGAATGAAGTAGGTTCTTGGCATTATTTTCTTGGATTTAAATTGTTTTGACTTCATAAACATAGTACACACCGAAAAGAATATTCACGTAGGTCGGTTTTTTTCAATAACAAACTAGACTTGGGGCTTGAAATGGGTATCACGAGAGAGATTAGTGCCTCCGTATAAGAGAAAGAACAGGCTAAAGCTGAAAATATACCTCTTGTGTTGTTTTGGCGAGCTGAAATATTGTGTGAATTAATAGCAGTGTTGTTACAGCTCATTTTTTCAGTTATACACTAGACTTGAGCATTCAAATAATAATCTACGGAAGCACTAGTGCACTATAGTGTCTCATTATTGTGAGCAGGAACAGAATAGAGCATTAAATATTACATTTTCTTTCGTTTGAGTTGGCTGAAGTATTATATATATGTATTACCCAAAGCTGTAATAAATCAATATATATATATATATATATATATATATATATATATATAACTATAGGTATATATATATATATATATATATATATATATATATATATATATATATATATATATATATAACTATATATATATAACTATATATATATATATATATATATATATATATATATATATATAACTATATATATATAACTATATATATATATATATATATATATATATATATATATATATATATATATATATATATATATATATATAAGCTCAGCATCACTGAGCTCGTTAAGCACGTCCCTCCTTCGGAAAATATTCCTCGGCTGGGGACCTTGTTGTTGTGGTGCGGCTATGTTGACACACTAGTGACGGTCATAGGCGGCGCTAAGACAGGGGGAACCCTGTCTTAGCATCCGACACCATTTTATGGTCGATCATAAGCGTTTATGGACGATCATGAGAGTTTCTGACAGTATTATGACTGAAATGCGCCATTTTCTTTCGCTATGAACGACGGATTGAGCTATGACGGTTTGTAGAATACGGGCCCTGGCCCTCCACGTACACATCCCCCCCCATTCAGTCCCAGCCATGAACCTTGTGCCCCCCCCCTTGGCCTCCTCCACCCCGGGTTATCCCTTTCAGAAACAACCCGAGAAGCAGGATCACCTTCTGGCTAACGTGCCACAGTGCCACAGTGCCACATATAGCTGGAGTTGACGTTGGTGGACTATGGTGGTAATAGGTCTTGATTCAGAGTATTAAAAGTGTAGTATATACAGTACACTTGAATGCCACTTCCCTCTACACTTTTCCGTCTTACTTAACGCTAAAGCAGGATAAAGTTACATTAAGAGTTATTATTCCAGTACTTCCTCTCCCTCACCTTAAACATTTACCCGTTGCAGCCACACGTCTCTTGCAATACTTCCTCTCATTACATTACATTGTGGAAGGATATTACTTACTATACTACTACTATGCTATACCATTACACTCACCTTAAACTTTTACCCGTACGAGTCGCAGCCACACGTTACAGTCCATACATACATTATGTTATGTTATGTTATGTTACGGCAGGATAGATGCCGTGAGTTCAGCATCAATGTATTAACTGTTCACTGAATGTTCCTTCCTTCCTTCCTTCCTTCACTCCCTTGCTTCTTAATATCTGTAATGATAATATGTATTTTAGGTGATGATGCTAAGGAAGGAAGGAAGGAAGGAAGGATGGAAGGAAGGAAGGAAGGATGGAAGGAAGAATGGAAGGATGGAAGGATGGATGGAAGGAAGGAAGGAAGGAAGGAAGGATGGAAGGAAGAAGGAATATTAGCAACACACAAATATGTATATAAGTCACACACACTATGTTAAGCAAAGATCACCTTGTTTAATATAAATTTATATGTAATTTCACATTATTTTTTGGTATTATTTTACATCTTCACCTGAATGCTTTAGAGAATCCAGATCAATTTTGATAGACCTAA
>JAPQNM010000009.1:3331754-3390191 GCA_029783475.1 Metacarcinus magister | reverse complement strand
CGCTAGGCACTCGCTCAGTTCACGTGGATATCTTGTTGTGGAAGCATCCAGTGTCTTTCTTTTAGTTTTGTGTGTATTTTTGCTATTATTTTATAATAATTACTGTAGTGTTACCATGGGTCATGGAGCTGACAATAAATGAATTCCTGCAGCTTCAGGAGCAGCAGCACTTAGCAGCAGCGACAGAGATTGGTTCCTCGGAGGAGGGGATTGTAAAGGAGGCTATCCCTACGAGTGACATAGAGGTATTGTTTGCAAAGTGGCAAGATATTTGTGAATTTGTAGAAAAAAATCATCATGAAAAAGTAGTTACAAATCGTGCTACTGCTTTATTTAATGACACTGCTCTGGCACATTTCCGTCACATTTTGAAAGGCAGGAAAAAGCAGACTTCTCTTGATAATGTCATTCCTGAAGTCTTGAGGAAAGAGATTCTCCTTCCAAACAATAACAATCCTCCTCCTCCTCCATTGTCTTCCTCGCACACAAATCATCCCATCTTTAAGGTAATTGAATTAGTAAAACCAGTTTATATTATTTCTTTTGCATTCTCTTTGTTTGTTTGTTTGTTTTATTATATTATATATATATATATATATATATATATATATATATATATATATATATATATATATATATATATATATATATATATATATATGTGTGTGTGTGTGTGTGTGTGTTAGGATTATAGTTAGGTTTGATTGGGTTTATTTAACTGCACCTCTGGGAAGGTTATGCTAACAAAGCAATTTTTTTCAGTTAATTTATACATCTTCACCAGAATGGCATGTGGCTACCAAAGAAAATGGCGTCTGCACCTCACACAACATCTTACTTTTAGTCATAGAAAACATTTGATAGCTTCTAAATTAACATAGCATAATCCTAACCAAAACTAACCCAGCCAACCCTAACTAAACTTAACGATACCTAACCTAATCTAACGTAACCTAAAGAAAAAAAATTCTTATTCTTTTCTGTAATTCAGCGGCATAACTGTTTGATGTGATCTGGATAAGTTTCTGAGGTTGAACTTGCTCTGCATTATAAAGGTAACGAGATATCAAGTTGTTAAGAAAACGAATCCTAACCCTGTATTATTTTTTCTGTTTTAGAAAAACATTAAAAAAATTTTGGGGGGTGTTTTTGGGACTTGGAATGGATTAATTGTATTTCAATTAATTTCAATGGGGAAAATTGATTTGCAAAACAAGCAAATCGTAAAACGAGCTTGGTCATGGAATGAATTAAACTCGTAATTCAAGGTTCCAGTGTATTAGAGGAGCATGATTGAAAGGAAGGAAGGAAAGAAGTAGATAGAGGTAGATGCCTATACTGAACCTTATATCATAGTGTGAGTGCCAGTAGTAGGAAGACATGAGGTCATTATTAGAGGGAGAAAAAAAATTAACATGGTTTTAGTCACATTGAGGGAAAGAAGGACATACCCAGAGTAAGTGAGCGAGGCATTAGATTAAAGATAAATAAATAGATAGAATATTAATGTGGTTTGCCTTACATCAGATACACCAGCCTGCCTCCATCACAACCTTTCCTCCACTGCTCCAGACCACTACCTCTGGAATGTTAGAAAATGTGGCTACTGAGAGAGAGGAAGAATTGCTTTTTTCCTTGGATAGTGAAGAGGAAGTGAAAACCTCAAAGAAAATAATAGAAATTCCACGCAGGAAAAGGACCCACCGAGACTGCAATGTCCCTTCCACCCTCTCTTTCCCCAGGACCTACACCCGCCCTTCCACCCACACCCACACTTCCACCTGCTCTTTCCCCAGCACCTCCACCTGCTCTTTCCCCAGCACCTCCACCCACACTTCCCGCCCTTCCCCCAGGACCCCGCTGCCACCTACCCCTGTCCACCCACCCTCCCCAACTCGTCCCGGCACCAGCAAGGCAACTCAGAACACCCGCCCCCGCCCCACACTCCCCCACACCTCGGCCTCGGAGTGCCCGCTGTTCAGGAGTCCTCACTTCTATTCTGCCAGGTGGGGACACAAGGGGACTGGGGTTGTATAACTCTTGCTTAGCTGTATTTATTTGTATTATAGTTTTAAAGATTTTTTTGTATATGTATCTTTTTGTTTAGTTTTATTTGTTTATTTCATTATTTATGTTATTATTATTATGACACTTAAAGGTTTTTTGTCTACAATTTATTTATTTATTTTTTTCATATTTATTTATCTTTATTTATTTTATTTTATTTATTTATTCATTCATTATTTATTTTATTGTTGCGGGAAGGGTCCTTACACCATATGATTTGTTTGTTATTGTTATATTTCAATACTTTGTTCTAATTTCAATTGCTTTTTCTTTTCTTCTATTTTTCTGTATTATTATTTATTTATTATTTATTTTTGTTCTTGTTGTTTCAGGGGTGATCCTTACACCATACAGGAAGACCTTGAGATCCTCCAATACCTGCACACCCACAACGAGTACCAACGACTCGCTGGAAGGCAAATGTGGCAAGAAATGAATAGGTACTCCAACGGTGGTAAGTATAAACACACACACATATGTTAAATCTGATTGAATAAAACTATCAATAAGCAATAATTATATATTCTCTTCTGTCTTTTCCCTCTTATCTTTCTTCCCTTACTTTTTTTTCCTTACCTTCCTTCTCCTCCATATCCCTTCTTTCCTTCCCTCTCCCCCACACACCCTTCCTCCCTTCCCTCTCTCCACACACACACTTCCTCCCTTCCCTCTCTCCACACACAACCTTCCCTCCCTTCCCTACACACCCCTACTTACCTCCCTTCCCTCCATAGCACGGACCTGGCAGAGTCTGAAGGAAAGATTTCGCAAGAGGATAGCGCCTAACGTCAACAACTACCTCGATTACGGCCTCAGTCTTGATATTGTTGAGCGGGTGAAGGCTACGAAGGAGGGGAAGTCGGGTGAGTGGGTGTGTCTTGGGGGGGAGGTGAAGTCAGGTGAGTGGGTGTGTCTTGGGGGGGGAGGTGAAGCCGGGTGAGTGGTTGTGTCTTGGTGGGAGGTGAAGCTGGGTGAGTGGATGTGTCTTGGGGGGGAGGTGAAGCTGGGTGAGTGGATGTGTCTTGGTGGGAGGTGAAGCCGGGTGAGTGGGTGTGTCTTGGGGGGGAAGGTGAAGCTGGGTGAGTGGGTGTGTCTTGGGGGGGGAGGTGAAGCCGGGTGAGTGGGTGGTGGGGGGTGATTGTCAAGTTGGTGTTTGGTTAGGTTAGGTTGTCACTATAATTTTGTTTTCTTTCACACTCTCTCCTCTCTAAGATATTAATGATTATTCTTCTCTTCCTCGTCGTCCTCTTCCTCCTCCTCCAACTCTTCCTCCTCATCGTCCTCCTCCTCCACAGAGCCAGTACAGGTGAGGGTGTGGCAGAGGAGAGCATACACCTTGGCCGAAGATTTCCTCATCCTACACTTCATATCAGATAACTTACGATTCAGAGATGTAAGTTGAGAGTATAATGGTAATAATGATAATAATAATGACCTTGAGTAATAAAGACTTTAATAATATAATGATAATGATGATAATGACAATGACCTGGAGTAATGGAGACTATAATAATAATAGTAATAATAATAATAATAATGACAACAGCTTGAAAGAAGGAAGGAGTGTCAGGATGTGTAAATATGATCACTTGTCTGTCTTGATCATCCCTGTGTATGTGTGTGTGTGTGTGTAACTGTGACGGATGAATGGATACTAATCACCCATCATCCGGCAGGTGACAGGTGTGTTGTTATGGCAGGAAATGGCCAACTGGTGTGTGCAGTTGAGTGGGCGGACATGGGAAAGTCTGAAGGGTAGGTATTTAAAGAGCATTTTACCCAACATACACAAGTATGGACTCCCATCCTTCGTGGTCATGAGGTTTAAATGTAAAAGAAGTAAGTACCAGTACCCTCTTAATGTAATAATAATGATAAAAGTGGATTCCTATAAAATTATTATTATTATTGTTATACTTGAGTCTGAGTTTGCTTGTTTGTTTGTATTGAGTGTAACTATAGATTGATGGATGAAGTTAGTTAGTTTAGTTAATGTGTGTAACCTAACCTAACTCTAGATAGAGTTAGTTTAGTTATTGTGTGTAATGTAACCTAACCTAACTATAGATAGATAGAGAGTTAGTTTAGTTATTGTGTGTAACATAACCTAACTATAGATAAATAGTTAGTTTAGTTATTGTGTGTAACCTAACCTAACCTAACTATAGATAGAGTTAGTTTAGTTATTGTGTGTAACTTAACCTAACCTAACTATAGATAGATAGAGTTAGTTTAGTTATTATGTGTAACCTAACCTAGTTATAGATAGATAGAGAGTTAGTTTAGTTATTGTGTGTAATGTAACCTAACCTAACTATAGATAAATAGATAGTTTAATTATTGTGTGTAATGTAACCTAACTATAGATAGATAAATAGTTAGTTAGCTTAGTTAGTGTATATAAAGTGCATCCATTCAACACTAACATGTACTCACACTAACCATTGTATGCCAGATATCCACCTGGGTGCCCCCTTGAGGAGTTGGTGGAGGCCAGCATCACCACGCTCCTACTCCTCCTCAGACAAGAATGCCAAGAACAGAACAACAACCTCAAACAACACCAACAAGAACAAGAACGGAAGAACAACCTCAAACAACACCAACAAGAACAAGGAAAGAACCAGCGGAAGAACAATCTCGGATGACACCACTGACTCTGAGGATGAATTGGTTCCTCTACAACCTTTACCCTCAAACTCAAGACAGTCTCACTCACAACCCCCAGCTGCCACAACCTCCTCAAGTGATCAGCCTACTTCACAGATGACCTACTCAACCAAAAATATCTCCTACCGCCTGCCATCCATCCGCAAACCTTTAGAAAAGCCAAGTGCAATGAGGAGATTGATGGATATTGATATAGTGGAGTTATCGCCTAAAACTCCATTCAGGATTAGCAAAGACTCAAGGGAAAGAGTACTCGGGAGGAAACACGCAGGAGAGAACAAGGGTGACAGTAAAGAAAAGATAGATGGGAAAAGAAGAAGAGAGGAGGAGGGACAAAGAAATAGGGAAGAGGAAGGAAGAAGAAGAGAAGAGGAGATTGAAGGGGAAACAATATTAACACAAGAGAGATTAAAAGAGATGGAGAACTTACCCAGCCAAGATAAGAATAGGTTCATGCTGGACGAGAAAGAGGAGGAACTACCATCATTAAATTTATCCCCAGATGATGAAAAGATAACAGAGACTCAATTCTCTGAAACTGACAATCACAACACACTCACAACAACCTCCTACCACACCTCACAGCCTACAACCACATCCCACCCACACCCCACAGACCTCATCCAAATCCTACCACACCCCACAGACCTCATTCACACCCACAACCAAATCCTACCACACCCTACAGACCTCATCCACACCCACAACCACCTCCTACCAGACAGCACAGGCCACACCCATGCTCTCCAACCACAGCCCCGATAGCACACACAACACACCCATCCTCTACCACAGCCCCAATAGCACACACACCACACCCTCCATTCCCCACCACGAGACAACAACCACCACACCTCCCATCCCTCACCACATCTCTTCCAGTACAACCCCAACCTCCACCACCTACCCATCACTCATCACCGGGTGCCCAAGCCCTTCACCCCTTACCCCAGTACAGAACACTCTTCAATCTTTGCTGCCAGTCCCCCTCAAGACCAACACACTCACTCAAATCAAGGAGCTCACTTCAAGCTCCTCGGAAGTAGATGTTGAAAACTCGACCCAAGGTGAATGCAGCTCCATCACAGCAAGGAAGAGGATGCGGAGTGAGGGAGGAGAGAGTTCAGCACAGATAAACAAGGGCACTCCTAAAAGTAAAATCAGGAAAATGGAAATTAGAAAATTGAGGTGAGGTCCATCGTACATGTTGGTGGCTCATATGAGATGTGTATGTGTATAATGCTTTGTATATATGTATATATTTTTTACAAATATACTTTAATTTTAGTCAATTGCTTAACTTATCCATTGAACACCACCCTGCGGTGGAAGGTGCAACAATACCATTATTGTATTTGGTGTGGGTTGTAAAAGTAAGGGTCAGGCGCACCAAGGCACACACGGCACAAGGCGCACAAGGCACACAATGGCTCCACAGTTGTCTCTTCTTTCTCTAAAGCTGAACTCTTCGCTCAAACCTTTGCTACCAACTCTACTTTGGATGATACTGGGCATATTCCTCCTACTCCTTCACCCTCTGACTACTTCATCCTTGATATTTAAATTCTTCATTATGACGTTTTCCAGGCCCTCTCTGGCCTTGATTCTCGGAAGGCTTACGGTCCGGATAAAGTCCCTCCTGTTGTTCTCAAAAACTGTGCTTCCGAACTCGCTCACTGCCTGGTCAAACTCTTTAGTCTGTGTGTCTCTACTTCTACCTATCCTTCTTGCTGGAAGTTTGCTCACATTCAACCTGTCCCTAAAAAGGGTGACCACTCCAATCCTTCAAACTACCCCCCTATAGCTTTGATTTCCTGTCTTTCTAAAGCCTTTGAGTCTGTCCTTAACAAGAAGATAATGAGGCATCTATCAGCTCACAACCTTCTCTCTGATTACCAGTATGGTAACAGTATGGTCCAATTTATGGAGAAGTGAAGGTGAGGCCGCCCCATAAACCTCACATCCATAGTCTAAGCGACTCCGGATGTAGGCACAATAGAAGCGAAGGAGGGTATGCCTGTCCGCACCCCACTTGACCCCTGCAAGGGACTTCATTAAATTTATTCTTTTGAGGCATGAGGTCACCAGGTAGTGTATGTGACGGCCCCAGGTTAGACGGGGGCCGTCCACTACTAAGCCTAGAAACTTATGTTAGGTTTTAAAGGGAATGGGTGAACCTTTGATGGTGACCACAGGTAAGTTGGGTATTCGCCTTCTGGTGAAGCACAGAAGGCTAGACTTCTGGGCACTCACCGTTAGGCCCCAACGTGATGTCCAAGTGTCTATGGCATCAAGCCCACGTTGAAGGTTAAGTTGAGCCTCCTGGATAGTGGAAGCAGAGCAAAGGAGGGAAATGTCATCAGCGTACAAGAATGCATGTGTGCATGGAGAAGAGGGAAAGTCTGAAAGTAAGACATTGAAAAGGAGAGGACTGAGAGGAGAACCCTGTGGGACACCTCTGGTGACCGGGTAAGACCTAGAAACCTAGAATAGGAGTTACCTATCACCAGAGAGAAGGATCTGGAAGACAGGAAGGACTGAACCCAATTGAGTGGGGAACCATTGAGTCCCAGGCGGGAAAGTTTTTCAATAATGGCATTATGTGAAGAGGAGTCAAAAGCTCCTTTGAGATCAAGAAAAGCTACCAGAGTGTATTGCTTGTGGTTTAAATCCTTCCTGAATGTGGTGCTCTAGCTGGAGCAGGGCATCCAGGGTTCCCTGGTGAGGACGGAAGCCAAACATGTTAGGGGGAAGAAGGTGTTTGTGTTCCAACCACCATGTTAGTCTGTCATGCACTATATGTTCTAATACATTACTGAAGTTAGAGAGGAGACTGATGGGCCTGTAGGAGGAAGCCTCCGACGGGTCCTTGCCAGGTTTGAAAATAGGAATTGTGATGGCATATGACGCCACACAGAAGGGAACGTACCAGACACCCAGCTGGCGTTGAACACGTTCAGGAGGAGGAGGACCAGAGAATCTGGGAGGCGGCGAAGAAACTCATTCGGGACATTGTCCGGCCCCATTGCCTTCCCAACAGACAGTGCTTGTAAAGCTGATGAAAGCTCCTGGGGAGTTATAGCTGTGCTAATTGTGTGGCCGTGTGAAGAAGGAGGTAACACAAGGGGGAGGTATAGGGTCAGGGAAGCCGAGGACAGTGTGTATGTTGGAGACAAGGCACTCGGCTTTTTGGACATTATTGACAAGGAGGACGCCGTTACTAGTTAATGGGAAGGTGAGAGGGGGCTAAGGGTGAACCATCTTCCTGAAGAAAGACCAAGCCTGGGAGACTGAGGAAGAAAAGGACAGGGAGGCACAAAAGGAGGCCCATGCAGAACGTTTCTCATCAAGAATAACACGCCTCTAAAAATCTGAAGCGACTGCGAAGGGAAGGGATGGGATTTTTACGCCACATGTTAAAAGCATGTCGTTTGGCCTGAAGGGCTGCCGCACACCTTCGGGACCACCAGGGGACCCAGAAGGAGCGGGAGGGACGGGAAGTAACGAGGTGGAAGTGATGGGACCCTACGTCCACCAAGGTGTCCGTAAGGTATTGAATTTGATTTTGTGAAGGGAGGCTGGTGGGAGGAGTTATTAAATTAATCTCTTTTTGAAAAGAGCCTCAGTCTCCCTTTTTAAAGGACCAACGAGGTCTGCGTGATGAAGGGGGGGGTGTTGGTATTGAAGGGAAGGAGATTACAACAGGAAGGTGGTCACTCCCCATGTAAGGGCCAGTTGTTATAGTGGTGAGGAGGAGGGGGCCATTCCCCAGGCAAAGGTTCAAGGTAGAGGGGTTCCCTAAAACTGGATCAGTCATGGTAGGGAGGCCAGGTGGAGTAAGGAGAGAGAAGGTTGCACTGTTTGCCAGGAAGGTCGAGAGGGACAGACCCGAACGGTTTCTTCGGCTCCTGGGGAGGGCTGGTTCCCAGAAGTCGCGATGGGCGTTAAAATCACCCATTATTAAAGCTGGGGAGGAAAGCTGTGAAAACAAATGCTGAAGGGAGATATCCAAGCATGGGTTGTAAATCAAGAGAATCTGAAGAGGCCCTGAGTTAAAGGTAATAGTCACCCCCCAGGTACTCTAGTCTGCCCCCGGGGAATGGAGTGATAGTGAGAAGGCTAGAAGAGAGGGATTGGTGGACAAGCAGTAGCAGGCCGCCTCCTGCTCCGCCTGCCCCCCTGTCCACTCTGTAAGAAGAATAGTTGGGGAAGGAAGGGGAGAAAGCGTCAGTGAGCCACGTCTCACAGACGCCAACAACAAGAGGTGAATATGAAGACAGCGTGGTTTTAAAGACTGGAAGTTTCCAGTACAGGGACCGGGCGTTCCAGAGTATGAAGTGAGAGGGGAGAACAGAATTCACTGCGTGAGTGATGTGAAGAATGAGAGTAGTCCTGGCAAGCACTGGAGGAGGCTTTTTTGAAGGCTAGAACCTGTTAGGAAAAGATTAATAAATTTAAGTGCAAGTGGTGCTAATCCCATAATGAAGCCTGATAAGGAAAGACCCGAAGCATGCTGGGCCTGTGAAAGTGCCGTTGGAGGCCCAAGGCATGCACTGCCCAGTGAGGGCAGGGGCTGCTGGCTGTGTGGCATGTGGCTGAGGCTGGGGAGGTGTGGGTTGAAGTGGGGGAGGAATGGGTTGAGATAGGAGAGGAGCAGGTTGAGTTGGGGGAGGAGCGGGTTGGGGTAGAGGGCGAGGTGGTAGGGGTGTGGGGAGAAGGAGTACCTCCTGCAGACGGGTATCTCTCCTAGGAGAGGTAGGGCAAGAGGGGGTTTTCGGCTGACACCTGGGAGAGCGATGGCTCCTCTGGGATTTGGGTGTTTGAGGTGCACAGAGGTTAGTGGGTGGGCGATGAGGGGTGGAGCAGCCCTGGGCAGCCAAAGGAATTATTGTTATCTTTGGGCTGAGTGGTTTGTTAGTGGCAGGTTGTGGAGCAGGTGGAGCAGCCCTGGGCAGCCAAAGGAATTATTGTTATCTTTGGGCTGAGTAGTTTGTTAGGGGCAGGTTGTGGAGCAAGTGCAGGTGGGGGTGCCTGAGGAGATGTAATATTCTCCTCTGGTGAGAAGATCGGTCTGAAGGACCCTGGGTGGATGCCCCTCAGCTTTCGCTTAACCTCCGTTATTGTGTGGGTAGGGTCGTGTTGGAGCTGCTGTAATTGCAGTGTCTGGAGGTATGCCGGGCACTGCCTATAGATGGGGCGGTGGTTGCCATCACAGAAAAAGCATGCTTCAGGCAGGGTACAAACCTCGGCGTCATGGTAACCACTGCACCTCCCACAGCGGTTTTTGCCGTTGCAGGAGGCGTTGCCGTGGCCAAACAGAAGGCAACGGGTGCACCTGAGGACAGGGAGGGTGTGGGACCTCACACGGTACACCGCTGAGTTTAGAGCAATCCTATCAGGGAGGGGCCCCCTAAACTTAATACGAATGGCCATATTGGCCATCATCTGCCCTTCCCTCACAAAAGCTGGGAGTCTGAAAATGTCAATGATCTGTGTTGGGGCATCGTCAAGTATGGTAAGATTAGTTAGTATGTCCTGTGTGGACATTTCAGGAGATACTGGGTATATCTTCCCGAACATGTAGGTGGGGTCATCGTCTGTTACAACCCAGCATTTGACAGAACACTCCCCCAGCGTGGTAACCGACTCCGGGGGTTGAGAGAGGTTTTCGAGGTTAGCTACCTCAAATTTTATGCCCCTGTCGCCACTTCTGATGGTCAGGGTCTTCTCAATGTATTTTTTGGAGAATATTGATGAGTAAATTGCCCTGGTCACTTTACCAGGGTGTTTAAAGCACCTGTTCTCCTCAGCAGAGCGGAAGAGGATGAATTTTGAGGAATGGGGTTGCAGGGGTTGAGGTTGGCGTGGGGGCACAGCTCTAGCGTTAGGTGAGGGTGGCAAGGCAGCTACTGAAGCGAAGGATCGTGCATTACATTTGCTGGACTTAGCTGTGTGCTCATGGACCTCACCAGACGATGGAGAAGGAGAGCGGAGACAGTGGTGGTGGCGTCCATGTGGGTGGCAGCATGGGTGGCGTGGACCAAGGAGGCTGAATAAAGGAAGGTTATTAGTGATAGTGGATGGGTATGGGCAAATGTGAGAGGAAGAGGGCAGTCTGGGTTATGGAAGAGAGAGAGGTCAGAGTAAAGTGTTGGTGAGTGGTCTTAAGTTTTGGGGTATATATGGTTCTAAGGTGACTATAATAGTAGGAGGGGTTGGTGTTAGGAAAGCAAGTGGGAAAGGAAGTGGAAGGCACTAGGGAGTTGTCAGGTGGACAGTTAGGGGAGTTTTCAGAGCCGAGGGCGGAGGTTTTTCCTTGTCTAAGGGATAAATTTTTTGAGGTAGATTCCCAATGCAGCAGTTAATTTTGAATGTTCATAACTGGCCATAGTGAGCCGAATGTAAGTGAGGGATGTAACTGGTCTGCTCCCCATAACCTCCATGGGGAGTAAGGGCAATGAAAGAGGGTATGCCGTGTTCATGACACCCTTAGGCCGTTCATGACTGAACTCATAGTTAGCCTCTCATCCTTTCAGCAAGGCTTTCACACTTTGGGAAAAGAAGGGGATAGTGGTAGGTAAGAAAGAAAAAATAGATTAAACGAGGAGAAATAAAGCTAGAAAAAAGGCCATGCCGACATTGGTTGGACCAGAGACTGAAGTCTGAGGTTGTAGAGGCCAAAAGATCTGCAACACAGCATTGGGCCACAATCTCTGTTCCTGAATCCCCTCCATAGCAGCAATGTGCTTGGAAACGGAGGGGATTTTTTGGGGGCAGATATTGGTATGTGATTATGAAATGTTTGTCCATTGGCACCAGGGGGAAGCCCACGTGAGCGGCACGACAGTTGAGTTTATTTACTGTACCTGTCAAAAGTAAATGGCACACTTTTCTTTGCATTTTCTTTGACCTTGAAACACCATACAGTTGTTCCGATTGCTTTTAGTAAGTTATTTTATTCCATTTCAATGCAGTTAGGTAACTCTCGATCTTTATGTTTCAACATTGGCGTCGAGTGGCTCTGTGGTACAGTGCTCGGCTTGTGATCTAAAGGTTGCAAGTTCGATCCTAACTCATGGCAGCTTCTTGGTGAGAGAGGTAACATTCTCGTTGAACTTAGCAGAACAAAATGGTATACAGTTACCTAGTTTGGACGATTGTTGAAACTTGTTTCAACACAATAAATATATAAACGTACCAAATTTCCATGTCAAATAGGCAATGCTGATAAATTTTTATGAAGAGTAAAGAGTGAAGAGTAAACAGAAATACACAAATCCTTTATGTTCAATTAAAGACAAAAAATATACAGATCAGTATATTCATAAGAAAAAAAAACTACAAAAAATGTTGTTCCAATACACACAATACAAATTGAACACGTTTACATTAATGATCATTACACAGAATGAATGAACCTGAGTCACGTTGTCATTATTGCCAGACAGATGATGAAAACAAGAGAAAAATTAAAATAACACGCAGGCCCATAATATATTAAATTAAAAAAAATTAAGGCCACGACTGATCATACTAACTGCAGTGACAAGAATGAATGTTTCATAAATTAATTGAAAAAAGTACATGTATGGCAAATATATCAGTGATGAATAATAACAAATAAAGGAGATGGAATAGGGAGAAAAAATTAAGCAGTGATATGACAGCAAAAGAAAAAAAGAAATGAAAAGTATGATACACTGAATATTATAACTACATGAGTACTGAGTGATTATGTGAGTATATGCGTAAATCATGTCCTTGTGATGCACTAGCTGAATAAATGCCATGAGGGATGAGTATAGGCAATGGCAAACTTGACTGAAAACCAATTATCCAAGCCGTTTCCATTCCCATAAACTTCCATCATGAAAGAATTAAGTACTGATCCTCTACATGAAAACACAAAAATAAAATAAAATAAATAATGATGTGATGATATACTTGGAAATGTTCTGTAATTCCTTGAGCAACTCTACCCTGTAAAAACAAATTACTCATCTCTCTCTCAACTATGGTTCCTATGGTTGTAGTTAAGGGCTGACAACAATCACCCTATGATCCACACCACTGTACATCCCATCTGCCACCTGCTGTGCCAGCTGGTTAATGATGATGGTGGCAGTGCAGGATGAACAGGATGAAGGAAGGAGACTCAAGTGATGACATTGAGAAAGTTATCAGACTTGGTAAATATATAGAGGGAAAAACTCGCACCATGTAGATTAGATTAAAATCACAAGCTTCTGCAGAGGAAATCTTGGCAAGATCTTGGAGATTGGCAAGAAAGGAGAGATTCAAGAAAGTATGGCTGAGACGAGACTTGAATGAAGAAGAAGGTAAAGCTTAACGATTTGTGGAAAGAAGCAAAGGAAAAAAAAAAAAACATAACAGAAGTGGAGAAAATGAGATTATATTGGGAAGTCAAAGACATGAAATTCAGGAAATGGTACATAAGGAGAGAGAAGAGTGGGGAAGTAAGTATACTAGTGGAGGAGAGAGAACAGAACTTCAAGTTGCATACACTAATGTAAATGGTATAATAACAGCACTGCTAGAGTTGAATGATATAAGTGAAAACAAACCGGACATTATGGGAATAATAGACTGATTTGTATGAAGGATTACAGTCAATGAATGTAGGTGAAAATAGGTACAATATTTGGAGAAGAAACAGAAGTACAAAAAAGAAAAAGGAGTGATGTTACTTGTTAAGAAAGAACTACAAGTAGATGAAATAATTTATGGAAAAGGCAGTGCTGAAGTGCTGAAAATAGGTTTGAGGAGTAAAGGAGAAGGAAGGAGAGATTTCACTGTGGTTTACGTTCCACCCAAAATGTGTTCCTGGGCAGCCGATGAAAATGAAAAAAATGTTTTGACACAAGGGTGTTTGCAGAGACTAATTGTGAAAAGTAGAAATATAACTGTTATGGGAGATTTTAATTATAAAGAAGTATCCTGGAGGACTGGACGACTGAGGGAGACGAAATGTCAAGGGTGAATAAATTACTGCAATTGGCAATGGATAATATCTTAACACAGTGGGTGGAAGAAGATACAAGATATAGAAGAAATGAAGAACTATCACCTTGTGTTCACTAAGGAACCTGATATATTAGAAAACCTAGTGTACAAGAGCCCACCTGGGAAAAGTGCTAACTGAAGTTGAAGGGAGGACCGGAGGCGGCAAGGAGAGAGGATTATAAAGAAGGAAGATACAATTACAGTTAAGCAAATTTTGCAGAACAGAGAAGACACTTTGAACAAGAGGACTGGATCACCTTTTACAGGACAGAGAAAATGGAAGACAAGTGGATAATCCTACTTGAAAAGTATAATGGAGGAATAAGGAAACACGTGCCAAAAAAGTGAATGAATAAGCCTGGGAATAAAGAGTGGTTCAACAGAAGATGTGAGTTGGCAAGGATGGAGAGAAAAAAAACATGGAATAGATGGAGAAGAAATAGAAGACACAATCTTTAAATGAACTATGTAAATGAAAGTGAGTATGACAAGATTTGGAGAGAAGAACGAAGAAATTACAAGAAAGATAGAATTAACAAATGTAAGGACCACCCAAAATTGTTTTACAGATATGTAAATGACAAACTGAAAAACAAAGGAGAAATAAGCAAACTGAAAATCAATGACGAGATTTATAAAGATGCAAAAGAGATGACTGAAGTGATGAACAACTGGATGGATGACTTTTTGAAAGATAAAGAAATGAGAACTGTAATAAGAGATAAAAAGTGTCAAGACTTGAGTCTCGCAAGATCAGTATTGGCCCCGGTCATGTTTGCAGTGTACATAAACGATATGCCAGAGAGAATAGACAGTTACATCAACTTGTTTGCAAATGACACCAAACTATTTAGATGGGTGCAGAAAAAAAATGAAGATTGTGAAGCACTGCAACAGGACTTGGATAAACTATTTGAGTAGTCCTGTACATGGGAAATGGAATTCAACACAAAAAAATGCAGTGTATTGGAATTTGAGAAGAGCAAGGGAAGGCATAGGAGTGTTTATTCAATGGGGAAGGAGAACATTAATATGAAGAAAGAGGAAAGAGACCTAGGAGTAACCATTATGGATAATATGTCACCTGAGAAACAAAGATATTATTACTGGTGAAACCTATTATCTATTAAGGAATATACGGGTGACTTTTACTTATGTAGATGAAGATATGATTAAGAAACTGATAACGACTTTAGTACACCCAAGATTATAATATGCAGCAACAGTATGGTCACCAAGTATATATATAAAAAAAAAATAAATAAATAAAATAAAAAAAACAGAAGAAAACTGGAGAGAATACAGAGAGCAGCAACAAAGCTTCCCCAAAATCTAAGAGAACCGTCATACAAAGAGAGGCTGCAAATACTGGGTCATACAACATTGGAGCAGAGGAGGGAAAGAGGAGATCCAATAGCAGTGTACAGAGTGATGAAGGGATTAGAAAAACTAGATAAAGAAAATGTAATAATTTGGGACACCAGGGACACAAGAGGACATGGAAAGAAACTGAAAAAGGACATCTGCAGAAGAGATATCAAGAAGTTCAGCTTCCCACAATGATGCGCAGAAGCGTGGAATGGTTTGTAAAAAGGAATAGTGCATGCAAGAACAGTTCATGAATTCAAGGCACAGTTAGATACTTATAGATATGGAGACGGGACAGCACGACCATAGCTCTTTTCCTGCATGTTACAACTAGGTAAATTCACACACACACACACACACACACACACACACACACACACATACACAGAAAAACTGGACAAATATTTATACAGAGACTGCAGGGTCGGCTCAAGCCCTAGCAGAATTAAATCTGGGGCCCCACTTCACCACTACCATCACCTCAGCACCACTGGTGCTTTTCATACATTCCAAGTGATCTTGGGAGCTTCCTGGTGGCTTGGGCGCCCTAATCAGCTGCTTAGTTCGCTTATGCCTTAGGCCCGCTCTGGGATACAGGACCACAAAAGTGTAGCTCAAGCCCTGTAAACTACAACTAGGTAAATACATGCATGCACAAACATATAACTTTATACCTAATTAATAAACATCTTTACTAAATTCATCTTCCATTTCTTTCTTTTTTTATCAAGCTTTGCCTTCCTTCTCGCTTCATTCAAATAAATTCTACCTTTACTAAGAATAATTTGAGACACTTCTACTGTCTTTTTTTTGTGCGATATGCAGAAAAATCCAGTACCATCCACATCTCTGTACTTTCCCTTTGTAACTGTATAATATCAATCCAGATAAAACAAACACATTACACTTATTGTATTACACTTTCGACAGCACATCATGAATTTCAAATTTTTCTTCTTTCCACTTTTCATTATCTATCTTTCATACAGCAACTGACACCAAACAATTTTTATCATGTCTATATTATTGCTTCTGTTTCCTTTGTAAGTCACAAGTGTACAGTATTGCTTGTCACTTTCCAAATACATCAACAAATATTGCTATTAACATTCTCATTTCCTATCGAAGGAAATAGACTAATAACTATAATGGTGTCTATTTACTTATAACAAAGTAGGATATACGTAGTATTGCTTTTCTTATTATTATAGAAGTTACGAGACAACTCCACTCTGCACTATTCCTTAAGACTAAAGCATTACTGCTTTTCAGTCTTTCACATGAGCAGAAGCAATAACATCCCAGATTTCTTTTTCACCCTAAAGATCCAAAATATTTCAAATATTGTAATTTCCCCAAAAATTATTGTTTTCATCTTTATACATAAGCAAACGCAATATAACCTGCATTTTCATTCCTTCTACTGTAAAAGTAAAACAATGACCATATTGCACATTTTCATTCTCCATCACAAACAAAAATATTTTTACTAAATTGCTTTTTATGCTCTTCTAAATATTCACCACACACACACACACACACACACACACACACAACCTACCTGAAAGGAAGGGAAATGAGAACATTAGTAAAGAATGAAAAATCTGAATGGAGAGAAGCGAAAAGTGGAGTACCACAGGGATCAGTTTTGGCGCCAATATTGTTTTTAATATATGTAAATGACATGACAGAAGGAGTAAGCAGTTACATAAGTCTATTTGCAGATGATGCAAAATTATAAAGAAAGATAGGAAACCATAAGGATTGTGAGGAGCTTCAGAATTATATAAACAAGATATATGAATGGAGAAATGGAATTTAATGCAAAAAAATGCCATGTATTGGAAATGGGAAAAAGTGCAATGAGACCCTCATGGACGTATAAGTTAGGGGAAAATATTATATCAATAGCAAAAGAAGAGAAAGATTTGGGAGTGGTAATACAGGACAACTTATCACCAGAGAAATATATAAATAGAATATTTGTTAACACTTTCATGATGCTAAGGAATATACAGATGGCTTTTCATTTCCTAGACAAAGATATGATGAGAAAAATTATAACTACAATAATCAGACCAAAACTGGAATATGCAGAAGTAATATGGTCCCCGCACAAGAAAAATCATGTGTTGAAAGTAAAAAGAATACAGAGAATTGTAACTAAGATGGTGCCAGAATTGGAAGACCTGCCATATGAAGAAAGATTAAAAGAAATGCATTTAACAACACTGAAAGAAAGAAGAGGAAAGAAGTGACTTAATCACAATATATATATTGATGAACAACCTTGAGGAAACAGATAGAAAAGACCTAATATTGAGAAGAAAAGGAGAGGCTAAAAATTTGAAGGGACACAAAAAAAATTGCCAAAAGGAATTTGCTTGAACGATACAAAAAAATAGTTTTCCCCAAAGAAGTATAGATACTTGGAATGGACTGAAGGAAGAGATGATAATGGCAAAACATGTATATCAACTGAAGGAAAAACTAGACAAATATAGATACTGAAACAGGACTACAGGAGTGCAGCTCAGGCCCTGTATACTACAAGTAGGTAAATACACACACACACCCACACACACACAAGAAGAATATAAACTAGAAAGGAATGAATATGTAAGGGTAAGAAGAGAATAGATATGGAAAAGATATAGTTGACAAATGCAAGGAAGAACCAAAGCTGTTTTATAGATCTATTAATGGAAAATTAAAACAAAGAAAACATAACTAGATTGAAGGAAAATAATGAAGTATATGAGGACCTGATAGAAATGAGTGAAGTGCTAAATAAGAATTTTCAGAAAGTATTTACAACTTAATCTGACTTTAAAAAACCACAAGGACAAGTGAGGAAAAACGAGATGTGGGAAATCTGGATAAGTAGGGAGGAAATGTTTTTTTCACCTTAAAAGGTAAAAGACCAAGGGCAAACAAAAATATGAAGGGGGAAGAAGAAGAAGAAGAAGAAGAAGAAGAAGAAGAAGAAGAAGAAGAAGAAGAAAAGAAAAGAAAAAAAACAAACAAACAAACAAACAAACAACTAGCTTGTCGTCAGACCCTGTACAGAGAACAGCAGGAAAAATAGAGGCAGGGGGTGGATAGAAGAAATGATGAAGGAATTGGATGAAAGAAAAGCAATAGGACCAGATGGGGTATCAGGATACATATTGAAGGAGTGTAGAAAAGAAATGGCTGAACCAATTCATGATATAATTGAGAGTTCTATTAAAACAGGAAAAATCCAAAGATTAGAAAAGTGCTCATATAATGCCTATTTACCAAAATAGAAACAAAAAAGAACCATTTGAGAGGACACAAAAAATTTGCAAACAGGAATTTACTTGAACGATACAAAAAAGTACAGTTTTCCCCAGAGTAGTATATATAATTGGAATGGACTGAAAGAAGAGGTGATAATGGCAAAGAATGTACAACAACTGAAGGAAAAACTGGACAAATAGATACAGAGACAGAACCATACGAGTGTATTTCAGGCCCTGTATACTACAACTAGGTAAATATACACACACACACACACACACACACACACACACACACACACACACACAAGTTTTCTCCTCGACTATTGGGAAACCTAGTCAAGAAATAGTAAGCCCACACATTTTGCAAAATTATGTACCACATATTTTAATACATTAACAACTAAATAAAAATATATACATAAATGAATAAATAAAAAAAAATAATAAATAAGGCATTCTTTTTGAAGAAAAACTTTTTAATCGAGTTCCTGATATTGAATGTCAATTTACTAGAGTGCATGTTATCTGTTTTATGGGTCATTCCATCATAATCATTGTTTGTTCTGTCATTAATGCTATTCCTTTTCTCAAGTCCTGACCCTTTCTTTTGCTTAATGTAGGAAATGGAGTCACTGATGATGATGATGTAATGGAGACACACACAGTAGTTTTTGATGTATGGCATCAAAAACTACACAATACATTGTTAGAAATAATGCTTCATGGCAAATCTATCGACAGTCCTCTTTGCCAAAACAACACTGGGAATCTCTAAATATATGCAGTCAAAAAAGAAGCATCGATTGCTTTCTCCTTATCTTTCTTCTCTTCCTTCAGCAATACATTAATGTCACTATGAAGATTTCAATGAGCTTCCACTAACTTCGGTATCATTCACTAATAATGAACCATTACTTATAATCCACATATTATTAAAAAAATATTCAACACTTCATTGACATTATAGTGATGTTATGAAGCCTTATGTCTGATGTCTAGCAAGTTAATCACCCTCCAGTTCTGTTCACTTTACCAGATTAACAAGGATGGCCAAGGTGATATATGAGTTTATAAGCTGAAATCAATATGCTTTAGTTTCTTCCAGTGTTTAGAGTCCTTGTCATCTCTTACACCTACATCATGTTATGTGGTATGTTGATTTATGCAAGATTTCACTGAGAATAATGTCACTCACTTCCACTAACTTCAATCCAGAACCCATTTATGCTCTCTTATGACTACCTATCCAATTCTAAACCATCCATCAATCGTATCTATCAATTTAATCATATATTACATATCTATCAAAATATTTTTCTAATGCTTCATTTCTTTATAGAATGCCCTCCAAGGGATCAAAATACCAAATTAAGTCCCCTTTCATCTACATCTTACCATGAACACAATCCTTACTACCTCCAATCTTTTCACTCCTCTTTCCTAGTGGGCTCCTGATGTGCACACACACAAAGAGGCTCATAATGCCTGCCCATGTAGGGTTTGTGCATCTCACAAAAAAGACATGGAAATTCTACCTCTTTGGTATAACTTGAAGTCAGTCGGGAAAAAGCTATTGGTGAGAAGTAACTGGCTTTCAGAATCAAGGGTTTGAGAAGTCGAGTTGAATTTTTAGGTTATTTAAAAGTTGATGAAGTTTAATTTTGTTAAACTCAAGTGTGTTGAGGGTTGAATTTTAATATCTATTTTCTAATTTAGTTTTTGCAGTTTTCTTCTACACCCCAATTTATGAATATTAATATTCATTATTAGGTAAATTTCTAGCAATGAAATTTGCTGGTGGAAATAATACATGGGATTCAGGCCATCCGAAATACAAATGCCTGCAGCATCAACCCACCAATGTCTCCCACATTAGATTAAAGAAAGCAGTGGGACAGGTAAGGCAAATATAACATTTCTGCCATTTTCAACTGTTAAAAAAGAAAGCAACTCAAACATTAATCAATCAACATCTACTTATCGTTCAATATATATATATATATATATATATATATATATATATATATATATATATATATATATATATATATATATATATATGTATATATATATTTAGTTATTCACTTATATTGCTGGTGTACAGACAAACAGTGATTAATCAATGTTCAAGAGATTTCCTATATCATTGAAAATCAATATTAAATGATAAAAAAATATATATCAACGCTGTATTTCCAAACACCGTTATACCACTTTGAGCAAATCTACATTGATACTATTTCCTAGCGATACTACTGGATCTTGAGGCTTTTTGAGGACGGGGACTGGGAGGGCAGGAGGCAACAGTGGTAGGGTGGAGGGCCAGTGGGTGAGTGCTAGGCAGGGGTGTCCCACTCTCATGGCAAGAACTGAAATAAAAAAAGAAAATATATGTTAGGCAATTCAAATCTCTGGAGCAGTTAAGGAATAATTAAAAATTTTTTTAATATAAGGCACTCCAATATGTTGTATGTAAGTGGAATATATACATATGCCTATACATACATTAGTTTAAGCATTTATCTTCTACCTGTAATGTGCTTTAAAAGAATGGAAAGAATCATAAAAAGATCCTTCACACTACACAACACTTCAAAGTAATACATATACTTATGAAAGCTAAATAAAGTTAACTCTCAACTTTCTATTCATACCTAAAAAGAGTTTTATTGCTCCACAAGTACAGACAAAAGATATTATACATGTCAAGGTTTATAAGCATGTATGACCTCTTGGCATAGTATACGCCATACACACAGGCGACATTACAAGGTTGTCCTCCAAAATAAAAAAAACTTTCAAACACACTAGCACATGAAGTAGAGTTACTAAAAGTAATCTTAAGCAATATATCTGTCAGTATGAAATTTTCTAGTGCAATACATTTGTAAATACCAATTCAAAGTAATTAAAACACATGAAACATGACTTACCACCAACAAAGCAAAACAAGTGAGTGTTTGGCTATTAACAAAGACAATCATGTATTTAAAACAAATTAATTAACTAATTATATGATTTATTATGAAAATTATTCAAAAATGATCATTAGTAAATCCTAAAGAAATCTAAAGAATTAGTATTTTTAAAAGTGACTAACAAATTTTAGATTGAATAATTCGGTGAAAAAGGGTGAGAAGTATCAATGTTGACAATAAAGTGAGTGACTTCATGCAGAAAAAGTAAGCGCCAGACATAAAATGTCATATGGTGCTATGCTAAGCTGGGCTGTACAACAATCACAGCAAAACCAACAATTACAACTACAATGATTATAGCAAAACTGGAATATGCAGAAACAATAAAATCGCATGTGCTGAATGAAATTCAAAAGAATATAGATAATATCAATTAAGATGGTACCAGATTTGAAAGACTTAACATATGAGGAAAGATTAAAAGAAATGCAACTGATAACACTAAAAGAAAGAGAAAAAGGAGACTTAATTACAATATAAATAAATTGATGAACAACCTGGAGGAAACAAATAGTAATTATCTAATAATGAAAAAAGGAATGGCTGGATAAGGACACCAGAAAAAATTAAAAACAGGAATTTGCATGAACGACACAAAAAAGCAAAGCTATCACCAAAGAAGTATAGATACTTGGAATAGACTGAAGAAAGAGGTGATCATGGCAAAAAAAATATACAGTAACTAGAAGAAAAACTGCACAAATATAGATACAGATACAGGACCACACAAGTGTATCTCAGGCCCTGTATACTACAACTAGGTAAATAAATACACACACACACACACACATATATTATAACAACTGCTTGGTAGCTCAGTGGTAAGGGGTCAGCCTGTCCCTTGGCAGGCTTGAATTCACACCTCGCTTCACTAATGACTAAGCAGTTACTGTCCTCCTGTCCTCCTTGAGCAAGAGGATGGGGTGTGTGGTGTATGAAAGGTCACAGCCTTACCAGCGCGTGATGTTCAAAATCAAGACCATTGTGAATGACACATACACACACAACAGAGAAATGAGAACAGTAATAAAAGATCAGAAGTCAGAATGATGCAGAATGAAAAGTGTAGTTCCTCAAAGATTAGTGGAAATTATATGACAGAAGGAGTGAATAGTTATATGAGTATATGCAGATGATGCCAAATTACTAAGAAATATAGAGAGTAAAGAGGATTGTGAGGGTTTACAAAAGGATCTAGATAAGATTAACAGATGGAGTAATCTATGGGAAATGGAGTTTATTGCCAAAAAGTGTAAAGTGCTGCAAATAGGCTGTAGTAGAATGAAACAAAGAGGAAAGTATTCGATAGAAAATGAATGGATAAACCAAAAAAATTTTGTAAAAGATTTGGGAGTATGGATTACAAATAATTTGTTACCAGAGAAACAAATTAATAAAATCACAGGAAATACATATCAGCTGGTGAGAAATATAAGAATGGATTTCAAATATCTGGATGAAGAGATGATCAACTAATTGATAACATCATTGATTCAACTAAAGTTAGAATATGCGGCAGTGATTTGGTCACCACATAAAAAGAAAGATATAAAGAAGCTTGAAAGATTACAGAAGAGCAGCTACAAAAATGGCTCCAAGCCTGAGAGATTTACCGTATGAAGAAAGACTTTCTAGGCTGAAACTACCAAATCTCGAGAAAATAAGAGAAAGGGGAGACTTTATAGCAGTGTATAGAGCCTCAAAAGATCTGGAAAATATTGACAGAGATCTGTTTGTGGGATGACAGAACAACAAGAGGATATGAGAAGAAACTGAAAAGGACTACATGCAAGAGAGACAAAAAAATACAGCTTCCCATGTAGAAGCATAGAAGCCTGGAATAAAATTGATGCAGAAGTAATTAATGCAAGAAAAATTTATGATTTCATAAGCAAACTTGATAATAGTAGACGGGGACAGTACGAACATAGCTCTTTTCCTGTGTATTACAATTAGGTAAAATACACACACACAGATGGCTTTTCATTTCCTAGATAAATATATGATGAAAAAAATTATAACTACAATGATCAGACCAAAACTGAAATATGCAGAAGTAATACGGTCCCCGCACAAGAAAAAGCATGTGTTGAAATTAGAAAGAATACAGAGAATTGCAACTAAAATGATGCCAGAATTGGAAGACCTGCCATATGAGGAAAGATATAAAAAAAATGCATCTAACAACACTAAAAGAAAGAAGAGAAAGAAGTGACTTAATCACAACATATAAATTGATGAACAACCTGGAGGAAACAGATAGAAAAGACCTAATATTGAGAAGAAAAGGAGAGGCTAGAAATTTGAGGGGACACAAGAAAAAATTGCAAAAAGGAATTTGCTTGAACGATACAAAAAGTGGTTTTCCCTAAAGAAGTATAGATACTTGGAATGAACTGAAGGAAGAGGATATAATGGCAAAACATGTATATCAACTGAAGGAAAAACTGGACAAATATAAATACGGAGACAGGACTTTTACATTGCAGATAAAAATATCGTGTTTGTATGCTATAACAATAAATGAATAAGCATATATACACACACGCAAGCACGCACACATGAAAGAATGCATGCACGAACATGCACACACACAAACACACACACACACACACAAACACAAACAAACAAACAAACAAACAAACAAACAAACAAACACACACACACACACACACACACACACACATACACACACATCACCACCACACCTTAATCTAACATTCACATACAGAAAATATTATGACGAGGGTGATGATGAGTAGGACGACCCCCAAGATGATTCCACAGATGAACTTCTTCTTGAGGGCCTTCTTCATGTTTTCCCTCGCCTGCCCCAGCTCTTTGACACCTTTCTCTGTCTTGCCCTTGGCTTCATAAATGTTGTTTTCTATCCTCGTCACTGTTTCCCCTTGGTCTCTTACCAGTTGTGCAATTTCCTGTAGAAATGATGATACCATTAATGGGTATTACCTTATCAGAACGATGTATATCTTTATGATCAAACAAAGGTCTAGTGAGTTCTACATCACTCAAGATCCATGATTCTATTGTACCGCTGAAGCAAATATATCCTCATTCTTGACGACTACACCAATTTTTCAGGGCTCCATGTTGTCACCTTCACTCATTAAGTAATAGCGTATCCATACACTCACACATTAAACAAAATGGAGTGAAGACTACCTGAAAGGAATTGAAATGAGAACAGTAGTAAAGGATGAAAAATCTGAATGTAAAACTGATCCCACAGGGATCAGTTTTAGAACCAATAATGTTTTTAATATATGTAAATGATATGACAGAAGGAGTTAGCAGTTACATAAGTCTGTTTGCAGATGATGCAAAATTACTAAAGAAGATAAGAAACCACAAGGATTGCGAGGAGCTACAGAACGACATAAACATGATATATGAATGGAGCAAGACATGGGAAATGGAATTTTCTTTAAAAAATGGCATGTATTGGAAATGGGAAAGAGTGCAATGAGATCCTCGTGGACGTATAAGTTAGGACAAAATATTATATCAGTAGAAAAAGAAGAGAAACATATAGATAGAATATCTATTGACACATGCAGGATGCTAATATATAGATGACTTTTCACTTCCTAGATATAGGCATGATGAGAAAAATTATAACTACAATGATTAGACCAAAATTGGAATATACAGAAGTAATATGGTGCCTGCACAAGAAAAAGCATGTGTTGAAATTGGAAAGAATACAGAGAATTGTAACTAAAGGCCTCTTCTATTTACACCTCCTGATATGCTCCGGAGTGTGATTTGGATCTGAATCTGTTTAGGATTTGCTGGGCGATAATAGAACACTCGGAGGCAGTGCAGATCAAAACAATAACAATGAGAGGCCAGTCACTGCCCAGCCGTCATGCTAAACACTTCTCCAAGGAAGTGTCGAGAGCTGCAGCGTTCATTTCCTGATGCATTTTGGCTGACAATGGCACCCCAAATTCTCAGCTACCTGCCTATTGTACAAGAAATTTTTTTTTATATAACTAGATGTGTTATTGAAAACACCATTAGATTCTTGAAAAATAGATTCAGGTCTCTGATGAACCTCAAGTTTAACCCTGATAATGTTACACCTATTATTGTAGCATACTGCCCCTTCCACAATATATCTGCAATTCCATGGTTATTTTGAGTAATCAGACATCATGGACACTCTTGATGAATCTATATATCAATCTACCGAGTTTGAGTTATACAAATGCAGCTACAAAAGAGGCTTTTGTTCCATACTTTCATAATTCCACCACACACACACATACACACACACAACCACACACACACACACACACACACACACACACACACACACACACACACACACACACACACACACACACACACATATATGGGAAGCTGTATTTTTTTATGTCTCTCTTGCATGTAGTCCTTTTCAGTTTCTTCTCATATCCTCTTGTTGTTCTGTCATCCCACAAACAGATCTTCTCTGTCAATATTTTCCAGATCTTTTGAGGCTCTATACACTGCTATAAAGTCTCCCCTTTCTCTTATTTTCTCGAGATTTGGTAGTTTCAGCCTAGAGTCTTTCTTCATAAGGTAAATCTCTCAGGCTTGGAGCCATTTTTGTAGCTGCTCTTCTGTAATCTTTCAAGCTTCTTTATATCTTTCTTTTTATGTGGTGACCAAATCACTGCCGCATATTCTAACTTTAGTTGAATCAATGATGTTATCAATTAGTTGATCATCTCTTCATCCAGATATTTGAAATCCATTCTTATATTTCTCACCAGCTGATATGTATTTCCTGTGATTTTATTAATTTGTTTCTCTGGTAACAAATTATTTGTAATCCATACTCCCAAATCTTTGGGAGATCTGATAGAAGTGTTTAAATGGGTCAAGGGCTTCAACAAAGGGGACATAAATAAGGTTCTCATAGTCGAGGAGCAAGTTAGAACACAAACAAATGGTTTCAAGCTAGATAAGTTCAGATTTAGGATAATGTAGATGCAAGGACAGTAGATATCTTTAAGAGAAGATTAGACACATTTATGGATGAAGAAAACAGATAGTAAGTGTTAGGTGCACAGGAGCTGCATTGAGTAGGTCAACTGGCCTCTTCCAGCCTCCTAATTTTCTTATGTTCTTATGTTCTAAACCCGGCCCACTTTCCAACTAATTTCTTCCATCATCATCATTGTTTTACAAATGAGGTTCCCAGTCTAAATTGAACAACCTTTGTCACCTGAAGACAGCTCACCAAGCTAAATGGTCAAATGCAATTTGTCTGTCAATTCCTTTGCTTTCAAGGTCTTTCCTTGACTTCGTCCCATTTCTACCACTGGCACTCTACTTTCCACTTCCAAATGTGTCTATATGCTAAACCCAGTCATTCCTCTCCTTTCTTTCCATAGGGCCAAACCAACACAATTGGTAAATTTTTATTGCTTCATTTATGTTCTCAATCCCAAGTCTACTCATAATTTATAATAATAACCCACAAACCCCCTTCTCAACCAAGTGACTATCCATATATGTAAACCCAATTTTTTACCACTCCTACCTTTACAGATTCTGAACCGCCATATTCAATGCACTTTTACCTTAAACTCTACTTCAATTCTCACTCTAGCCACTCCCAATGTTCTAACTTAATTCCTTGCACACCACACCATCTTTTTCCAAGTACTAGGCACTTTCTTCCACTACCATCTATCACCAGAATAAACCCCAGCCCTTTACCCACTCTTCATTTCTCCTTAAAACCTTTTCAGAACTCTTTAACAAGCTTATATCCCCACCTGAAAGAGCTGATGGAGTTCCAAGATGGATTTTTCAAGCTTGACAAATGCCTCATGTCGCTCTTGGAGGTCACTCAGCTGCTGCTGTGCCATTCGGGTTTGCCTGATCAAGTTCTGCGTGAAGATCTCTGTTGACTCCTCTATCAGGCTCTCCAGCTCCTCCTCATCATAGCCCGCCTGACCTATGTTTGTTTGGAGGGATGGCTCATGTACATTTTATTGACCTGTTTCATTATTCATATGCTCACTAATTACCATTCTATTTAGTTATTTTGTTGTTTGGCTATTTAGAAATTTACAGTAATCCTATATAATTAACAATTCATTATTCTTGGTATTGGCAATTCAGATGCTTACAGCTGCTGACTTTCATTCACCATTCTCTGTCATCATAATAGTAACGTACCTGTAATGAACCTGTAGTTATCATGGCCTCTAAGCATCCCACAATTGACTCAACTGAAGCAAATACTGTTGTTTAAGTTGTTTAAGAACACCCATTGTTCAAGCTAACCAATATACTAAAATCAGAGGATATAACAAAAATTTCAATTGCCACTTTCATGTATAGTAAAAAACAAGAAACACAGCCTCCTCCCAACCCATGGTTATGGTACCCGCCATAGCAACAATTTGGACATTCCTTATCACCGTCTCCTACTTAGGCGCTGTGATCTGGAACTCTATTCCATCCTAGATTAAAGATGCATCATCCTTGAGTTTATTTTGCCCTGCTGCCTCCGGCATCAAATCGAGGTAAGAACCTTCTACTGCTGTGTGAAGTCAGAATGGACCTATACGTTGACATATATAGACCTTTGAGCGTCTTTCATCTGTCCTTGGGAACTCATCAGATGCTTGGGCAACATCGGTCTTGCCTCCAACACGCATTTTGCATTATATCCCTCACCAGTATGAGGCTGCCTTTCAAAGTACTACAGCAAACACCTTTCTCCACCTCTCTGTTGCCCTTCAAGGTCAGAGTTTAAATCTCTGATATTCTGCTGGATGCTGCCATCTCCATCATAGCCACACCTACCTCAACACCTGTTTGTATGGAGTTGCCTGTTCTGGTTGAGTGGATATTTACTTCAGTGGTTTTGGTCAATATATTTGTTCTTGCACGAGTATTTGTTTGTCATATTTCCTTAGGTTTATGGTGGTGGTAGAATCACTCCAAGATTAGATTAAAGCAGTTGACGACATGGCCTTTACACAAACAACAATAGCCTTCTTTTTCAAAGAACTTCCTCCTCCTACTATTTCAAGCTCTGTTAGCCCATTGACTCCTACCTACCAGCACCAGCCTCCCCATTCATCCATGATGATGATGGACTAGTGGCCCATGATGTCCCTTACCCTTGGAGAGAACATAGCCACATCATCCTCCAACTTCGTTTTAAGTTGACTCAGCACAACAGTATATATACAGGTAATTACTGAAACCCCCTGATTTAATTTTCATATGCCTTTACTTATGTATATCTAATGTGGTATGTATATTTATGTATAATTAATGTAATATGGGAGGTGTTGTGGGGCATTATAAACGGGTCTGGAATGCATCCCTATTTATGCCATCAAAATATATCTTTGGTACATGATTGATCGGTTTATGATTGTGTTTTCACGAATGTAACCCAATCATGAATCAAGGGATTAGTGTACTTAATATCAAATCAACATCTGGCACTATTCGTTTCAGACTAATCAAACGTTTATATTTTTGGGTCTTGGTCTTCAAACTTCAATCTTCTATAGATAGTTTCATAGATAAAACATTCTTTCACTGTCCTCTTAAATTCCAGGTAGTTTTTCAAAGCTACATAGTATCGCAACTACCCATTAACTACTGATTGACTACAGACCAATCGGCCTCACATCCGTAGTTGGTAAGTTAATGGAAACTATAATACATGGTAAACTAGTGTGTTTCCTAGAAAAAAATATTTTGATGAATACACAACACGGCACACTCTTGCTTAACGAATCTGCTTGACTTTTATAAAGATGTATTCAACATTTATGACAAAACAAAAGTGGTATATATAATTTATCTTAACTTTCAAAAAGTGTTTGACAAAGCCCCCCATTAACGATTACTATAGAAATTAGTCACATGGCATAGCTGGGAAAATTCTTAAGTGGCTTGAAGACTGGCTTTCCAAGAGAAAACAATGCGTTGTCATAAACGATAAATCATTTAACTGGAGAGACGTTATAAGTGGTGTGCCACAGGACTCAGTACTTGGTCCCATTCTTTTTCTAATTTATGTCAATGATATCGCCTGTAAGATATTATAATTTGCCGATGATACAAAAATCACGGGTAGAGTAATTAAAACTGCCAAAAATATACAATTAGAATCCAACCTCGACATCTTAGCCAGTTGATCAGAAAAGTGGCAGATGAAATTTTATGTTGATAAATGTAAAGTTTTGCATATCAGAAAGAATAATCAATTCACAAAATATACAATGAATTGCTCTGAACTACCCAAGGTTAGCCATGAAAAAAACTTATGGTTAACTATTAATAATGACCTTACAATTAGTAGACATTGTTCAGACGTTCTTAAAATAGCTAACAAACTGGTCAACTTCATCGGAAGAACTTTTGAATACAAATCTGAAAAAGTTATCCTTACACTATCTAATGCACTCATACGCCCTCATCTAGAATATTGCTTTCAGTTCTGGTCACCATACTATAAAAAAGATATTGATAAACTGGACAGAATACAAAGAAAAGTTACTAAACCTACATTGTGAAATAAGCCTTACGAAGAACAACTAAAGGAGCTGAACTTATTCAGTTTACCCAAACGTAGGTTATGAGGGGACCTAATTGTGGTATTTAAAATTTTCCATGGCTTTGACAAAATTAATAAATTACTACATAACTACCTCAGTACTCCTAACAATACCTTCAAGATCATTGGTAAGCGTTTTCAGATCAAACGAAGCGAAGCACTTTTTCTTTAATAGAATTGTGAATATTTGGAATTCTCTACCAGCACAAATAGTTAACAGTAAACACAATTGAATCGTTTAAGAAAAAACGTGATAAGCATTTAGCATCAGTTCACCATATTCCTGCGTCAAATTTTTTGCTTTTTTTTAGTGGTAGCAATAGCCGTTCATTATGCCTATTATCTCACTTTCCAATACAAATTCCATGATAGATTGTCCATACTACATGGTATCACTTCGTCTTCTGACCAGCTTCGGCTGAAGGGAAGGGTGGGTGGAAAGGAGCCTTCCACTATGCTGTCCTTTTGTCTCTATCAAGTAGATATTATAGTAGTAGAGTATAGCCAAGCGGACAGCTTCATATGATCCAGTAGGACTGTTTTTCTTTTGTACATTTGCTTCTTTTCCGGCCAACTTCAGCTGGTGGGTTGAAGGGTGGGAAGAATTCTTCTATTGTTCTATCCTTTCTCTAATAATAATAATAGTTTGTGTAGTTTAGTGGAATCAAACAGCCAAGTAGGAATATATAGGTTTGTTACTGTTTGTATTCCTTTATAATCCTTTGTATACCATAACTAAATAAATACAACTAGGTAAATATACATACACACCTGTGATGATGAGTTCCTTCCTGACATATTGTGAATGTCTATTGTGTGCCTCCACCTGCATTGATGAGAGTTCTTGCAGCACCTGGGTGAGCAGTACACCTAAGGAGAGGTGGTGAGTCCGTGCCACATGTTCCACCCTACCTGTAGACTTTTCCACCTCCTGTTTCACCTATGGGAAAGATATGAGTTAGTGTAACTGTCCTGTAAATCATTAAGCATAATCTTAACTACCTTTCAGTTTACCTGTGAAAGGAAGGATGTAAGGTAGCGTGATCTGTCTGCAAATTCTTCAGAACAATCTTGCAAACTTTATATTTCACCTGCAGAGAGGAAGAGATAATGTAGTGTGGTATACCTGCATTGGGAAAAAGTGAGCTGATTTGGTCAACCTGTGACCTTACTTGTTATGATGTATGAGTAAAGTAATAAACACTGAACTCCTGATCTTTCTTGTCCTCTGCTTTATTCTTCACTATCCTCCCTTTAAGTGAACCTTTCTACACTTCTCTTTTCTCTTAATCCTATTCACCCCACTATCTAACCCATCTCCAAATTCACATTCACATACACACTCTCCCTCTCCACCCTACCACATACTCACCCCTTCAAGCTCTGAACGGAGTTTTTTGGCATCTCCCTTGATACTGGATACTATGTCCTCCACCTCCTGCCGGCTATCATGGTCATGGATCATCCTCCGGAGGTCATGCACTTGTGCCATCATACCCTGAGACAAGGAAAAACAAAAAAATTGATAGATGGCAAGATAAATAGAGATATATGAACAGATAGATGAATAGACAGCTAGATCAGGACAAATAGATCAATAGACAAAAAGAGATAAATGAATAGAATATATAAACACATGTATATACAGACAGATGATAAACAAAAATAACAGTATTTCTACCTTGAGTTTATCATAGAGTGGCCCAATTTTGTCCAGAAGAGTAAGCAGCTCCCTCTGGTCATCGCTGCCTTCCATGCTGACCACCACTGAATCTGAGACAATTGTCACCTTGCCCACCTCCTGTAGCTCCTTTAGTCTGTCTCGGGTCATGTTGAATTCCTTTGGTTTCTGGAGTAATAATGAGATGTGATTAGAGCCATGTATGTGCCTGGGTACAAGCTTGCATGTGTGTGTGTGTGTGTGTGTGTGTGTGTGTGTGTGTGTGTGTGTGTGTGTGTGTGTGTGTGTGTGTGTGTGTGTATTTACCTAGTTGTAGTATACAGGGCCTGAGCTACACTCGTGTGGTCCTGTCTCCGTATCTATATTTGTCTAGTTTTTGCCATTCCAAGTATCTATACTTCTTTGGAGAAAACTGTACTTTTTTGTATCTTTCAAGCAAATTCCTTTATGCAGTATTTTCTTGTGTCCCCTCAAATTTTTAGCCTCTCCTTTTCTTCTCAATATTAG
This sequence comes from Metacarcinus magister, assembly GCA_029783475.1. Taxonomy (NCBI): domain Eukaryota; kingdom Metazoa; phylum Arthropoda; class Malacostraca; order Decapoda; family Cancridae; genus Metacarcinus; species Metacarcinus magister. The sequence continues at coordinate 3,358,025 of JAPQNM010000009.1, read as the reverse complement.
GTCTTTTCTATCTGTTTCCTCAAGGTTGTTCATCAATATATATATTGTGATTAAGTCACTTCTTTCCTCTTCTTTCTTTCAGTGTTGTTAAATGCATTTCTTTTAATCTTTCTTCATATGGCAGGTCTTCCAATTCTGGCACCATCTTAGTTACAATTCTCTGTATTCTTTTTACTTTCAACACATGTTTTTTTCTTGTGCGGGGACCATATTACTTCTGCATATTCCAGTTTTGGTCTGATTATTGTAGTTATAATTTTTCTCATCATATCTTTATCTAGGAAATGAAAAGCCATCCGTATATTCCTTAGCATCATGAAAGTGTCACCAAATATTCTATTTATATGTTTCTCTGGTGATAAGTTGTCCTGTATTACCACTCCCAAATCTTTCTCTTCTTTTGCTATTGATATAATATTTTCCCCTAACTTATACGTCCATGAGGGTCTCATTGCACTTTTTCCCATTTCCAATACATGGCATTTTTTTGCATTAAATTCCATTTCTCATGTCTTGCTCCATTCATATATCTTGTTTATATCATTCTGTAGCTCCTCACAATCCTTGTGGTTTCCTATCTTTCTTAGTAATTTTGCATCATCTGCAAATAGACTTATGTAACTGCTTACTCCTTCTGTCATGTCATTTACATATATTAAAAACATTATTGGCGCCAAAACTGATCCCTGTGGTACTCCACTTTTCACTTCTCTCCATTCAGATTTTTCATCCTTTACTACTGTTCTCATTTCCCTTCCTTTCAGGTAGTCTTCCATCCAGTTCTTTAATGTTCCTTTCAATCTTCCAATGTGTTCCAACTTCCATAGTAATCTCCTGTGCGGAAACTCATCAAATGCCTTTTTTAAGTCTAAATATATGCAATCTGCCCATCCATCTCTTTCTTGTATTATATCTATTACTCTTGAATAAAAACTTAATAAGCTGGTGACACATGATCTTCCTGTTCTGAATCCAAATTGTCTATCTGATATTATTCCTTCTGTTTCTAAGTAATCAGTCCATTGTTTCTTGATGACCTCACATATCTTGCATACTATGCTGGTCAATGACACTGGTCTATAATGAAGTGGTTCTTCTTTGTTTCCATTCTTGTAAATGGCATTATATCAGCTCTTTTCCATTCTTTGGGGACTTTTCCTGTTTGAATAGAACACTCAATTATATCATGAATTGGTTCAGCCATTTCTTGTCTACACTCCTTCAATATGTATCCTGATACTCCATCTGGTCCTATTGCTTTTCTTTCATCCAATTCCTTCATCATTTCTTCTATCTCTTTTTTACTTATCTTGATTTCCCACATCTCGTTTTTCCTCACTTGTCCTTGTGGCTTTTTAAAGTCAGATTCAGTTGTAAATACTTTCTGAAAATACTTATTTAGCACTTCACTCATTTCTTTTGGGTCCTCATATACTTCATTATTTTCCTTCAATCTGGTTATAATTTCTTTGTTTTTTTAATTTTTCCATTAATAAATCTATAAAACAGCTTTGGTTCTTCCTTGCATTTGTCAACTATATCTTTTTCATATATCTTCTCTTCTTCTTTTCTTACCTTTACATATTCATTCCGCTCTAGTTTATATTCTTCTTTCCTTTCTTGGACTGGTTTTCTTTTCATTCTCCTCCATGCTTCATCTCTTCTCCTTTTAGCTCTTTCACATTTTCAGTTAAACCAATCTTTTTTACCTTTTTTCTTTTACTTTATAAAATGGAACATATTCCTTTACTTTGTGTGTGTGTGTGTGTGTGTGTGTGTATGGGTGTGTGTGTGTGTGTGTGTGTGTGTGTGTGTGTGTGTGTGTGTGTGTGTGTGTGTGTGTGTGTGTGTGTGTGTGTGTGTGTGTGTGTGTTTGTGTATGTTTGTGCATGCGTGCTTGCTTGCTTGCGTGTGTATATATGCTTATTCATTTATTGTTATAGCATACAAACACGATATTTTGATCTGCAATGTAAAAGTCAAGAAATGTAAGTCTACTTACCATCATGATTCCTTGTAAGACTTGACGGATGTGCAGATAAAACAAGGCTAACATTAATACATACACCATGAAATTTGTGAAATATAACACAGAAGGCAACAGAAGGGACTAACACAATCAACCCTTTCCTCACAAGGCAAATACCATATAATAATAGTAACTACTTAATTCTAAAGCAAACCATCACAAACACTAAGGTGACTGGAACTTTTGTGTTTTCAGAATGAAGATCTCTCACCCAAAACCTAAAGTGAGCAATAAGACTGAAAAAGCAGAGTAAACTAAGAGAAATATACAACAGATGGTATAAAAATGTATAAGAGGCAGCTTGATGTGACATACAAGAAAAGAAAATATGGATAATAGGGTGAGTCCTGCCTGGCTGCCTTCACAAAGTTCTCTACCCTAGGTAAATGAAGCCAACACACAAGAAATTAACGTATCTAATATATGACATGAATGTTTCTCATTTTCTTCTAAAGCATTGTCATCCATTATCAGGCCAACAACGGGCAGGGCTCATAAGAAAATCTTAGGTCTATGATATCTGAAGAAGCAATATGGAAGTTTGCATTGTAGTTTGCCAGCCCTTCACCCAGCATACTTCAAGGATGAGGAATATATGCATTTATACACTAGACGGTGGCCTAGTGGCTAGCGGTCAGGCATACCAGCTAAGGGTCCCGAGTTCAAGCCCCGGCACATGCTGGCTTCTTTTCTTTGCTAATACTGCCGAGTGGCCTAAGATCACCAACATGTTGCCATAACACTATCCTCAATGGGACTGCAAAGCTATATGTTCGAGGAGCTTCCACTGGCAGCATGAGCCTCTCTATATGAAATGAGGCGTCACTTAAAAAATCTAACCCGTGCTACTAATGGGCGGAGGCTGACCATCTAAGGCCTCCATTAAGCCTACCGGCGCCATCGGTAAGGGATAGTGTATATATATATATATATATATATATATATATGTATATATATATATATATATATATATATATATATATATATATATATATATGTATATATATATATATATATATATATATATATATATATATATATATATATATATATATATATGTATATATATATTATTTTTTATATCGCGTATATTGTCGCCATTTCGCGGCATTCCGCAGCATTGTTTATGAGTTTAAATCTCGTGCGTCACAATAGAATAGCCGTATGTACTGATTCAGCCAATCAGAGCGTCGGTATTGTTTTCTCGGCCGCTGATTGGCTGTTGTGTTCTAGGGGCTGATTTCACAGTCACTTCCTATAGTTGTGATCATTACCAATGAACAGTGATCTCCACACCATCAACAAATCCGATTTCACAGTCATCTTTCACGGTGTTGTTTGTTTGTATCAATACCTGAAATTAGAACCTTTGGTAACGCAGGCTTGGGAGCTGGGGGACCTCCCCAACGGAGCTTAACAAAGCAATTTTTTAGCAAAAAAATTAAATTCTTATCACCATAGTTATATTTTTTCCTGAAATATATGTGAAAAATTATTTAACAATACAGCAACATGTTGTAGGGGTATGATGATCCCCTAATCATTTAAATTTTAATATTACGGTTATTTCTTGATTTGCTTACCTAGTTCAACTATCTAAATACTCAGAAAGATAAAAATCTACACAATGAAATAGGTAAGGATGGCTGGAGGATGCTATTTACCAAAATACTGAGACAAATAGTAGTTGGGTTGATTTACTAATGTGGCAGTTATATCAGCATCAGGAAACCAGTGCAGGCTGTGAACAACCTTCAAGGTAAAAGTTATCCATTGCTCTTGCTCCCTCTCAATATCTTTTATGTGTTTAAATGTGTTTTTATTCTTTTAAAAGTGTGTTTAAAGACCTTAAAATGCTTTTAAAAGTACCATAAAAGTTATAAAAACATGCCTAGGGTGTATTTAAATAGGGTATTTCTATTTCACGGATTTTCACTTATCACGGGAGGGTCTGGAACGTATCCCCCGCGATGGAGGGGGAATTAGTGTATAAGTAAAATAAAAATCCTGGTTGTCGCCAAACCCTGTAAAGAAGACAGTAGGAGAAAAGAAGCAAGAGGTGGAGGTCCATTTAATATTAGAGGTGTCTTGACATTCCTCTTTTGAAAGAGTTTAAGTCATAGGCAGGTGGAAAAACAAACAAAGGAAGAGAGTTCCAGAGTTTACCAGTGTAAGGGATGAAAGAGTGAAGATACTGGTTAACTCTTGCATTAGGAGGATGGACAGAATAGGGATGAGAAGAAGTAGAAAGTCTTGTGCAGAGAGGCCACGGGAGGGGTGGAAACATGCAGTTAGCAAGTTAAGAAGAGCAGTCAGCATGAAAATAGTGGTAGAAAATAGATAAAGATGCAACATTGCATCGGTGACTTAAAGAATCAAGACAGCCAGTTAGAGGAGGAGAGTTGATGAGACTCCACCCTGTTTAATAAGGCTGTGTGAGTTGAACCCCCCCAGACATGAGAACCATATTTCATACATGGGCGGATAAGGCCCCTGTACAGAGCAAGCAGCTGGAAGGGAGGGAAAAATGGACTCAGATGCCATAGGACACCTAACTTCTTGGAAGCTGATTTAGCAAGAGTAGAGATATGAAATTGCCAGTTTAGATTTTTAGTAAAGGATAGACCGAGTGTGTTTAATGTGGGGGAGAGGGGAAGTTGAGTGTCATTGAAGAAGTGGGGATAGTTATCTGTAAGGTTATGTCAAGTAGATAGTTGTAGAAATTGAGTTTTTGAAGCATTGAACAGAACCAGGTTTGCTCTGCCCCAATCAGAAACTAGTGAAAGATCAGAAGTTAGGCTTCTATAGCATCTAACCTTGAATGACTTAATTCTTGTTGGGTTGGGCGTCTGTTGTATGATGTTAAAAAATGCAAGGTGGTGTCATCGGCATAGGAGTCAGATTTAGGAGATCATTGATGAATAAGAGAAAGTGACTGGATGATAGGACAGAACCCTGAGGAACACCACTGTTGATAGTTTTAGGGGGAAGAACAGTGACGGTCCACTACAGCAGCAATAGAACGGTCAGAGAGGAAACTGGAGATGAAGGTACAGAGAGGAGGATAGAATCCATAGGAGGGTAATTTAGAAATTAAAGATTTATGCCAGACTCTATCGAAGGCTTTCGATATGTCAAGGCTGACAGCAAAGTTTTCACCGAAGTCCCTAAAAGAGGATGACCAAGATTCAGTTAGGAAAGCAAGAAGATCACCAGTAGATCGGCCTTTACGGAAACCATACTGGCAATCAGAGAGAAGGTTGTGAGCTGATAGATGCCTCATTATCTTCTTGTTAAGGACAGACTCAGTCTTTAGAATGGCAGGAAATCAAAGCTATAGGGCGGTAGTTTGAAGGATATGAGCGGTCATGCTTTTTAGGGACAGGTTGAATGTGAGCAAACTTCCAGCAAAAAGGATAGGTAGAAGTAGATAGACAGAGACAAAAGAGTTTGACCAGGCAGTGAGCAAGTTCGGAAGCACAGTTTTTGAGAACAGGAGGGACTCCATCTGGACCGTAAGCCTTCTGAGAATCAAGGCCAGAGAAGGCATGGAAAACTGAAGAATTTTAATTTTAGGGATGAAGTAGTCAGAGGGTGGAGGAGTAGAAGGAATATGCCCAGTATCATCCAAAGTAGAGTTGGTAGCAAAGGTTTGAGCGAAGAGTTCAGCTTAAGAGAAAGAAGAGACTCTGTCTATCTTTACTATCCCGCCTTAGGTTTCATATCTTATTACTTAACTTGTCTAGTTTTGTGATAGAAACAAAGGTAAAATCAATTAATTGACTAGCTAAGTCCTCAGAAAAACAAGGGGCACCAGAAATGTTTTGCTTGGTTGAAAATTTTAATTATTAATTTTTTTCACTGTCAGTGAATAATCTTCATTTAAGGTAAAATTATTGATTAGGAAACTAATTTATGTAAATCTTTATAGAAAAAAAACAATGAGAGTTCATGTATGTATTAGATTTGAAGGTAATCTGCTCAATTGTTTGACTTAAATCAATATATGCTAAGGTTTATATTTTGTATTGAATTAATTGTATTTACAAATCTCCTGTTAATTGAATTCACATAATGCTGATCATGCAATAACTTTGGTAAAAGAAACAAGTGAGTTTTAGAGGAACTTGATCAAAAAGTCTATATGGTACCTTAATGAAGACTTTTTAGGGTTGACATGATTAGTTAAATGTTGGAAATTATTTTGTAATTACTGTGACTTTCCACCAGATCATATATTCATAATGGTACCTAATTGGGGCAGTTGAGGTCACAGGTTTTTGAACATAGGAACAACTCAGAAATGCAGGAAAGAGTTTTTGCTATCACTGGAATTCACTACTTAATTGGTTGAGTTATTAGTTTAAAAGGTTTTAAATATTGTTTGCAAAACTTCATTGGGGTAGCTTATATGAACTGCATGACTGAACAGGGTGTGATTATGTTCTAGCTTTCCATATTTGCACACTGATTTTTGTTAAAGGGCACATTTCAGTCATTAACCCCACTAGGACTGACTTGACTGGCTTGCCTGCAGATCTTGGCAGCTTCCTGACAAGAGCTTTGCTTTTGGACTATAGCTGCAAAGATTTGGGAACAGCCAATAAGATAAGGTAACAATTATAAATTTTTCAAGTTTTTCATCTTTTTACGACAATGATCACCTACACAACTACATTTAGCTGCCCACATCCAAGGCCATCTAAGTGATACTTCCTCACACAATACTAGAATGTCTAGGAGACACACAAATCAGTAGATAAACAGACTGATAAAGAGATAAAGGTCAGAGGGGAGATTAGCAGGACACACAAAAAAATAATAAAATAAATAAATAAATAAATAAAATAAAATAAAAATAAATAATCAAATAAATAAAATTTTAAAAATACAGATAATAGCAACCAAGATGGTGCAAGATTTGGAAGACCTATGAAGAATGATTAAAAGAAATGCAACTGACAACACAATGAAGAGAAAGAGGAGACTTTATTACAATATATAAATTGATGAACAACCTTGAGGAGACAGATAGCAAACATCTAATAATGAAAAGAAAAAGAAGCTAAATATTTGAGGGGACAAGAAAATTTTGCAAAAAGGAATTTGCTTGAACTACACAAAAAAGTACAGCTTTCTTTAGAGAAGTATAGATGGACTGGACTGAAAGAAGAGGAGATGATGGCAAAGAATGTATAATAACTGATGCAAACACTGGAAATATAGATACGGAGACGGGACCACAAGAATGTAGTTTAGGCCCTGTATATTACAACTAAGTTTCAGGTTTCTATGGCTGAGAATAAAACACACACACACAAAAAAAAAAGCCATGTATTGGAAATGGGAAAAAGTGCAATGAGACCCTCATGGACGTATAAGCTAGGGGAAAATATGGTAAAGATTCGTTTCTTGAACCACTCACTATTTTGGACAAAACTATTTATTTCTGATAGATTTTGATGTGTTTTGAATTAATCTGATGTTTGTTTGTCATGCCATGCAGCCAATTTTTTTTCTTTTTTCTCCTCCCTCAATAAATGGAAAGTAAAATTTGCCACAAAAAAAAGTCAGATTAATTAAAACCCATCAAAATCAAAAAGAAAAAAATAGCTTTGTTACCATAACCTTCCCAGAGCTGCAGTTAAGTAAACCTAACCAAACCTAACTCAATCTAACCAAACCCAACCAAACCAAACCTAGCCTAACCTAACCTAACCTAACCAAATCAAATCAAATCAAATCAAATCAAATCAAATCAAATCAAATCAAATCAAATCAAATCAAATCAAACCTAACCTAACCGAAGTTGTTACAAGCAGATTAGAGCTTAAAAAATTGAGCCAAACTTATCTTATGCAGAATTTGGGTTGGGGTAGAGTTCACCAGCACTCTTAAGGAAGTGATGAACTCTTTCATCCTTAGGGTGAGCTCTGCTAAATAAGTATCTAGCTAGCAAATCTAGGATTTGATGGCTTGAAATTACATGCTTTACCGCAGGAAGCATACTTAAGTGTCTTTGGAAGCACGCATTGGCTTTTGAAGCACTCTAAAAAGCTCTCTTCATCCCTGTGATGTTTTTGTTATCAAATCAAGAAAAGTTACACTGCACTGTTCACATGCCATATTTGAACTGAGCAGAGCACTTAGAAAATCGTGGGCGATATGAAATAATGAGATGTGATTGGCTCAAGAAGTCATGACTAAAAACAATTGATTTTATTGGCTCTCATGACACGTGACTCCACTTGTTCCAGCTAAGTGTCAGGCTGATCACGCAGTCACCATACCAATGGCCTTGCCAATAGCCTCTTATTCCTGCTACAATTTATATATTTTTCTAATATTTTTACGAAATATCAAATACTCGTATTTCTTCTGTAATTCTGCGGCATGACTGTTTGAGAAACAGAGAAACATATAGATAGGTGACACTTTCAGGATGCTAAGGAACATACGGATGGCTTTTCATTTCCTAGATAAAGATATGATGAGAAAAATTATAACTACAATAATCAGATCAAAACTGGCATATGCAGAAGTGACGTGGTCCCCACACAAGAAAAAGCATGTGCATACAGAAAGAATACAGAGAATTGCAACTAAGATGGTGCCGGAATTGGAAGACCTAACATGAGGAAAAATCACAAGAAATGTATTTAATAACACTTAAAAAAAGAAGCTAAAGAGGTGATTTAATTACATTATAAATATTGATGAACAACCTTGAGGAAACAGATAGAAAAGACCTAATATTGAGAAGAAAAGGAGACTAGAAATTTTAGGGGACACAAGAAAAATTGCAAAAAGGAATTTGCTTTTACGATACAAAAAAGTACAGGGTTAATATTCGGTTTGTTAACCACTCGATGTCTGGTTACCTTTGTAATGCAAATTTAACACCAGATACTTGTTCAGATCACCTCAAATAGTTATGTCGCTGAATTACAGAAAAAATACCAATTTTTTCTTCTAGGTTACGTTAGGTTTAGTTAGGGTTGGTTAAGGAAACGAATATCTACCGAGTACAGTTTTCCCCAATGAAGTATAGATACTTGGAATGGACTGAAGGAAGAGGTGATAATGGCAAAGAATGTACATCAACTGAAGGAAAAACTAGACAAATATAGATACGGAGACAGGGCCACACGAGTGTAGCTCAGGTCCTGTATAATACAACTAGGTAAATACACACACACAGAAGGAAAACAGACTCAAAGAAGGATAATGTCAAAACGTTTCCTCCTTCCCCAACACGCCTATTGCCTCTGTATTACTACAGTTACTGCAATTAATCCTATAAATGGTAAAATAAGTGGTTGAAGTGCACAGACAATGAAAAAATGCAGTACTTACAGAGGAATAACAGCAAGAATATGATGTATTGTTTACGGCTGCGGCGATTCAGTCGATCATATGAGCCCAGAATGTGATGTTCCGTTGGTGTCGCCGACTCGCCGTGACTGTTTACGTTTTGGTACAGTGATGCCAAGTCACGAAATTAATCAAATCTTTGGAAATATAACACAGTAGCTTATCCTAAGCAGTAACGCGCTTGGTGAAATGTTTGTAATGTTTCAAACAGTATCACTACTATTGTATTGATCCGTAGATGTAAAGAAAATGGTATGTTTGGCACCATCGGTATTTTATAAACGAATCCTTTGATCACTTCCTTCTGATAGGAAATATTTATTTATTTCATTATCACCTTTATCAAACCATGGTGCTCGAGGCATTTTCAGTATAATTACTATTACTCATGCATGCGATAATTACATATAATTGCATGTTTTCCCCCTGATTTTTCGATAGATCATATAATACTGTTACGTAAAATATTATCCTTCTATAGGAAAGTATTTGAAACCATAGATAAGGGGGACGAGCATGATATAGTTTATTTGGACTTCAGTAAAGCCTTTGACAGAGTACCCCATAGGAGACTGTTAAGTAAAGTCAAGGCTCATGGCATAGGTGGGAAGTTACTAGAGTGGATTAGGGGATGGCTTACTAGTAGGGAACAGAGGGTACAGATTAATGGGAAGAAATCAGAATGGGGTAATGTCACTAGTGGGGTACCACAAGGATCAGTACTAGGACCATTGTTATTCATAATCTATATAAATGACTTAGAGACAGGAATAAACAATGATATCAGTAAATTTGCCGATGACACAAAGATAGGAAGACCGGTAAAGAATTTAGATGATGCTAGGATGCTGCAGGATGACTTAAATAGGCTGTACGAGTGGTCAGAGAAATGGCAGATGCAGTTTAATGTTAACAAGTGTAGCATTATGAGTGTAGGTAAAGGTAATAGGTCTGTAGACTACACATTAAATGACAATACCTTAGGAAAGTCATATAGTGTGAGGGACTTAGGAGTTCAAATAAGCAGTGACTTGCGCCCCAGGGAACAGTGTATTATAGCTAGAAATAGAGCCAACAAGATAATGGGATTATTAGTAGGTGTGTGACAAATAGGAGTTCTGAGGTCATTCTGAGGTTGTATTTAGCGCTAGTAAGACCCCACTTAGATTATGCAGCTCAGTTTTGGTCCCCTTATTATAGAAAAGATATAGGCTCCTTGGAGGCAGTCCAGAGAAGAATGACCAAGATGATTCAGGGGCTGAGAAATTTACCCTACAAAGATAGGTTAAAACGTCTTAATCTCCACTCCCTAGAGAGAAGGAGGGCAAGAGGGGATTTGATTGAGGTTTTCAAATGGGTAAAAGGAATTAATAAGGGTAACATTGATCAGGTTTTAGAATTTAGTAGTCAGGATAGGACACGTGGAAATGGGTACAAGCTAGAAAAACTTAGATTCAGGACAGACATAGGTAGATATTGGTTCACTAACAGAGTGGTGAACGATTGGAATAGGCTGGGTAGACACGTAGTAAGTGCCGAGTCAATAGATAGCTTTAAAAGACGGTTGGATCAGAGTATGGATAGGGATGACAGGTGGGATGGCTAAATATTGGATTATTCCAAGGGTGGGGGGCAAGGAGCTGCCTCGTGTAGGTCATTAACTGGCCTCTTGCAGTCTCATCATTTCTTATGTTCTTATGTAAAGAAGGGGGTTACCTTGCCTTACCACACTACCAATACACCACTTATCTCACTACACCACGGCAACTCGGCTGCTGCTTCCGTGAGCTGGGTGGGTGATGTGAGCAGCAGAGGCTCCCTCCCCGCTCCGTGGATTCGTGCGTGTATCGGCGAGACTAGCTGCTAGGCGACACGGTCACCTTCTGGGCATCCGGGGCAGGGTGAGGAAAACCACAGTACTCCAAATCCTCTCTTGTTTAATGGACCTTATCCTTCTATATACAGTCACCACCCACGTATTCCCCTTGACAAGACATGCTCCTCACTGGCAGGTGACGCTACCCAAAAGTCTGCGCCCCCTCCAAAAACCCGTGAAACATCCGCGGCAAAATCCCCCATCGTAATATTATTCCCTCTTATCAAATCAGTCGCCCCGACTGTCAACACACTCTACAAAATAACAAACAAACATTACACAATAAAAGAAAACAATATACAATCTTCCTCCTCAGGTACAAAAGTCTTCTCCACCACGTCGTCCCACGACGGTCACGTCGTCAGCCAGCAGTGTCGTCTCTGCTCCTTCCGTCTTTCCGTCTCCTGGGCCTTGCGAAATCACTGGTTTCGCCCAAGAGTGGGAGGGGGAGAGGGCGAGATGTATCTGTTGGCCATTACTCCTCCCTCCGCGGAGGCGACCTTAGGAAAGCAAGGGTGCCACTCTCAATCAGGCCACCCTTCCCAACTTCCCTCCTCAGTTTACATGCCTTCTTCCACGCGGCAGGACAAGCAGGCCCAGCTCCATCACCGGCCCCCTTGAGTTGCTCACTGTGCCCACCGTGGTGCCACAGGAAGACCCTCTGGAACAGCCATGTCCTCTCTGCTCCGGCGGCAAATCATAACCACATTACCACCACCAGAACACCTCACCACACCACTACCACTACCATTACCACCAGTGGTGGTAGTGATAGTGGTAGTGGTGTGGTGGTCCACCACTACAACATTACCACCACCACAACATTACCACCTCCACCACAACAATAACAGTAGCACCACTACTACCACAACAACAACATTACCACCATCACCACATTACCACAACCACACACCACAACATTACCACCACCACAACGATATTACCACCACCATCACCACATTAACATCACTCACTGCTGGCCTGTTCCACGGCCAACCGCAGTGCATCCACTTCCTCCCGGCAGCACTGCACCTGCACCTTCTTGATGCAGAAATCCCCATGAAAAACTATACCCTTTTCAGAAGTGACCGACTGGAAGAAGCCATTGGGGAGTAGCAGCATACATCAGAGAAGACCTAGCTGAAGGTGCAAAGGGACTATAGTCCTTCTCAAACGGCACCACAGAGTTGCTCGCTGTATGTGACTAAAATAAATCTAACCCTGACCACCATATACAAACCACTCAACACCAGTCAAGATCTCTTCAAAGAAATTCTAAGAATTTATCCTTTTACTCATGGCGCCAGTAGGGTTAATGGAGGCCTTAAATGGTCGGCCTCCGCCCGTTAGTAGCGCGGGTTAGATTTTTTAAGTGAAGTCTCGTTTCATATGAAGAGGATCATGCTGCCAGCAGAAGCTCCTCACGCATATAGCTTTGCAGTCCCGTCGAGGATAGGGTTATGGCAGCATGTGGTTGATCTTAGGCCACTCGGCGGTATTACCATATAGAATGCTACAAGATCTTCTGAATAACCCCCCAAACCAAACCACAGAAGTGATGATCACAGGTGACCTCAACTTCTCAACCATATCACGGCCAGTAATGAATATCAGCGGCGGCTCACTGGATCATAAACACCAAGCAGAAGACTTCATCTTAATAAAACACAACATCCTGACCCAATTCATAACAGAGCCCACCAGAGGAAATAATATTCTAGATTTAATGCCAAGCAATAGCTTCAACCTCATACACTCATATGAGAGCTAGAGAGCACAGTTATGTCGGACCACAAACTAATCCTAGCAAAGGCCAACATAAATGCGAACTCCACCACTAATGTGTTCCTACTGCCTCACTCACTACTGGCACCAGATATTTTATTCTTTCAGTCCAGATATAGACCGAGATAAAATCAAAGAGGAACTGTGACGTCACGACTGGCACAGTGCACTTAGGGATAAAGAGGCTGAAAAAATTTTCAGAATTTTCCTGAACACTTGTCAGGAAATATGCTCAGAAAATATAGCCTAGAAAATCCCAGACAAGACTTGAGGAAACAGCAAATCCCTCGGGATAGAAGATTCCCGACGAGAAAAAGGAGAAACATGAACAAAAAGCTAAATAGAGCTAGTTATAGTTATAGAAAATATAAAGGCAAATATCCAGGATATCAAAACAAAACTCCTTCCCTCTCACGATCTTGAGAAGACAAGAGAGGAGCAAAAGGCCGTGTCACACATCAAAGCCAACTCAGTTCTTTTTCAGCCATGCTAAAAAGCTAAAAAATATCTCCATAATTGGCCCACTCGAAAAACCCAACGGAGAACTTGAAAGTGACCCAAAAAGCATGGCGCAGTTACTGGTGAAGCAATACCAGGATACATTCAGTCAACCAGTAAAGGCAAGATAGTTGGAGACCAGATAGATTTCTTCTCCGAACCCCCACCAACAGCCCTACCAAAACAAATCCCATCAATAGAAATCTCAAGAAAAGACATCATAACAGCCATCGACTGCATATCACCGAATTCAGCAGTTGGACCTGATGGATTCCACACACTTCCCTTGAAGAATTTTAAAGATCAATTAGCAGCACTTTTACAAATATTATGGTACTGGCTTGATACCAGCAGCACTCAAGGTGGAAATAATAACTCCTATCCATAAAGGAGGCAACAAAGGCTTACCCAAGCAGTACAGACCAGTGGTGTTGACCTCCCACCTCATCAAGATCTTTAAACGAATCCTACACGCCAGAATCACTGAACACCTGGAAGACACCGCCTTCAACGAGGGACAGCATGGATTTAGGCGTGGCCGGTACGGGCTCTCCCAACTATTTCTGCACTACGAGTCTATTCTTGAAGACATTCGGGATAGGAACAACGCGGACGTGATCTACCTAGACTCTGCAAAATCATTTGATAAGATTGATCATGGTATCCTCTTCCACATATTAAAAGCAAACTAGGTATCGGAGGTTCCTGAAAGACAAAACCCAAAGAGGGACAGTACAAGGGGTTCTATCAGACCCAAGTAAGGTGATCAGTGGTGTCCCTCAAGGTACCGTACTGGGTTACTCTGTTCTTCCTCATAATGGTTGGTGACATTGACAGTGGCCTTATACACTCTTCAGCCACATCATTTACCGACGATAAGAGGATAAAAAGGAAGATAGAGTCATAAGCTGGGCCAAAGAAAATACCATGACTCAATGGAGAAAATTTTGAATTCCTAAGGTACGGAGGCAAAAAAGGAATAAGAAGTTCAACTAACTACGAGTACGGACAACAAGTGGTAGTACCAGGAAAAGAACAAACCAAGGACCTCGGAGTATACACGAGCAACGCTGCCACCTTCTCCTACCACTACCCCAAGACCACCCAAGCACCACGACAACTCACAGGATGGATCCTCAGAACATTCAACACAAGAGACAGGGTGTGCATGCTGACCCTGCGGTTATTAAGTTGGAGATATATGGTTTGAAGATAGTTATAATGGAGGAAGATAGATGCAGAAGTAGGAGTTGGTTGTGGAGAGTTCTGTAAAAGGGAGAAAACTAGGGAGTTCACAGGTGGATCTATCTTCCTCCATTACAACCATCTTCAAACCATATATACCTCCAACTTAAAACCACTCATCAACCCGCTTTGATCTCTTCCTCTTCTATAACCCAGACGGTCTCCTCCTCTCACCCTCGCCCACCCACTACCACCAATCGCCTTCCTTTATCCAGCCTCTTCTCAGTTTCCAAGCCGTTGTGGAGGGGCTTAGGGACCCGAGATGGAAGTCTGATGCTGCGAAGCTTCGGACTTCAGTCTCTGGTCCGACCAATTTTCGCTTTGCATTTTTTCGGTTTTCAGAGCCATGGTCAGAGGCTTTTCTTGTCAAAGCCAGGAAAGTCTAGGGGACGAGTTTTTTTTTTTTTTTTATGAATTTCCCAATGCAGTTTAGTTTCAAATTGTCATTATTGGCCATGGTGATCAGAGTGTAAATGGAGGATATAACTGAAATGAGTGGGGTTATCCATTGTAAAAAGCCGCTAAATGAGGCGGAAAAAGGGTTCTGTGAAGAACTTTCCGATAAGTTCTTACCCACTTCAAACCAGGATAATGTAGACCTTTATTTATTAAAAGGTTTAATACATATCTTCCCTAGATGCCGCTGCACCCGTTAGACAAGATGCAAAATTTGCCGCTGGCTTTGCAAAGCACGACATAACTTTGATTTTGGAGTAACTGAAATACTACTTAAAGCACCTTAAGCCACACCATATGAAAAAACTTGAAGACACTGGTATTATGGTGTATGAAATATTGCCCATAAATTATCACAGTTTATTTCATCCATCCAGAGTCCATTTTCTGCTCAAGTACATTTAGTTTAAATATTCAAAAGTTCAACGACAACTACGAATTTACTAATAAGAACATCAAAATCAAAGTTAATCAAAATTTTAATTTAAGTTATTAGCTTTGATAGTGTTGGGAAGAGGAGGATAAAGGGTAGTGTGCATGGAGGGAGGAGGACACATGGGAGGTGCCCCTGTAGAGGGTGGTAAAGGATGGACCCCTGTAAACAGCTCTGTAAATTGTGGTAGAGACTGGCAGCAGTTTGGCACCCTTGTAGTCCTCCTGGTAAGCGCCCAGGCCAGCATGGGTAATAAGCAAAGTCTTTGGGTTGCCAGCCAGGAATGGAGTAGACCATGGGCATAGGGATGAAGCAGTTTTCATCTGAAAAATAAAATTTTTGCTATTAACCTAATAGCCTCCACTGCAGTTAGAATGGTGTGTACAGTGAAGGAAGAACAATGGAGGAAATGAAAGTTAAAATATTTGGGAACAGTGCAATGCAAACGTGGAGGTGGTAGGAGGAATAAGATAGCGTGAAAAGCAGGTGTCAGGATAATTTGCAAGGTTAATAGGGAGAAGAAAGGTGTCCATGGAGGTAAAAAAAAGTTTAAGAAACTATTCTCTTGCCAACATTGATGTATGGTTTACTCTTGCCAACATTGATGTATGGTTCAGACACATTTAATAGACACAATAGTCAAGACAGAACTCTGGAAATAAGTAAAGGAAGGAGCATGCAGCGTAACAAGACGGGAGGATGAAAACAATGAAGTGTATGAAAGATGAGGCATAGGATCTAGTGCAAATGGAGTAAAGTGTGGTGTAGTGGAATGTGTGAACAATTTTTTTTTTTTGTAGATAGTTTGGTTATAGAGAAAGAATATTAGTGTTTTTCAAGAAGTGTATAAGAGTGAAACTGAAGGTCAGTTGTAAGGAAGGCTAGGATTAAGTAGATGTATAAAAAAAAAGAATTGCCGATAGAAGGGTGGATTGAACCAGCATAAGGGAGTGCGGTGGCAATACCATTGGGGGATGTTCCTGGAGGGAACGGAAGTGTCAGAGACAGTGTTAATTGTACCAAAAAATAAAATTAATGAAGTTTGTGGGACAGTCTCACCTCTCTGACGAAGACGAACTTTGCCCCACGCATGTAGTAGTGGTAAAGGCTGTGCCTAGTCTGTACCATCAGTAGCACCTCACCAGTGTGTAGATGTATCAAGCTGCTTTGTACTGCCTCTGGCACCTCTAAACGCTGTGAAGAAATAATTTTTTTTAAAATACTTTTTTTTAAAACAGATTTTATTGATTTTATATTTAGAGATTATCAGAACCAGCTACTCTCCATACACATTTGTGAGACAATCCCCATTAAATTTTTCCTAAATTAGTTGTACTGCCCAATGCAAAAAAAAAAAGAATTCTACAAAATTAACTCAAGAAATACTAAACTCCCTCAAAGTAACCCATTAAAACAAAAAAATTTCTAATTGAAGTTTAAGAGCTCAGTTTTTATATTTTTGAAAAAAATATTGCAAGCCAAAATTCATAAGGCAGTGTTCTAGTTAACTAGTGAGAAAAAAAAGTTAAATCTTGCATTGTAAGGTGGAAAACAGGAAGAACTATTTTTTTTGTGGTATGGGCAATTTAAAGCATCTTAAAGGTACACTACACTCTACTGCTCACCTGTACATTATGGCCGACATCAGTAGCGTTGGTCTCATACACTTCAACAAAAGTGTCACACAGTGGTGTGCGTTTCCCAGTCACAGCCACCAAGACAGAGTTGCCAAACACAATTGCAGTCACATGAGAAGACACTGGCTCATATGCTCCGTTCACCTGGTTAACATTATATTTTTGGTTATTTTTTTGGTTTACACCGGACTCACTCCATTCCTTCTCCAAAGGTTCTTTTAACATTAACATTCAATAGAAGAATACCGAGCAATTATGCATGATTATGCCTAAAAAACTAATTAGAAAATTACTAGCAATTTCTTGAAAAGTTTAGTATACACTTCATGGAATAATATGTACAACTAACCAGAACCATCTTGCTTAAAGCGGAGTTGTACTTGTACAGCTCCAGAATGCCAGTCTCAGTCTGGCTGGGCTCCTGTGCCACTAACAGCAGCTCACTGTCATCAAAACTCACCCACACACCCTGCAGTGAACACGATACTAGTTTTGAACAACTCTTATATACATAGATATATATAAACCACAGGGATTATGGTGGTGGAATTCTTGTAGCCCCTACCACAGGGCTGAAAAATGTACCACGTGTTTAAAGTTTCTATGCATCACTGTTATGTACCATAGATGGAAAGAAACTATTAAGGCAATTAACGTTTTTTTTACAAAGAAAAATGTGATCCAGTCAAATAAGTTTGTATTCCCTTGTCCATCCCTCACCTTTGCTGCACGAGTAGTGTCTAGGTGGCCGAGGAGGTAGAAACCAGTGGAGGTCGTACCACACAAAACTGTGGTTGCTGCACGGTAGTTCAACACCGCCACACACACTCTGCCGTCGGGCAGCTGGAAGCTCTGATTTATAGAGATAATTTAGAAACTTTAATTCAGATACTTCAGAAATAGGTTTAATAAACACCTAGACTGGAACAATTTTTTTTTTTTTTTATTAAAATTAGTTGCAAATTTCTTGCAGAAAACTATGGGAGATTCATAAAATGCTCAAAATCAAACGGATTTCATCTACATGGAATTTTGCAAATCTATCAGACTAAAGTAAACTGGAAGAGGTTTAAACTTTTCATACATTCAGTTACTTCCATACGTTCCTTACCACCAAGTCCCTGCATTCCTTGGTCTCAAATGCAGCCAACAGCCCACCATCATATGCCAGCGAGTAAATGTGTCCATAGCCAGTACCTGTGCTACCCTCCAAGCGAATCTGTCAAAGAAAAAAAAGGTAGTAATACAGTAACCTTAAAGTATTTCAGTGGAAGTAAATTAACATTTAAGAAAAAGTTTCTTACAATTCTGAACTTCGGCAGTGTGCGTGTGCCTGAGGGAGTGGCCTCCATGGGAAGTCTTCCACAAGTTGCCAATAAACCACTGCCCAGACCTGCTACAGCTATGGGTTCTAACACCTTCACTGCTGGGTCTGAAGCAAAGAAGTTTTGAAAGTTAAATCAGTCTGGACATTGAAAAGTGAATAGTAAGGATTAGTATAGAGGGAATAGGTTCAATAGCAATAGTCTGGGGAATCCAAGATGTAGGGTAGGCTACAAAACAAATCAAAGGATTAACAATACTGGATTACAGTCAAACAGGAGTCTATATTTAGTAGACTATAATTTGGTAAAGGGGAAAATCAGTTTCGGAGCAATACCTCAAAATGTAACCGCCCTAACTTTCATCCGACATGTATACTTACACATCCTGGGGAAGGGTACATTCATGCTGTAGGTGTATACAGCATCATGGGTGAGATCAATGCCAACCAGAGAGTCGTACACACCAGTCTCAAGCACGGTGTTGATCAGTCTGGAGATTAAATTCCTTCCTTCACTACACTTACCGATTAGAAAAAGTACTCTAGTACAAAATTTTACATTAATATTTAATTTACTGGAAAATTTTCTTTAAGGACATATCAGGCTCCACTTATTAGAGGCTTACTATTCCAATGGATGAACTGGTATACACATTTATACTCTTTTGGTACACTAACAAACCATTAATATACTCACGTCACCGATATCAACTTTGAAACGGTTTCAAAGGGAAGCTCTTCATAGTACCAGATCCCTGCTCCTTTCACTGCAAAAAAGGTTTTCTCAGAATGGTTTATTCTACCAGGATACCAATTGGACCGGACTAATGCATCTTTTGATCTTCAACAAACCAGTTCAACAAAGATACCCAACTAAAATTGGAATAAAACCTTTTTTTGGATAAACATTTAAGCAACAGTTCTATCCACATTAAAAAAGGACAGCCAAAAAAAGTAATTTAAGGTTCAGGGAGACTTTTCCATTCCCTTCCAAGACTTCTCTTTTCGCTTGAGAATAGAGCTTTCAGAGCCCTCGGGGATAATCTATGTACCTGGCCGATATCCTTAAATGGAGGTGGTTGCAAAGACTAGGAGAGAGGCGGATCTCTCCTTTACACCCAGTCTCATCATAGGAAGAAACTATAGACGCTCTATCCCTTTCAAATTTAGCGTCAACATTCTCTCAGCCTAAGTTCTGATGTCCAGCCAAGTTGGAGCTCACTACTTTAAAGTGGTTTTGAAAAATGTAGTGAAAAACCATTAGATCAGTAATCTATAATTCTATGTAGCTAATCATTCACAACAAAGTCCTTAAATGTTGTATGCAAATAAGTATTAGCTAATTTCCATAACTGCAAGCAAAATTATTTAGACCTTAATAAACTTTCACAAAGTAGCACCACACACCTGCCATCACCTCCCTTGTACTCCTGGCAGCATGCAGGGCAGCACCCAAGTGGTCACCCAAACTAATGAGGTAGTCTGCATTGATCAGATCTGCCAATTCCTTTATGTGGATATCGTTGATGAATTGGCTCTCCAAAATGAGAGAAGTGTAGCGACAAATCCCCCTGAAGGTTACAGTGTGTTGAATCTTTATCGAACTGTCCGTTCGTACCTGAGGAAATAAAATAATTGAACATGCTGGAATATAGTGGGCTCAATGGAATCGAAAACCATCAAAGGTTACCTGGTAATTCAGCTAAAATTATTTAGCAATTTCAGCCATTAAAATGCACTTGCCAGATAAAAGTATCAAAGTTTCATTAAACTTGCAGTTCCAGCTATTTTTTTTTCCCATTAAATTTGTATACTAGACCAGTGCCAGCCAACACTCACAGTTCTATTCTGTAGTCTATCAAGGTCCACTCCATTGAATTTGCCGTCCTTCACCACCAAGAGGCCTGCCTCCACCGCTAACAGCGTAGGATTGGCTGGGCTCACCTCCAATGTGCCAGTCATCACCTGCTTACTCGTCCGCAGCAATACTGTATTCCGTTGCAACAAAACTCCATCTACTGTGCCATCCACCCTGGGATAATTCAAAATTAATTACTTACAGCCACTAGGTTAAAACTGAATAAATAGCGAACAAACTGAAAAATATATATTAAAACCCTAGTCAGACATTAAAAATTCAATCATGCTTTAGATCTTTTTTTCAACTAACTAATACTTCAGCAGCAATCTAAAAATTTCTCCAGCTTAAACTCCAATTTAATCACCATTATAGGAGAACTTTCCCAATGCTCTTCTTTCATTACACATGCAAACAAAAAAAAAGTGTTATCCAGAAATAACTTTCACACATACTGGAAGTGTGATCCAGTGTAGACAAGGGTTGACAATGTGGTTGTGCCGGGAACAATTATCACCTGACCCTTGCCAGTCTTCCTTGCTGCAAGTCTGCTCAACTCAGACACATCCACACCCTGTTGAGGCAATAGCCATGTTATTCGTAGTCACATTAGTGTGACTTGGACAATCAAGTGCCAATCACTTCACATTCCAAGAAAAGTTAAACAATTGTAAAAAAACACTATAGTACAGTGGTACATTAAAGTAAATTCAATTTCACGTAAACCGAATATTGTTGCCACTTTACTCCAGTTTATCTAATTTTTAATCCGTCACGCACTTCATTTTACCATAGGATTAATTTTAATCAGTTTACATAAATTGGAGGTAGGAATGTTCTTATGACCCCACCTAGAATTTTATATTTAATAAGGGGCAAGCAGCTTTGTTCCAGCCCTTATAAAATCTAAAATTTCCTGCCACTTAAAATTGGTTCTTTACAGATATTAGATTCAGATATTCAAATGCATGGGTTGACTTATCTCAGATATTCTTTAAGGAATTTATAATTTTTTTTTTTTTAAAATCACAAACTTGAACACAACAAACCCACCTGCACTGTGCCACCATCCACCATGGACAGGTTGCCAAGGATGGTGAGGTGAGCAAAAGTCTTCTTGGCATTGATAACAGTTTGGCGACCATGAAGGACAAAGTCCTTGTTCATCCGTAGGCCATTTATGGTTCCCTCGAGAGCCACTTTTGCTGGAAAAGTATAGACAGTTAAGTTGTGCAACCCACAGTAAAGGTAACCTTTTTTGTGCAGATAGGCTTTTATCTTTGTGCAGGTAATGTTATGGCTCTAGTTTCAATTCTTACTTTAATTTTTCACCAAAAAAGTTTTTTTTACATGTATAGTGTCAATTTACACTGAAAATTCTTAGTCCCACATTTTATAAGAATTATTAAAATAAAATAAAAATGCATGCTTAATCACTAAAGCAATACAGGTAATGAATATGGTAACAATACAGCCACCAAAGGTAGTGGCACTAGGCATTTTTCAATAAAATTTTACTAGTTACACCCTTTTGGACAAACTTTGTTGTGCATCACACACGACAGTTTTATGGAGTTTGCCAAGCACAACCGTGTTCCGTCGTCATGCCCCACATTTCCTGGAAACGCACCATGGAACCCGCACTGGAAAGTCTTTGACAAACTTGTAACAGAAACAAGTAAAAGGGAATTGGAAAATGCCTAGTGAGCCGCCACCTTAAGCAAAGAAATAAGATGCCCAAACGAAGCCACTGCAAGAGATCCCCCTTACTCTGTGCCTCCACACTGGTGAAGTTTAGTAAGCCACTGATAACCTGGTCTCCCTCCAGGAGCAGAATGTTAAGCAGTTCGGCAATGTGCAAGTCATCATTAGGGTTGGTCAGTGTGGGAGTAGACAGGTGATCAAGGGACAGCGAATGCACAGTAAGTTGCCCACCCACTGTTTGGGCTTCACACTTCCTCTTCAGCAACTGATTCCACACGCCCTCCAGGCTTTGCCCATTGGTCTTACTCTGCATAAAACACAAGCCAGTTATTACAGGAAATAATGTAACTATGATAAAATTATATTCTGGAAAGCATATAATTTCTTAACCACTGATCTAATTTCAAAAACTCTAAACTTTCTCGCCGGAAAGTCTCCCAAGGGTATGCAGAAGAGCAGAAGAGCCTCCACCTCTATCCAAATATTATCTCAGTTTGTTAAAAGTACTACCCCTCTACCAGCAACTCTTTAATGCATGTAGTCCTTTACCCCCTCAATATTTGCACAAAGTCCTATGCCACATCTCATATACTTGCATTACTCACTCACCTTGTTAAGACATGATCCTCTCAAATAACTCTCACCATTCTTGACTGTGCCCTTTTCCAAGTCGGTCTCTAATCCATACGTCAGTGTTGGCAGGAGAACACTGTTCAACACTATCTCCATTGATACACAACTCCTAGTAATCTTTGCAAGTGATCCCATGACACTAGCCTTTCACAGCACTTTCTTTTTTCTTTTTTTTCTCCCTTGCATCTCTACAGGTTTGCAGAGCATGGTTCCCAAATACTCAACTTTCCTCCATTTTTACTCCTAGAACTACCTCACACCCTACTGCTGGGTCTCACCCTACAAGGTTTACTAAAGACAATCACTTCTACTCCACTCCTTTCAAATACCATCACCTTACTTTTCCCAGCATACCCCTTTACCCTCCTCTTACATACACTATAAAATCAACCCACCACTTAAGTTACTCTACACTTTTTGCAAAATAAGGTATTCTGCATACAAGCATACCACCCCATTCCATTAATTTTCAGTCTGGCATCTAAAGTTTGCACTTCATCTTTAATTTCTCTTTACACCCATCAATAAAAAATCTTGAACAGCCATGGCGACATCACACTCCTGTCTCGCCTAGACTTTTATAGGAAAACTTTCAGTTGGCTCTTTATCCACCGTCACACGCACTTTAATCTATAGAATGGCAATACTCCTCCTGCTAACAACTGTCCTCCAATAAACTTTCAAAGCATTCCAAAGACCTTCCCCATCAACTCTGATGCCTCTAGTTCCATGAAGGCAGTTTCCATGCTTTTCCTAGTTTCATGATGGTTGCATAAAATTTGTAATCCTTCCAAGTACTCTCCCATCATAAATTTAATTAGAAGTACCTGATCTACATACTTTGCCTTCCTGCTCTTCGCTAACCTTCCTTTCAGTTACTCGACCCAATCTCAAGACTTCCATACAATCTCCCTGGCAAAGTAAGCAAAGTTTCTAGAACTTTCTATTATTATTAACTCTTTACTACCTTTGCCTTGAGCAGGGTCACAAAAATTGCCTTCCCCCATTCATCTAGTAATTCGATCTCCATGCACGGAAATGCACATATCCATTTCACAACTTTTTCCATATTTCTAAATTTCTGTAGTTTCATCCAAACCTGATGTATTGTCACCAGTTGGAAAATTGGTTTCTTTATTTAGTCTTATATAAAGTATTTTCTGTAGTCGCGCTCTACCCACTTCCATATTCAAGCTAGACATTAGTGCTTCCCTCCGCTTTATGCCAAACTTCTCTTAATGAAAAAGTTGCTGGTAGAGGGATTGAATTAGGAAGGGAGTGTTTGGATAGAAAGAGTTGGCTTTTTTGCAGTGGCTTCATCCCTGGAAGGGATGAAGTCAAACTAGTCAAACTATAGATATTTACTTACCACATCGACATTGAAGTTACCCTTTGCCTCCACATAGGCAAGGAATGCAACTGCTGCAATCCTAGTGGGCACATAGGTCAGCCAGAAGGTGTTACTCAGGGTAGCTACAAGCTCCCCGTTGAAGGTATCCAGCACAGTAACATTCTGCTCGAACCTTGCATCTCCTAAACCAAAATACTGTATTGAATTTCACGCAATAAAGCAAAATACTATTAAATTTCATGCAATGGCTTTAACATGTTTAAAGTAACCTAACAACTGGTAAATAAAATTTTTTTTTTATTACTTGCATGTCAACCAAGTGAAAATTTAAAGTAGGTTCTTTTAAAGATGCTTTTTATAATGAAAAATTAAATTTTGCAATAGCCTCACCTTGAATAATCCACCTCTTAATGCGGGTGGAAGCAGCAGGCACACTCATGATGGCAGCACAGAAAGATTCAATATCAATGACTAGAGGGTGTTGATCATTGGGGTTGGAGCCGACTATGATGTGCTGCTCTATGGAGAACTCTCCCTTGTAGTGAACCTTTGCCTGGAACACCTTTCCACTGATCTGTTAGAGAGAAGGCTGTGTGGTCACTGTAAACTTACTTGGTCTAATTATTCAGCATTATGGTTTTTTGAAGGAAATAATGCAGTGAAGCGAAGTCCCGGGTCTTTGACGCTGTAGCCCCAATTCACCTAGCAGATAATTTATATGGGACAAGCTAAGAGTTGTGGTTTTAATCCCGACAGGAGCAGAAGACTAGCAATCCTGTCTTGTACGTGTGCAAGAGGGTTTAGGGTCTAAATCCGGTTTTTTTTTCTTTTTCTGTTGGTCTACGCCAAACAGGGGTAAACAGGAGATATGTACCATTTTTATAGAATGGCTTAATGGGCCTCCTCTCAGAAGTAAGGTTCAGGCTAACCTTCATGCAGAGGTATATGAAATCAGTGAAAAATTAAATTTGCATGATAAACATACCGAAACAAGCCAAACTTTGTGTTAAATAAAAATCTATTAATGTACAATGTAATAGGCGAAGATTATGCTATACTATATATAACCTACTCTGTAGTGAACTACTTGCTCAACATACTAGACCTAGTCAATGTACAGCTGCCTCTATTCCAATACCAAACCTTTCACTGCTAAATTCAGGTTTCCTGCAATAAGTCCATTGCACTCTTCCAACTGATCTCAACCATAGCAAGACTAAAATAAACTTACTATTTGAGTAGCAGCTGTCGTGGTCACAGCCTCTTCACTGAGCTTCAGACCTTGCACTGTCCCATTCACCATCACCTCAGCATTTGACATAAGTTGACCTGAAATTTATAATTGCAGGAATTACGAAGTTAACTGCCATGTTAGAACTTACGGTATACGGAACTATTACCAAAATAAAGTAATCATTTAAAACATTAACTTTTTTGCAACACGAACATGCTAGAATACTAACATTCATTACAAGGATATTCCCCTTATACATCAGATTGCTTGTCCCGATCCTGGGACTACGCTATTCTGGCATTCCATCACTGACCACGCCGGTTATATTATCCCCGTCCCTCTACTTTATTGGTGGCCTTTCATTCTGCTATTAAACATCACTAATGCACACACTTATTCTCATGCATTCCTCAAGTGTCCAAAATAACCTGTGCAATGCACTTCACCCATTCAACCACTTTACTATGGATTCCTTTAGCGGTTGCATCCATAAGTTTTTTGTAAACCTTCTCTTCAGCCCATCTTGACACCCAACACTCCCCTTGCATAGCTCATCTCCACATCCCTTATTCTTCACTGCTGTGCTGCATTTCCATGTTTATGATGTACATGTCAAAAGGTAGGATACCATTTCTCACCCATTTTTGCTTCCATACTGAAATTACTCATTTATAACACTTCAGTGTCCACACGACTTATTTATCCTATACTCTCCCTTCTTCCACAAAGCCTCACCCTAATAACTTTACACCTACCAAAGGCCACTTTATGAAGGACCGTGACCTCGTCAATCTTGACAGTGTTTTTTACTAGACGTTCAAAGTCCACTCCCTG